>JBBCBC010000014.1:27444280-27583792 GCA_037126765.1 Stenogyne calaminthoides | reverse complement strand
TTTATGATATTATTCAATATTAGTTTAGATAGAGAGAGAGAAGGTGGGATATTTGGGGATGTGGGTAGGAGGTCGTAGGGAGTGGAAGTTGAGGTGGAGGAGGAATATCATTGATCGTGAATGTGTGTTCTTTTGATGATCATTTTACTTTGTTAAATATGTCCTCAATAAAGTTGAATAAAATGTATTTTTGGAGGTGGTCAGGTGACCCAAAGGTCCAATATTCAACAAATGAAGCTTATAGTTACTTGCTCAACCGCCCCCGTGCTGTTCAGATGAGTGCAAAAAATGAAGAATGTTTTAATCTTATATGATTAAGTTGTTTCTGTCGAAGGTATGTGCACATGCATGGAGACTCTTGTGGGATCGTCTACCGACCAAACGCAACTTGCAAAGAAGAAATATTCTAAGCCAAGGTGATGATTTAAAGTGCTACTCATGAGGTCCACATGATGAATTGGGGAATCACCTCTTCTTCGAGTGCATGGTCTCCCATAAGGTTTCGATGGAATACTTCAAGTGGTTGGGAATCTCGACCGTACTTCATGTCCTTCCCTTATCAAACCTGCTTGCACAAAGTTGCTCCCCAAGAGGCCCGTTTGTAACATGTTGTTGTCTCTACATGACTTTGTGTGGTATGGATATTGTGGAAAGGACGTAATATTTTGATCTTCAATGGTACCGATTTTTCAATGAAAAATTTAGTCCTAAAATGATTTTAGGTTGTTGAACTTGTAAAATGATTTGCTTTTCTGATACCCCTTTTATGAATAAAAAGGATTTGCTTTTTTGATAAAAAAAACTATTAATGTTTTTTTTTTTTTTTTTTAAATAATAATAGTTTTTGTATATAAAAGTTCATATATAAATTTGATTCACGTAAGTGCTACTGAAGAATCGATTTGTATTTCAAAATCTATGTTGGAAAATGATTTTCCTCAACTTTTTAAAATTTACAAACACCACTTAAATCCAAACAATTTAAAAATAATTTATCATAATAGTATTTAGCATTCAATCTACCAATTTAGGCGTAAAAGTTAATTCAACTTTTAAAAATGTGAATAATGCAATTCCACCTGAATCCCTGATCAATCCACTAAAAATACTTTTGAAATTGTTAATGACATCTAGTTCATATAAAAAATTGACTACATCTTTTTTGCATACATTGTGCAATTCATAGTATATTTTTGAAATATACTATAATTTATTACATTAAAACATATTTGTTTTATAAATATAAGTTGTACGTTTCAATATAAACTAATTGTATATTTAATTACAACAATTTATATATTTAAAAAATACACCTCTAACTTTTTATCAATATTGATTATTTGAGTGCTAGTAAAAATGATGGCAGAAGTAATGTACTCACGAGTCATGATGAATTTTAATGAAATCTGTGGAACATTTTGTAAACAAATAAAATACTAATATACAGCCGAATTAAAAATAAAAAAAGCGAAATCGAATAACGCAAAACAGGTCTTAGAAGGGGTTTATATGTTTCAGTGGGTTGAATTTACTGAATCGACTCATTGTGGCAGCAGCGCAAAAGCGGCAGTTGCTCAGAAAGAAGAGTGAAGTAGCGAAAATGGACCGGGTACATGCGTCCAACGAACTCTCATTCAGGGTCGGGTTCACCGGCCACAGCGGCCATCTCACGGTTGAACCTCTGCCCCCCGTCGAACGCCCCAACCAACTCCACTCTCTCCCCGACTTCATTCTCGTCCGTATTCTATTCTTACTTTTGGTGCATCTATTTTCCTTTCCGGTTGCGTTTGTGAATTAGGGTTTAATTTGAAGTGTTTGTACTTTTCGATGTCTGTGTGCATATATATATGCTCGTGTGTGCGTTTTGGTTCAGAGTGCTTTTTCGTTATCATTTGTTCACTCTTTTTTTGTTTTGTTTGAGACGTTCTGGTGGCAGAATTTGTGAATTGGGTTAATTTGTGTAGTAGTTTGATGCATTATTGTGTTAATTTTTTGTATTTATGGAACAGCCGCCGGCTTTTTCCCAAGGAAACACCGGAAACGATAACGGAGTATATTAAGGATAAATATTTACAGCCGAGGCTGGATGAAGATGTATTTTCACCGCAAAATGCTGGTAGGCAATGGGATTTTGACTGGTTTGAAAGAGCTGAAATTCAACCGGAGTCATCAATGCCGCGGTCTGTGATTGTTCCTTCTTGGGAAATACCTTTTAGGCGCAGAAAGCATGAATCAGAGTTGCAGATTTGGGAGCCCAAGTCTGTGGAGGTACAAAATGGGAGTTCTTCCCATCACATCTTCTCTCTTATTATTATTTTGTGATTTGTCATTCGTAATCATAGATTTATATTTTTGTGTTGGGATGAATGGTGTGGGCCTGTGTGATATGGTTTATTTGCACTATGGAAATATGAACATGATAGACACTTACTGTTGGATAGTAGGATAAGTTGGAGCAGATAACTTACTAATTACTTGATGTAGGCTCTGTGCTGGGTAAGGTCCTTAGATCGATTTAGCCTTGAAAATCATAAAATTGCAAACTAGACCATGCAAATATACTCAGCATGGCATGAGACCTGAAGATCTACTTACATATGACAGCTCACAAAAGGTTTTCTGGCTATCAAAATCAAATAAACAAGAAAAAAACATAAACATAGTCGGAATGCGTTTTAAGATATAATGACCCGATGTGTGTCAAACACATTTCATGCTTCACCAGATAGAATTACAAAGACATAACTTTATCATCAGTATACTATAATGATGAGATCTTCCATCTCTCTCTCGTCTATCTGTGCATGTGGGTTTAGAGGCAGGAGTAATTATCCTTTGATGCATGCCATCAATTTCACAGCGTAGTTGGCAAAGGAGCTGCTAGCATCAATCCTACAATTTTCATGCTGTGATTGCCAAAGATGGCAACTATACATTAGTTGTTAAGTTAAATATTATTCGTTAAGCAGCACCCTGATTTTCATGAAAAAGACAAAAGCGGATTTAGAGATTTTGACACTCTCTTCATCAAGAGAACTTCTGTCCACGTTATTTCATTATTTAAAAAAAAAAATTATTCATAGAGTTTTTAATGCAATCGTAGCGTCTTTGGCAACAATATTTTTCTGGTTTACCATAAATGATATTGCCAGGTGGATGTGTCAGAACTGACAACTGGAGCCACGGATTCTGGTGCTCTGCCACGTATTGTTGGACCTGTAAAGGATTTTGTGAGAGGAAGTTTAAACAACCGTCCTTTTCGCCCTGGAGGACTCGATAACACTGAATCTTTAGGAAAGATTCATCCTGTTGGTGCTTGCAATGGTGAATGGGCACGTGAGCTTCTTCAAGGAGGTCCTGCACAAGTCCTTCCCCCAGGCTTTAAAGATGGACTAGATCTAGGTGATCTCAAGGTAATGAAGGACCCTAGTGACATTGCATAAATAGTCTGACTTCGTTTTGTCAACATTATGAACACTACTTTAATGTTTCTAAAACCTTGAAGGCACACCATTTGGAGTGGAATGTTTATGAGAAAGCAAGTGGGAACCAAAGCACATCTGATGTGAAGCCGGTTAGTTGCAGTACTTCCATGTCTGTTCATTAAGTCAATATGATTCCAAATACACCATCATGCCTTTTCCATTTACTGGAAGCAGTATCAATTTATCATTGTTCTTTTATTTAATGCTATCTGTTTTACATAAACTGCAGAATGAGTTATCGGTGCAATTTGATGACTTGTTCAAGAAAGCCTGGGAGGATGATGTCATGAACTTTGATGAAGATGGTTTGTCCTCTGTGTATATAGTTCTTGTTACATGTACATCTAGTGATTATTTTATTGGAAAGTGCCTTGTCCTGAGCTGAGTTAGACTGTCTATCTGCTTTATTTAATAAATTCTGGCTAACTGTCCTAGAATGTTAGAGGAACTTCATAGAGGACAACTTTTTGAGCTACATTGCCTGATAATTTCCAATTTCGGTCGCCTATATTAAGTGTATCCTGAGAAAAGAGTTTGCAAGTGGTTAAGTGTTCACCCTGAGGCAGGACTTTTCTTGCACTTGTCAAGTAGTTTTATGGATTTATACATCAGAATTGCTGGTGCCTTGTTAATATCATTCAATTTGGTTGAGATAATTTGAGATTCATGAGTTTAATAGTTCAAAACTACCTGTTTCAAGAGGGTTCATTCTTCCACCACATTTGGAGTTTCCAGTGTGCTGACTTTGATTCTAGCAACTAATGATGCACATATGTTTATGGTGGTTTAGAGAATTAAGAGATGAGGGAAAGGAAGTGAGGAAGAGAGAGAATCTCAATAGCATTTGTAGCCTACTACTCCTTTAGTGGGTTGATTTATATGATGTCCTTATTAGAAGATTTTGATTAGTCTTGCTGAAGAAATCTGCTTCTTCTGCAAGCAAATAATCAAGGTCTTCTACATATCATCCCAATTATTTTTCATAATAAATTGACTTTTTTTTTTGACAGGGATAATAAATTGACGTTAATTACGATTAATTTATGAATTTTAATTTATATCCGCCTCATCAGTTTAAAGGGTTTTAAGTTCAAGACACTATGAGTTGATCCTCTTTGTTAAAGTCTGTGACAGTGGCTGAACATTGAAACTTGCAGTTTCAGTATGAATGCAGCAAGCTTCGAAACTTGTTAACAAACAATTTTTTTTTAGGCAGGAGATTGTGGTGATCTTTTCATTCTGTTCGGCTAATTTACAGCTGTTATTCATGTCATATTCCAGAATTAGAAACTCAAATGGAGTCTACCAGTGAATCTATCCAAATAGAAACTAAAGAAGAGGTGTTCCATGCGGTTGATGATTCCGTTAAGAAAGAATCGTCTATTCTGGATGAAATTTTGATGGCTGAATCAGCGGAATCAACACTAATATTGGATGGAGATACAAATAGTGGTGGACAACAGCAGAAAGAGGTAATGGTTTTAAATTACAAATCACCTCTATTAATTTCCGTACTTGGTTTTTTTTTTTGCAAATCATTTGTGACGATCAAACTAAGTCAATTATTCATTATTAGGCTTGGGCTCTTACTGGCGGCAGCGAAGAGATAACAAAAAACGTTTTGATGAACTTGTTCCTGATATGGCGCTTGATTTTCCTTTTTTTGAACTTGATCCTTTCCAAAAGGAGGTATTATTTATGTCTAGTTAGTGTTAACAAAGTAATATTTTCCTGGCAAATAATACAGAATTAATTTATTATCTCTTGAAATCATGATAGTCTGAGGAATCATGATAACATGACTTGAATTAGGGTTGACAATTGACAATTCGTGTTTTCATATCAACACGATAAATCCGTGCTAACACGAAATGGACACGAAAAATTTAGTGCCAACACGACACAATATTACAAGATAAAAATATTAAATTTAAAAGTAAAATTCACATTATAATATTGCACGGTAATGCACGGTAGAACAAAACGAAGAAACACAAAATCTCCAATAACATTACAGAACACCATGCCATGTATACAAATGAAACGGATTGACATGAACACAAAACAAAACTTTCATGTCCTTATCGTGTCGATATGATAACGATTAGCCTAAATGCTTAGCCACAATTTTCGGGTCGTTTTCATCGTGTTATCGTGTTGTATCCGGAATTGCTAACCCCTAACTTGAATGGAAGCATAATACTATTCTGCTAACATTTTTTGTGGGTTGGGTTTAGTGGGTGACAATAAACCTGCACCTACACAGAGATGCTGATATTTTGTCCACAGATTGTAAATATTTCATCATTAATGAATAACGTTTTGTTCTTAATCCAAAATAAAATAAAATTCATGTGATTATTTATATCATAAATATGGTTACACTCAAGTAAATCATGGTTAATTCTTTTGGTAATTTAGGTACATGTAGATGAAATCTTTATTTGGTTGTCCTACTTAAATTAAAAAAGAAAAGGTTAATTCTTTGGTATTACCTTTGGGTATTAATATGAGTTTGAAATGCCATTACTTGTACGGGAATACTCTTGAATGTAATTGATTGTGTTACTGAATTAAGTTACCTATATATTAATTGCAGGCCATATTTTATCTTGAGAGGGGGAATTCTGTTTTTGTAGCTGCTCATACCTCAGCTGGAAAAACAGTTGTTGCAGAATATGCATTTGCTCTGGCTTCAAAAGTAAGTCGATTCAGTGCTTTTTTAGCATCAATCTTAGTTCTGTTGTCTTTCCACACACGTTCTGGATAAAAGTTCCTGCCGTGTAGCTAGAAAGGCCCTAGAATTAGATGATGGGGAATAGATGTAGTACTTATAGCGGGAAAGGAATAGGAATTCGAGATTACAAAAGGTGATAGGGTGGGATCTTTTCAAGTCGCCCTCAGTGAACATATTCTCCAGGGACTTGGACTGTTCGAAGTTTGGTAGGGATCTTTCTTTCCCATCAGGAAAATGTGAATAATATGCCAGATTGCGAGCCCCTTTTCACATATATTTTTTGTTGCACAGAGCTTAATATATAAGGGAGTAAAATGACCTACCATTATATATTTAGTTGACTTATAAAAGATTGTACGAATACATAAGGGCGATAGAACTAAGGTAGATAAAGACCTATATCATCAACCCGTTCCCAGATTAATAGATACTCTATTATCACATGCAGTTCTCACACATGTTTTACGTTTGCACTCCCCTGGGCTATATCACCAGAACATTTTTTTTGGTATATAAATGTAAATGAAGGATTCCCAATTTACCGGCGAGGTATCCTTCATTGACACACTTAGATCGAGTTTTGGTATTGTTAACAGATCATTTTACTCGTGGAATGGCTAAAATGCCAAAAGCATTGTACCGAAGAAAAGAATGTCAATATAATTTCCCATTCAAACTTGTTGGACATTCCTTTGATTTCATTGCTATTAAAAACTATCTTTTGAAATCTTCTTGAGCTTGAAAATACTGATTATATGACCTGTAAAGCTTATGAATGATATTTATCTTAAAGCTTTCAATATATGCAGCACTGCACTAGAGCTGTATATACTGCACCAATCAAGACCATCAGCAATCAGAAGTACAGGGATTTTTGTGGAAAATTTGATGTTGGCCTCCTAACTGGTGATGTTAGTTTGAGGCCGGAGGCCTCCTGTCTCATAATGACTACTGAGATATTAAGATCAATGCTCTATAGGGGTGCTGATATCATACGTGACATAGAATGGGTGAGGCTTCTCTTTTAACATTGAACTTTCTTTTCTGAATATATAACCTTGATGTGCTTCTGATACTCTTGTTTGTGTTTGGTCTGGAAAGATAGGTTATATTTGATGAAGTGCATTATGTTAATGATGTTGAAAGAGGTGTGGTTTGGGAAGAAGTTATTATCATGCTTCCTAGGCATATCAACTTTGTGCTACTCTCAGCCACGGTATGCATCAGATCTGAATTATACTGTTCATCATTGGCTTGGAATTGGTGATAATTTTGCAAAACTTTCTTATTGGTTAACCTTTTCATACTAAGCTATAAATTTGCTCTTATTTCATCTAGATTCTAGAGTTTTCTTAAATTCATTGCTCATCAGTAATACACAACATACCATATTCATGTTGAATTGAGCATAGCAGCATACTCATGCAATCATAACAGGCTTTATGATTAGCTTCTTTAAAGATATTAGGCAAGGTCATTGGAGGGCTATTGCGCCTCTACCAGTCATATTGAAGTTATTATAGCTTAGGCCAAAGGTCATATGTTCCAAACATTTGGTCTAATGAATCGTTTTACCCTAATAATTTTTAGGGGATTCATTAATTTGCATAATCAGTATCTTTAAATTCAGGTGAATTAAAAATTATAACCTTTCCCTTGGTAAAAAAAGTTGCTTGGGATAATTATATGATATAGTTCTAACGTTCAAACTCTTTATTGATAAAATGACGAATTAGGATATAGTATTTGGGTATTAAAAGTTCTTCTGGGGTAAAATTGTAGATTATCCAAACAGTAGGGAAAAAACATTCCTACCTCTATAGCTTAAAGGCACAGAAGTAAGGGAAAAAGAAGATTGTCGAGTATCTGAGCTACCTTTATGCGTTGTCAAACCGTTTTTGTTCTCCTCATGCTTGGAGTTTGGGGAAGTTCCAATCGCCTTTAGTAAAATTTGTAACTGTATATTTTCACATTTTATGCTTTTCATTCTCCCATTTGGAACAGTCGTCCAGGGACCATGGACGTTAATTTGATTTGAATTGTCAGTTACAGATAATTTTTAGGAAAATTTGATGTTTATAAAAATTCTAAATTAACATGCTCACCCCTGATGTTAAATTCAGAACTGAGGTTCACATCATTATCTGTCTGGAATTTTCATTTCTGGGAAACATTGCATCGATTTTGATCATGCTGGGTTCAGTGATGTCTGGTTTCTTAATTATATTTGTCTAGGGCAAAGCTTGATTTCTGTATGTCATTTCAACTTTCTCTAAACTATCATGTTGTGAGATTGTAGAAGACTATTCTGATACTGATGTTGAACATTCTCCTTCCCTAGGTACCAAACACAATTGAGTTTGCTGATTGGATTGGGAGGACAAAGCAAAAACAAATTCGTGTTACTGGGTTAGTATTTGATATGGAATTTTTCCACTTATCGGTATAAATTTTTTTATGATTTAAACTCTATAATGTACTTAAGCCGTAAGGTCAGCTACATATTCATAAAGTCTGATTGACACATAGGGATCTTTCCTCCTTGTCAACGGTCATATTATCAATCTTTCCAAAAAAAAAAAAAAACAGTTATATTATCAAACCCTGACTGCAAACACATTTTAAATGACAACTTCCTTAACTTCTCTTATATTTTTGCATTGAGAATGTGATCCATGCATGACATCATGTGATGTGATTAATGAAGATATTGATCTTATTGATTTGGGGGTTGGGGGAAAAGAACTATAGGTAACATTATTTATTTACTTTTTATTTTGCAAGAATATGATTTTTTTTTATACAAAGACGTTACTATTAAAAAAAAAATAAATGATCTTCAGGTATTTGTCTTTACCTGTTACAAAACTATGTGATTTTAAATGAAAAAAAAATATTTTTAGGTCTCAAGTAGATATGATATTGACTTGTATATATTTAAGAGCAAGAGTTTTATTATCTTCAAGTTCCCCACGATAGACAGGTAATGCCAAACTTCATGATCAGTGTTAGATGTTAAATCTCGAGGTAAGAGTTACCATTCCTGCGAAATATTATCTGAGACTAAATTATGACTTTTGCTTACCCTTTTCGGGCTTTTTTTTTTTTTTTTCTGTTTAGTCAAGGGAAATTATTGAACTGCTTTAAACCTCATAAATCAAACAAACCTTATGGGAGGATGCTGCAACTTAACAATTTTTAAGTTACTTTGAGAGGTATAATCATTAGCATGCCTTGCCTTTTTTTTTTTTACTTAAACAGAACCACAAAAAGACCAGTCCCACTGGAACACTGTCTTTTCTATTCTGGAGAGCTTTATAAAATCTGTGAAAATGAGAAGATTATCCCTCAAGGATTGAAAGCTGCTAAAGATGTCCACAAGAAGAAGAATTCACCTACAGTAAGTAGCTCAGGGCCTTATGGTGGGTCTTCGACAGCCAATGAAAGGGCCAGGCCGCATGAAAGTTCTTCTCATGCGAAACAGAACAAGCATTCCCAGAATTCGATGAACTTCTCTGGAAATAACAATTGGGGTTCAAGGAGATCAGAAGCTTCTGTATGGCTGTCACTTATTAACAAGCTTTCAAAGATGTCCCTCCTACCTGTATGTTTAATAAGTTATTTCTTTATATTTTTCTTTGTGCCTTCTTTTTGTAGAGATGTGTCAGAATTGTACATGATGTTACATTTTCCATCCAATACCCTTTACTAAACCAAATTTCATATCTGGACAAGAACTTCTAATGACGCATCATGAGTAAGTGTGCACCAGATTACTTAATTTTAGTTTCCTTTTGTTTCTTGATTGGAGGATTGGATTTGACGGGAGAATTTGGGGAATTATTTCAAATGACTTTATATTATGATTTCAAATCACAATGACTCGAGAAATTGCTACAATGGGAGCTCAAGATTTGAAACCCAAATCTAAAAGCCATCTGAACCGGATCAAATTATACAATTGAAATCATTAACTTGACATCCATCAATCAAAGTGGATCCTTAGGCATGAGGCTTTTACAAGGATTCATTTACTTTTTAGTGGGAAGTAAGAATCTTCCTTGATAGGTTAACTTGTGTCCACAGGTGGTCATCTTTTGCTTTTCGAAGAACCGGTGTGATAAATCAGCTGACAATTTGAGCGGGACTGACCTCCACGACTAGCTCGAGAAAAGTGAAATCAGGGTTTTTGTGATAAAGCATTTTCGAGGCTCAAAGGATCAGACAGGAATCTGCCACAGGTTTTGTTTTCAAACTTAAGTTGCAGAAAAGTTTGGGTGCTGGAATTTGATATGCATTTACTCATCAGGTTGTTAGAGTTCAAGGCCTTCTTCGGAGAGGAATTGGCGTTCACCATGCAGGTCTTCTTCCAATAGTCAAGGAAGTTGTTGAGATGCTTTTCTGTCGTTGGGGGTTATCAAGGTAACACAGCTAATATGTTTCTTTAGGATGTAACTAATTTTAGTATGTCATGCCTAAATATTAAAGGTGATTGGTGTTTAACTGATGTTGCTTCTGGACAAGGTATTCTATTGATGTGCTAGAGAATACAAAAAAGTGTGAAAAAGTGCATAAGTCATAAATTTGGTGGAAAAAAAGAGGATAAAGTGAGAAGACAATTCCTAAAAGTGCCTCACTGATTCTGATCTTTAAACTTTTGTCTTCGGTCTGGACCCAAAATTATGTGTAATTCTAAAGTATTTTCAGCATCTGCAAAAAGTCACCTGTCTACTGTCTCAGAATTATTTCCTTTTGAACTTTATTGGTCGTGATGTGAGAAAAGGGAAGGTTACCATTAGCAATTCCTGCTGTAATTCCATAATCAGAGTATTCAGGAAAAATTGTTATTTATATTTTATCATTACGGTGTATTATATGTGTTATACTACTATTTTATTTTTATTGTTAGTACATAAATTTCATGCATGCAGTAGCTATTCTTTTAGGGCCTTCTAATGTTTGTAGTTCTTGTGTTATCTGTAGATTCTATTTTCAACGGAGACATTTGCAATGGGAGTCAATGCCCCTGCAAGGACGGTAAGTTGTTAAAAAGACGGTTACAAGAGAATACAGTTAAACTTTATTGGAAGTTCTTTTTTCTGGCAAGCAATTTTCAAGTTTGAATATTTGCATACTTGCTCTCAGTTCCACTTTAGCAGGTGAAAGAAGGAACTTGGTTAAGGATGTAATAATTGTCTCCAATATGGGCCATCTATTGCGTTTTATGTTTACCCATGGAAGTTTCTATTTCACCAGGTCAATTATTTAGTTGTCATAGTTGCTCCCTAAGTGGAACTTAATCAAGTAATGCTTTGTGATATTTTTTTTTACTGGCATTTATCCCACTATAGAAAATTGGCTATGGATCATATCTCGCCTTCAGGTTCCATTGAGACAACATGTTCTCGTTTATATTTAATTATAGCATGTCTTTTTGATACTTTCTTTCCAAGTCCTTTTAAGTCTTATTGTTCTCTTTTCATTTGAGTTAATGATTCTCTACTTAATACCTGCCGTATTAGGAGAAACTTATTCTGTCTCCCCACATTGTAGACTTGCAGTATCATATTTACTATCATCACTGATAACTTCTTGCTGCAAGCAAGTTAATTTTTTAAATTCATTGCCATCATTCTTTTCTATGCAGTTATCTAGATATTTCTTCTGTTTATTACTATGCTCTTTTGTCTTCTTTGTAAATGACACTCACTTGTCTTTGGTAGGTTGTGTTTGATTCTTTAAGAAAATTTGACGGCAAGGAATTCCGACAGTTACTTCCTGGAGAATATACACAGATGGCTGGTCGTGCAGGCAGGAGAGGACTTGATAAAATCGGCACTGTTGTTGTTCTGTGCCGTGATGAAATTCCTGAAGAGAAGGATTTGAAGCATGTGATAGTTGGCAGTGCGACGAGGCTTGCATCTCAGTTTCGTCTCACCTATATCATGATCTTGCATCTTCTTCGCGTTGAAGAGTTGAAGGTATAATTCGCTTTTAAAGGGGTAGTAATGTAATTTGCCTTCTGTCGTGGTGGGTTTTTTGACGAATAGAAAGATATATCTTTACGTTCATCTATAGATATATCTTTCACTACAATAGTTATATGACAGCCTACAGGTAGGTTATGTTTATCACGTAACTTGTCTTACTGGGGAAAGAAGTTTATGTAAACTGCATATGATGCTAGCTAGTTGATAATATAATGTTATTTGCTAAGCTGGAACCACATAGTTGAAGCATGTCAAAGGCCTGGTAAGGCATACATCAGAAAAAAAAATAAAAAAATAAAGCAGTAATATTCTTGAGGACAGCTTTGATAATATACTATACCACATCATTGTCTTTGTTGAATGTAGCTAGAAACTGGTGCTTTGCTTTGTAATTGTTCTCTTGTAATTCTGTTAGGGATTTCTCATCCCTACCTTTTTGCTATAAAAATTTGTTTCTTTTTTTCAAAAACATCTTTTAGTTCAAGCTTTGTAGCTGTCAAGACCGCTGACTGCATTTCATGAATAATAGCATTGAGCTCTTCTGCAATAATGTTGAGTTTAGAATTTGTCATTTGAAATACTGTGTCTCATTGCTTGTTGTATCTATCTATCCTTGGTACGAGAATGATGAACAGCGAAATTAAGATTTTTCAAGATTAATTAGTCTGATGCAAAATTCTGCTCCTATTATACTGGTTAATGTTTTTACTTGATCTATCAAATTGTCCATTATGAATATGAAGGATTGGTCAGCAGAGAAACAATCGATATTTGTCTTAGTAACTTGAAGTTGATTGAGATGTGTGCTAATTTGTATCACTAGCTGTTTTTTTAATGCTAATGTACTTGATTGATTGAGCTTTATTAAATCTACTGGTCATCTTGTTGATGTTCTTGGGAATGTCATTACAGGTGGAAGATATGCTGAAACGAAGTTTTGCAGAATTTCATGCGCAGAAGAAACTCCCAGAGCAACAACAACTTCTTATGCGAAAACTTGCTCAACCTAAAAAAATTATTGAGTAAGCTCGAAATAACATACTTCCATTACGAACTTTGAATGGTAGAACCTAAATTATTTCCTTCTGCTTTGAATAATTAAGCTATGCTCAGTGGTTTCTCAAGAATCGTGAACTTCCTCTCTGGGTGTTCTGATGCTTCAGTCTGTGTGATTGTTTCTCATGCTAAAACAGAAACTCGCGCACTTGTTTTGCTGTTTCCTTAATCATCATATATGGCGTTCAAATGAGCATGATGCAATTAGAAGTTGTGTGAGAGTGGTAAAATGTTATTTTTCTGTCCATGAAAGAGAAGTTTTGCTAAGATTTTTTTATGCTGTTGCCACATGTTAAAGTCACAAATTGCAAGTTCTGAGTCTCTTGAGTTTTGTGACATGCTCTTCAGCCACACGAACCAAGCTTCTGTACAGTATATCACTGCACATAAACTTTTTAGTGCTCGATCTAACAGTTCGAATCTTCTCTTCTAGAAGACTAGATTGAACAAGTATCATTTCATTAGATGCCAAACATTTTGTACAACAGATACAAGGGTAAACTACTAAATAAGATAGTTTGATCACATAAAATCTGCATGGCTGCATAAAGATGACTATTTTAGATAAGAAATTAACCAAGCACTTAACTGCATTAAAATGACAAAATAAACAAGAAAAAAGAAGATTTAAATTGATTACTCGATAAATACCTTTTTACACTGGTGATACCTCATTAGTGCCATAATGTTGACAAGAGATTGATCCTTCTGAATGTATACTTTTTGACGATACTGTGGTACTGTGTAATTTTTGTCTTCCGGGGATCAGTCTCATCTCATTTGCCCTTTCATGGATCATCCTGGGTTTGTTAATTATTTTCTTGCTAGTGATAACAGAAGTAGAATGTTAAATGCTACTCATGCAGTTGCAACTGGATAGTCTGCATGATTAAAATAGTACAGCAACTTGGGAAACCTAAAGTCATAACGAGCCTTGCATATTTTAAGAACACATTATGGTCCATAGAAGTCATCTTAAATGCTTCGCTAGCCTGTCCTCTGATTTGTCAAACACTATCAATTTAAACTAGTTTTGCTGGACCTCTACGGGTGTTTGCCAAAAATATGCTTTTGAGGAAGTGATTTAATTTTGTGATTGTGTGAATTATCGCTTAATAGTAAAAGTGGTGAGTGTTTGTAAAATTTGTAAAAAGCAAGGGTTGAGTGTTCGATTAAGATTTGAATAAAGTAAATTATTAGTGAGAAGCAGAATCAGCTAGAAGCATACAACTCTGAGCTTTTATATTATGGATTCTAAGTGATTAATTTAGGCAGAAGCATTTGAAAACACGCAAATCCACTTTTTTAAAGCAAAAGCTGAGATTATAAGTGATTATAATCTCTTGCAAAGTGCAAACACACCCTTACTTGTTTTAACTTCATGCATCTGCTCCATTTAGGTCATCTCAATGTCCACATTTAGTGTAAGACGTATCTGTGTACAAAATGTATAACTTTGCAATTTAATCCCTACTCATCTGAGATCAGCTTTGTACCTCCTCCTGTTCCATTTCCATTCCTTGCAACTGTTCTTACAGGATTCAAACCATTGGGTTTGATAATATATTTCCTTAACATTATTGTATTTTGTCAACTCTTCAATTCAGAATTAACAAACCATCTGTTACAGTTTATGGCTAAGTATTTTTGCAATATTACATGTTTTATCAAGGTTTATATACGTGTTTGTCATTTGATACAGATGCATAAAGGGTGAACCAGCGATAGAGGATTACTATGAGATGTACTCAGAGGCTGAGAGGTACAGCACTATGATCACAGAGGCAGTGATGCTGTCTACAGAATCCCAGAAATTTGTAACTCTGGGAAGGGTGGTAGTGGTAAAATCACAATCGGTGAGTCTGCATTAATGATTAAAAAATATAAACAAAAATGCATATAATGATTTTCTGGCAGGAATGAATCTGCCCGCTAGTTCGAATTGCAAAAGAATATATTTTAATTGTGGTTTTTTTTACCATGATTCAAAAGTTTAAATCAGATTGCAATTTGCGAAAAGATTGTGATTTATCTGCAATTAAGCCATGATTTTATGATCAAAATAGAAGGATAAAGATTAAAGATATATTAATTAATGAGATATCAAAAGTCCTATATGATTCAAGACTTTATTGGTTTCAGACTTTCAGTAGAGTTGATAACAAATCACTCCATATTCATCATCGGTGGTTTCTGCACATAAAATATAAGCAACAAATGCTTACATTTTCCTTTTTGACTTTTTTATAATTTGAAGGTCCAAGATCACCTGCTAGGTGTTATCGTTAAAGCGAATTCATCAAATAATAAGCAATTCTTAGTCTTAGTGCTGACTCCTGAATTGCCTTCAAACTTGAAAAGTCCATCAGATAGTAGAGATACAAAAGGTGCTGATTTCCAAGTGTTAGTTCCAAAATCCAAACGTGGCTTGGAAGATGAGTATTGTTCCTCAGTCACATCTCGTAAAGGATCTGGAACCGTCAATATAAAACTACCTCATCGTGGTTTTGCTGCTGGAGTCAGTTACGAGGTTAGGGAGGCTGAGAATAAGGAGTTGTTATGCATATGCAATAGGAGAATCAAAGTAGACCAAGTTCGTCTTCTTGAAGATGTTAGTGCTGCTGCTTTTTCAAATACAGTGCAGCAGCTATTGACTCTAAAATCTGATGGAAATAAGTATCCCCCAGCTTTGGATCCGGTGAAAGGTATGAATTTATTTTTTTTGTCGAGGAAAAAACTATCATCTGTTTAGTTTTTTTTTTTTTTTGATAGAAATTGAGCTATCTTTTCGTTTTGTTTTATGTTTGAATTAACAATTAGTAAGAAAGTACCCACATCTTTTAAGAGTAGATCAGTTGGAGAATAAGTACGAAGTAACAAAGTGGGAGATGGAATCATGGAAAATCATTGTGTGAAAGGAGAGAGGAGTGAGAAAAATTACCATGTAAATTCTTTTGGAGAGTGCCTTAACACTACTCATTTTCTGGAGCATCTTATTCGGTAGACCAAAGAAATGAACATGCTATCTCTATGAGTCTCTTTAATGATGAACAGCGTAATAGACTAGATCAACTGCTGAAAAAAATGGACATCTTTTGTCTGCTTAAATTTATTCAAGTTTATATACAGACTTCTTTGTTTCACTTCAACCTCCTTTTTTCAATTCATGGCTTCCTTAACACAACCCTGTCATTTATCCCTAGAAAAGCCACTGGCGTTACTTGGAATTGTATTCTTTTCCTCTATAACCATGATTTAGAGATAGATTATTCACAATTTATATTGTTTTTTCCTACGCATGACATTGAAGTATTTGAATTTTAAAGTCAAAGGTCTAGTTAACCTAATTGTGGAAGAGGCAGACAAGGAGCTAGTTAGTTACTTAGTTGGTAGTTTTAGTTCAGCAGTTAATATTTCAGAGTCTTGTAATCGCTGGTAAACTTAGCAAATAAAACGGATACCGCTTTTTGTTTGAAAATATAGTTTATTTACTGATTATTTTGAAAAAAAAAAAGAAGTGAATTACTTATGATTTCTAATAAGAAGGATATTATGGTCAGATTCTAGAATGGGGTATCAAATTTATATGCTGGCAATATATATCTCCTAACATGAACATATATAAATGATGAAGAAGTATGTTCGCAAAAATACAATGCAACATCCATTTCAGCTGTTGAATTGTTCATCACTATTAGTTTCTGGAGATAATAGATTGTTTATCTGCACATTTGTTTTTTCGCATGCTTTCATCTTTTTTTGTTGGCTGCAATTTGTTTTTTTCATATACTTTCATCTTTTCTTTTGTGTAAATGACTGACCTTGATGATGGTATCCTTGTTCAGATTTGAAGTTGAAAGACATCAATGTTGTTGAAGTTTACTATAAATGGACTTACTTATTGCAGAAGATGGGAGAAAGTAAGTGTCATGGTTGTGTCAAACTGGAGGAACATATTAAGTTAGCTCGGGAATTAAAGCGACATAAAGAGGAAGTGAATGCTCTTAGGTTTCAAATGTCCGATGACGCACTTCAGATGATGCCTGACTTTCAGGGCCGGGTACGTAGCCTTTCCACTACTATGGTGCAACTGTACACAACTAATACTGTTCAGTGAAATTATCTGATACTGTTTTAAAATGCACTAGAGTTGCACGGTGCACCTGGTGCATACAACACGTCTTTTATTTAATATGCAAGTCTTTACCATGCAGATTGATGTTTTGAAAGAAATTGGGTGTATAGATGGTGATCTTGTAGTACAACTTAAAGGTCGTGTTGCCTGTGAAATGAATTCTGGAGAGGAATTGATATGTACAGAGTGTTTATTTGAGAATCAACTAAATGACCTGGAGCCTGAGGAAGCTGTTGCCATTATGTCTGCCTTCGTCTTTCAGCAGAGGAACACTTCTGAACCATCTTTTACACCGAGGCTTTCTCAAGCTAAAAAGAGGTACCTAATTCTTTCAACTATTAATTATCTGCATTTGTCTATAGAAAGTTTTGGGGATTTATTATTTTTCTGTTTACTAACATTTTGCCAACATGTTTATATCTGCTATCGTGTATATATCGTGTATTATTATATAGATGCCACCTATTAACCCTGGTTTAGGGAAAAACATGTTTGCATCATCCATAGCAGTTGTTGTCGTCTTTCAAGTAGATCTAAAGTAGCAAAAAATACCTCACAATCATATTCATATTAAATTCTTCCTTAACTGTGCATCTCAAAAAGGTCTAAACATACCTTTACTTGTTTCTTGCTTTTGGAATTGGAGTCTGATGGCATCCTTCTAAATTTTTTACTTGTGATTTCATCTGCTGTTGATTAAAAAAATTTAGGCTTATTGACCTTCTACTTTATTTGTACAAAGGTGTAACTATACAATTAAATTAAATACCACTTTTTAATTTTCCTTTTCTCCAGATTGTATGATACGGCATTAAAACTTGGAAAGCTTCAGGCAGAATTCAAAATACAGGTTGATCCTGAGGAATATGCCAGGGAAAATCTTAAGTTTGGTCTGGTCGAAGTTGTATATGAATGGGCAAAGGTACTCCCGTCTATCTTTCCTCCTTTTCCCCCAGCAGCACTTGTCAATTTAATAGGCCTACCATATAAATCTTTGTTAAATTTTTTACTATCATATAAATTAATTCATGAAACAGTTAATAAAATTATATCAGCATAAAGAAGAATAATGATTATTATTATTATTAAGCTAGAGGTTGTTTGCATTCACAGGGTACCCCATTTGCAGACATATGTGAACTTACTGATGTTCCTGAAGGCATGATAGTGAGGACAATAGTGAGGTTGGATGAAACGTGCCGTGAATTTAGAAATGCATCAGCAATTATGGGTAATTCTGCTCTTTACAAGAAAATGGAAAATGCTTCAAATTTAATAAAAAGGGATATTGTCTTTGCTGCCAGCTTGTACATTACTGGGGTTTAGTTCTCTTCTAACCCATTTGTTGTACACTACACAAGGCTTTCTGGTAAAGGCTTCTTTTATCAATCGTTCAACTTCAGAGAATAGGTGAATCTTTTCCTTTTCTGAGTTTTTTTTTTTTTTTTTTTTCCTGAGGTGAGTTGCTTTACATATGTACAATTTTCGATAATTGTAATAGAATGAAAAATATATAGGCGATACTTGGTTGGTTATACATGAGAAATTATTTCCCTCACTTCAGTGATAGATAATATTTTCACAATCTTGTGCTTCATTCTTGGATTCTCTTAATTTTCTTTTCTTTGATAAAAAATATAAGATAACATTGCATAATTATTCCCACACGGAGATTACACACTGATTGAATTCAAGCATGTTGCTAATGATGTTTGATTGAGGAATTTTGTCAAGTAGTCGGAGTGTAGCTCTTAGCGTTTTGTTTAGAGTGGGTCTTATGTGCATCTAGGTGTCACCGTGCACTCATAGTGTATTTTAGAATTGTGCAACTTTTTATACTGAAAGATGCAACTTGTTTATATTGAACCGTGCAACTATTAATATGAAAAATAGTTCCACGTTTCAATATAAACAAGTTTCATTTTTGCACTGCTCTAAAATGTACTATAAGCAAAGTGCACCTGAATGTATAAAAAGATTTGGGCTTTTGTTTAATCATCACTATAATTTTGTTTGTGTTACATCACACCTATTTTCTCCTTTTGCAGCACTTTAAAACAACAACAAAAAAATAATAATAAAATCCTTGTGGCTTCTAATATCTTGTATCTATTTTCTCTTCCCTCAACAAAACCAACTCTTTCAACATCTACCATGCTGACCATTCAATATTCAATGAGTTTAGCATCATGTAATTTGAACCATATGCTTGTGAATTAATCCAAGATTTCCGGTTTAAGCTTGGAATCATCGATTTGGAACGTGATTAGGCTTTCTTAAGTGGGTTTTAGTATTAGAATTCCAAGATGATCTGTTTAGGACTGTTGATTTGTGAACAACAGACTCTTGATTTTAGACATTAATAATCTCAAACAGTCATTCATTTTTCAATTTTGTTCATGAATTTATATGACAACGATGGATAATGTTTATTTTCTATATATATATATAAAATATTGTGGTTTGCTGAAATTTAAATTAAGTTTATATATTAATGTTCAGTATTATATTTCATATTAATTTTACTCTTTTTTTAAATATTATTAACACCGATATTTTTGTAAATTTATGTTAATAATTTTTTCATAAATATTGATAAAGTCAACCTTGTTATCAGGAATCAACAATTAACCTTATCAAAAAAAAAAAACAGAAGTGGGAATTATGGATCAAATTATTGTGTCAAAACCAATGGCCAAATTAATGTGAAACGCCGAAGAGAAGTCAAAGTTGAACCTGAAAATAGTAGAGACAAAAAAAATGTTTCTGTCTCGATCATCATGTATACATTGTTAGCTAAGATAATCAATCAAATAAAGTCTGAAAAGTTGGATTTTAATGCAAGTAAAACACTGTGCAACTGTTATACAATCATCACTTTATATAGTAATACAACTAATACTTTTAAATAAAACAACTAATACTATCAAACTAAAATGTTTCAATGAAACAACTAATACGATATAAAAATACACACAAAATACAAACCAGTTGAAGAACTACGCGCTGAGGTGAAGAAACGTTTTTGCCATTGGATGCTTAGCATCGGAGAGACGATCGAGTTGCAGAATTTCGACAATCTGGCCATGGACAAGGAGGCACAAAACATCAGCTATCCTCTGTATCTGTTTGATGCTGTGAGAAACCATAATAATAGTCATCCCTCTATCTTTCTTCAGCTTTACAAGAACGTCTTCTATGTTCTGAGTCGATATTGGATCCAACGCGCTCGTTGGCTCGTCTAGTAACAAAACCTTCATTCGATACAAAACGAAATTAAGCGATATGATAGTTAATGAGGTAGTTACCATTGCCTCATTCAAAAAATAGATCGAATTTGGATCATCTATCGTGCAGAACTAATGTTGTTCAGTGAAACAAGTAATACATTTTAGTAAAACAAGTAATACTATATAAAAATGATGAGAGGAGCACCTGGGGATCATTAGCCAAGGTTCTTGCGAGAGCAACGCGTTGAGCCTGACCAACCGATAGTTCTCCACCAGATTTGGTGAAGAATGAGGGATGAAGATCTGCTAGAGCTAGCAATTTGTGAACATCTTCATCACTCAGCTTCTTCCCTTTTAACTGTGGCCCATACCTAATGTTATCTGCTACACTTCCTTCAATCAACACACAATACATAATAGGTCAATTAACTCGTATTCATAACAACCAAGAAACACAATCTTAATATATATGTAAACCTAATTACACTAAAGTATTACTCCCTCCGTCTCTGTTTTAAATTGCTCAGTCACTGGCTGAGGGAGTTTTCTATTAGTATATGAAATGATAAGGTGACTTTTAAGGAGGTGTATGATAGATGAGGGGTAGAACTATCATACCCCATCTTAAATCTCTTTATTGTTTCAAATACTAATAAACGACCTCGCTCTCTAAAACAAGAGTCAAATAGTGACTAAGCTAGTAAAACAACTAATACCATTCAAAAATTGACTTGAATTGCATGATACAACAGGTGCATACAAGTATTTATCCATGATAATTCAGCTATTTAAGCAGCAACATTGTCCCAAATAGATGATATTTAATAGACACCATAACATTTATAAAAAAAACAGATATTCATTCCCAATATTTGCAACACACTTTACCTTCAAACATAACAGGAAGCTGGAAAAGCATCCCAACTTTCCGACGAAGATCCAGCACATCAAGTTCAGTAATATCTACGCCATCCAGGAACACACAGCCACGACCGGGCTCCCACAACCGATTCAGGGCCCGCAGGAACGTTGACTTGCCGCTGCCGCTGGGCCCGATGACGCCCATTATGACTCCCCTCGGAATGTCAACGTTGACTTTGTTCAGAACCATTACATCCTTGTCCAACACCCTTGACAGATCCCTTACCTCCATTTTTGCGCCGCCGCTCTTCTCCGGCGCCGGCAGGAGGTGTTCTGCTGCTTCATCTGCCATCACAAATCACTTGTCACAACAATTAAAAAAAAACCTTTCTAAAATTAAAAAAAAAAATTAAAGCTCAGATTCTTGATTTGTAGAGTTGTAGTTGGGATTGACCTTCAAAATTCGGCATTGTACACTAAAGTTGAAGTTCCCAAAAGAATGTTAATAAAATTGATGAATATATTTGGTGTATTTATTATACTAAAATAAAATTGTTGGACGTAGAATGAATAAACCTTCCTGAGTTACGAGCGTCACTGTGACACTGTCACAGAGACAGAGAGGTAGGCAAGAATTTACTGGACAGCATCCTTTTCTAATTATATATATATATAAGTAGTGTATTATCTAGATACGTAATGCATTTTAGAATCATGTAATTTGTTATATTGAAATATACAATTTATTTATACTGAAACTTGTAACTATTTTTTCATATTAATAATTATACACGTGTAAATAAGTTGTATCTTTTATTATAATAAGTTGCACAGTTCTAAAAAGGATTATAAATATACGGTGCACCTAAATACACACTAGACTCACCGTCTTCAAGTACCAATACAATGTACAGCCCGCGGCCCACATCAGCAAGTACCAATACAATGATTGAGGAATTTGGACTCAACTAACTATTGTGGAAGGTCGTCCTCATATGTGTATTTAAGTGGACATACAAATTCTTATCACTTTAATTGAAACAATAAAAAATTAATTAGTTACTCGAAAAAAGTTTTATCTACTAAGTAGGTAATATACCTGCTTTTAAAATCAATTGTAAAAAATGATACACTTTATTCAATGTTTCTCTTTCTTTTTCAACTTCGAAGGGCTCTTGGAATATTCATAAAATTGTATTATTATTGTTGTTAGGTTCCTACTACCAGCTAAATGCTAATACACCACAACCTCAATTATCATGTTATGCAAAATAATTCATGTGTACATGATATTTTTCAAGTTAATTATGTATCAAAAACAACGTGATTATCTAATCATCGCCCTACGAGCTTGTATGACCGCAAATGCTCGCTTGATATATTTTTGCAGCCTTTTGCATTTGCTTGAAAAATGATTTATTGGGTCATGAGGACACTAAAAGCTCTTGATGAAAGTGACCAATTCTAGATAGATTACATCATAGAGATGGTATCCCATATATCGACTCTTATTCACTGTAAAGTTAGTATGTGAGTCATTTCCTTTTAAAACTTCGCTTAGGAGAGGACCTTGATTGAACACATTAATATCGTTATGAACTTAGTGACACTAAAAAATGAAGTCATATACATAAGTGGACAGACATAATCGCTAACTTCAAAACATCTCGGAAAAGTCGTGTCTTTGCTAATACATATGAAGCAAACTTTTTAGAGTCGATGATTGTTATCTTTCTCAAGTATCTCTTCGAAAATGTTGATTACACGTCGGAAAAACAAGAAATCAACTTAAGTTGTTTCAGCAACATGTATGACTCGTCGTATTGGTGATGAGGGTCATAATTGCTTGTTTTATGGTCATTTTGTGTGCCTTATTTGATGTGATTTGAGCTCATTTGCCATGAAAAGTGCTACTAATACCGTTTATTTGAGAATGTGATAAAGTATTAGGAAACAAGTGAAAATGAACAAGAAGTGGTGCAAAACTGATCTGATCTAAAAAAGTTGTTTGAGAAGAGGTCTGAACAATTAGAAGCGCATTGAAAAGAGGGTTCCAATGAAAAAAGAATCATCTCAATCGGAGTTCGGGTGCTTAAGTTATGTGCGAAACAAAATTATTGCGCAGCTGAAAAATGAGCACTCGGCCCAATTCGCGGAAATAGAAAAGCAGGCCCAATAACCCAAAATTTTAGTAATGTAATTGGCCCATGTTGAGCAGCCCAATTTGAAGGCATTGACGTGAGAATTTTCTCATCAGCCTCAACATTTGACCGAAGGAGAGTCAATCTGAGCAGGCTGGATTCAACCTCTTAATGGGCCGTTTATTAATTATACTTGGGGCCCGGTTATTCGCACCCCCTTAATTGGGAGATACACCCCCATATTACTTCACCCACCTATTTTTCTAAATATTGGTAGATACACTCCCCTTAAACTACCTAAATTACCCTTATTGTATCTATATCCCTTCTCCACTCTGTAACATTTCAAAACCAAACAACACACCCCCTCCAACAAGAATTGACGCGAACGGCCAAAGGAAGAAAAGCGGGCGACGGTGACAAACAGCAACGATGACGAGTCGACGACTAAGGCTACTGGAAACGAGTCAATGGGTATTAGTTTTTTTGTTTGATTTTATGTTAGGGTTTTTTTATATTGTTTGATATTCATTTCCTTTTGTTTGATATTGATTAAAGTCTTAATTGGAGGAGTGATCTAATTAATATGCTGCCTAAAGTCTGAAAAATGAGCAAAATCTCTTTTCATGGTGTTTGCTGAAAGCCCAAAGAAGTTTTAATTACATTACAACAGCAAATGCCTGCAATTTTAATTATATTGCATCAGCAAATGCCTGCGATCTTCTAAATATGGATATGCAGCTTTTTAATATTTTTCTTGAAGCACAAGTGATTTTTATTGGTTAAGATTGTATCCATATTAGATGATTTCCTCAGGTTTTTCTTGATTAATTTTAATTTTATTGGAGAGGTAGTTCACTAGTTTCTATTACTTATGAGTTTTGTAACGGGGAAACATACTTATGAGTTTTGTAACGCGAAAATGTGAAAAAATGAGAAAATTTAATGTCAAAATTGGTTACCAGGAATTGTTTCCTGGAAGGTGTGTTTCTTGAGGCTTTTTCACCAATTATTAGGCAAACAATTCAATATAACATAATGTTACCAACAAATTTAGTAAAAGCTTGTTGCATGAATCATCTCTTCCAAGCCATTATTCAGGGCAGTATCCGAAATAATATCATTGAAGCACACTTATAATAATGATATTTTCTATATTAATCATTTACCTAATCAATATGAACATAATTAGATACTTATGGTGGTTTGTATGATTATCTCTGTGTCTTGCTGAGCATTAAATTTAGGGGCAGAGTTCATTTAATTTCCTAGTTACTTCGGACCAGAAATCTTGCAGTAGTCTATGATCAACATAAAGGATATTTGGCTGCATTGAGTTCTATCCTGTTGTTTAATTAATAATGAGGATTGGCATTCCTTTTTTGTTTTCAGTTGGAAAATTGCAATTGTATGGAGTGGAGTTTCTTGTTTGGTTTGGCATTTGATTTTTACATTGCTTTTCTTTTTTGCTCTAGTTGTTGCTTAGCTAACAGTACTTTCGCCATCCCCATTAGACAATGGCGACAGCTGTATGAAGACATCTGTAAATGCTCAACACTCCGACAAAGGTTAGTTTACTTCAATCTTAGTGTAGTGTCATGTAACTATTTTGATTCTCATACTATTATACTTGTTTGTTTACTGATTTTGATTATTTTTTACAGTGTACAAGAAGAGGAAAAGACCAACTGCTTCTGCTAGAAAGGAAATGCAAGAACTGAACGCACAACAGTTGCAATCACATCAACCGCAAGGACAACATGTAATACCTCCAGAAGAAGAAGAAGAAACACCACTTTTGGTGGTGCATACTTCTGAGCATGATAAGGAAGTGGTTGGAGAATGTAGTGGGGGTGATGAAGACTCTAGCGGGAGTGAAGAATCCAGAGAACATGATGAAGAAGGTGTTCAAGAAGATGAGGCACCCAACGAACATGATGAAGAAGGTGTTCAAGAGAATGAGGCACCCAACGAAGAATCCGGAGAACGTGATGAATTTATACTATCGATTCCTCCCCTTCTAAATTCCTTCGAAACTCATGTGGCCTACAATATTTGGAAGGGGGAAGAGCGGGATATCCTTAAGTGCCATTGTCACATTAGCAAACTACTATCTTGGGAAATTAAAGACACCAATTGGGAACATCTTTTTAAAAGATCCGGGTTGCTTGGTCTAAAAAAGAACTCTTTCAAGAACACCAACAAGAATTTGATTTCTGCTTTTGTGGAGCGATGACATCCCGAGACCAATTCTTTCCACCTCCCTTTTGGAGAAATTCCGATTACATTGGATGATGTCCAATGCATTACCGGTTTACCCGTGGAAGGGTTACCAGTACAATCTAGTCGTGATGATATACACGAGGGCACTAAAGATGTTATGAAGTATTTGGGTGTGGAAGAAAATGATGTTGATGATGTTGTTACCGGGGTGTCACGTGGATCTTCCGTAAAGCTGGAATGGTTGCGGGACACGTATGAGGGGAAAATGAAATCTAAGAATGCTAAAGAAAGGTTGTATGCGGCACGAGCCTATGTTCTATTTACGTTTGGGTGCACTATCTTTGCGGATAAATCTGGCAGTCGTGTCTCCACTACCTGGCTTGAGTATTTGGAGGATATTGAGAATGTGAACAAGTATGCATGGGGAGCGGCCGCCTTAGCTTATCTCTACAAACTGGGTTCGGCTTCAAGATTTAATGTGAAGCAAATAAGTGGCTATCTGACCAATGAGATTCACTTTATAAATTTTTCAACATTCAACATAGAAAGAAAAGAAAAGGGAGAACAATGAGATTCACTTACATATGTATTTGGAGACTCACTAATTTTTGTCATAGTTGATAAACAACACACTCTATAATCATTTTTCACTTAAACATCAATTTTGAAACTACACTTGGAGGATAAGTCATTCTTATTTTCCAGCTGCAGAGATATTTAGGCGCCCCTTCAAATTCCAAGTGGGTGTATTTAGTATAAGATTTTTAAGTTTTTAAAATACAAGGACAGATAAGTTATTTTATAATTACTTTAAAATTAAAGGAGAATGGAGGGGGTGTATCTCCCAATTAAGGGGGTGCGAATAACCGGGCCCTTATACTTGGCTGCCTTCCATTAAATTTCGGTGGCCCAATTCGTGAAGAAAAAAAAGAAACAGAGAGCCGAAGGATAAAAAATTGAGAGAGCAGCGAAAATGATAGGAGGCAGAATTCAACAGTAGGAAAAAAGAAGGCAGTAGGAGTTTTTTTTAGAGAGTTTTCTGGTGTTTAAGCTTTTGAGCATTTATTTTCCATCGTATGTTTTCAAGTGGTACTTTTCATTTTTCTAACTACTTTTTTAGTGTAGATTTCTTTAAAAATTCATAATTTAGCTAGATTTCAGAGTTATTTGCATTTACAAGCAAAATTGAATGAATTTATGTTTTATATTTCAAGTTTCCTATCTATTTCATCTTTTGAGGTAATATCTTTCTATAATCTCTTGTTTAATCATCATTTTAATATGTGTTTATCATATTTCTTCATTTTAGCCACGAGTTTCTCTTCTAGAACCATGAGCTAAACTTATTTGTTTTGGGTGTTGGATATATGTGGGGAAATTGATGGGTATGTGAACTAATTTCTTGATTATGTCTATGTGAGTGATTTCCTATAGTTTCTATTGTTGTAGGTTTAATGTTTCAAATATCTTGTTGATTATATTAGCTAGCATTCTTATTTTTGTGTATTACAACTAGGGTTGGATATGCATGATTAGGTTGTGAGTGTGAGTCTCAATTTTGATAATTTGATGTTACTTAGTAGCTAGTTTAATCAAAAGTTGACTAGTGGCTAGAACGACAACAATAGACATTAATAGAGTAGAGATTGTCTATGAGGTTGGTGAGGAGACGATGTCTTGAAATTAGTAACCGTGTTGAAACTTTCTATTCGTCACAATCTTAAGAAATCATGGGATTAATTAGGTGCTAGTTAATTTACGTTGTTCACCTAGGCCTCAAAAGGGATTGATCTACACATTTTAGTGATTGCTCCTAGCTAAATCACCACTTATGACATAATTGAGTAGTTGGTTTGTGAACTTGTTAGTGGCCCCACATAAGGAAAACACCCGAAACAATTCTCTCACCCTTGTACTTTCCCTCGAAAGTTAGTTTTAATTGCTTGATTACTTTTTGTTCTTACTTTAATTGATTAGTAATTAATTGTCAGTTTTAATTCTTGTGTCTTTAGTTGAAAATTGGTACTTGAGTTAACTTGCTTTTAAAATTCAAAAACTTTAATCGCTTCTATAATACCATGAATACGTATAACTTTGGGGGTCCACTACTCTCCTAGTCTTTTGGATTCGATAAATACTTAGTCAAATTACTTACACTACTATGACGATTTTGTACTCTTATGGGAGAGTAAAAAAATATTTTTAATCAAAAATTCCGATCAAGTCAATTGATCTACATATCCTCTGTACCCCAATTAGCGGATGATACTCGTGCAACTCTAAAGTGGTGGTAATACTTTTCTTATTGTGCGTCAACCTCCACATAAAATAGTCATCACGGGATTCAAGACATGGACTATTTGTAAATAAGCCTCTTCCCATCTGTATGTTGAATTTTGGGAAAAAACTAAAATATACATAGGAAAAATATGTGAATATCTATTTATAAATAAAATATACCAATAATTACATTTTAAAATGTAGGAAAAAAAAACAATGGCCACGTAACATTTGTCAAAAATCAAAAGAAAAAATAAAACAAAATAACACAACCAAAAGAAAAAAGGATATAAAAGAAAAGTAATAAGAAAATAAAAAAAATGACCACTTTTTTTTTATATAACAAAAATAAAAGATTTTTTATTAAATAAAAAGGTAAAAGTGGCAATGATGGTAATATTATAATTTCACATATATTTATTTAAGTTTCAAAGTTTATGGGATGGGTAAAATATTTTCACACTCATAAAATAAAGGTAGTTTGAAAAGCAAATAATGTCTTTCTAAAAAAAAGAAAAGAAAAAAAACATAACAAAATCATACATAGGGTTAAAACCCCAGGAGGAATTAAGCAGGCCGCAGCGACGAGATCCCCGGAAATGGCGACTGCTCTCATTCCCAGAACGACACCCTCATCCACAATCGGGAAAGCTTCTTCCCTCTTCAGAATCTCATTCAGCTTCCTACGCAACCTTAGCACCACCACACCCACCACCAGTTCCGCCGGAAACGAGGCGGTGGACGGTGGAGCCAAGAAGCGGAAGCGGAAGAAGAAGAAGAATCTGATCGAGGTTGCCCAGTTTCTACCCAACTGGGGTATTGGCTATCACATGGCGAAAACTCACTGGAATGGCCTTTCTTATGAGATTACCAAAATCAATCTCTACAAAGTAATATTTAATCTCTTTTATTTCCTTACACAATTTATATTTTGATTATGTTATTTCAGGTCATGCTGTGATTTGTATGTGTTTATGAGCATTATGCATAATTTTGATTACTTTTTATGTTTATTGTTTCTTCCTGTTAATTTTTTTTTTTTTTGTTATGTTATACTGTCAGTTTCCTGAAGCTACCCGCGGGATTTAATGTTATGTTCTTGGATTTGTGATTGCTTTTTTCATTATTGTGTTTTGTATTTTGTTGAGTTTGCAGGATGGAAGGCATGGAAAGGCTTGGGGAATTGCTCATAAAAATGGTAATTAGCCTCATATTGGGATTACATTTCTTATTTTTTGCATTAGTCTTAATTATGCAAAAATTTCCTTTTGTTTTTATGATTAATTTTCATTTATTCGCGGTGAATGTATTTCATCCCTATAGTGGTCAGTATAAAGTGATAAATAGCTTCCAAGCAGCTTTCAAATTTGATGTTCTAGGGACATAGTGCACTTCTGAAGTATATTCAGAAGTCAGAACCCATTTATTTTGCAATTGAACATATATGATTTTCTGAAAAGTTTGAGGGAGAGACAATGTTCTGATTTTATTTAGTTTCATATATCTTCTATATCAATTTACTAGTCAATTTGACAGGTGATCTCCTCTCTTTCTTATTGAATTCTTCATTGAAAGTTTTTATGTTAGAAAGCATGCTTCTATCAAATAACTGTGAAGACTATAGAAATATTCCAATTATAGACTCAAGAGGATGAAATGTGACCTGCACATCACTTTATTTGGTAATATATGTGAAGCATCCAGACATTTTGATTAGATCATGGCTTTAGATAATCATGGCTTTAGATAAATAGTAACTTTGTGCAAGAAGATTTTTTTTTTGCTATAACTGTAGCTTTAGACTCCGTATATAACTCATAGCTTATTTTAATATTTTTCTGTACTGACTATTGTTACATCCAATCTTGTCAGTCTGTCACTCTGGAGTCGTTCTACGTAAATTCTTTATGAAAAATTCAACTTTCTTAGTCCCGTTTAAGTTGCAGCCACAATGTGATCTTTTGACCAAAGTGAATAATATTTAATCTGTTGCCATGAACAACATGAATTGTGTTGGCCTGTGTTACAAGGTTGTCAACTACCGTAGCCACTAGCCATATCATGTAGCTCTGGATATAACTGTTAAGAAGTTAGCCAATATATTTGTGTCCTCGAAGCAGTGTTTGTTTCGGGCAGCAAATCGGGCTGTAGGGGGGGTTATCCTGGAGTAGTAAAAAGGTGAATCTTGACTTCTGTGTATGTTTGGTTGATAAGATGTAGTAGAGTAGGATTGAGAAAGAGAGTGAAAATGTAAATGATAGTGAGATTATTGTATTTTGAAAAATAAAGGCGCGTGTTATTGGAAAAAGGAAAGATATGAGAATGTAGAGAGTGTAGGTATTATAGGTTACAATTTTGGTGAATTTTGAAATCTAGCTTGCGTGATCCTATAGACAAACATGCATTAGGATTTTGAAAGCGAAATCTTGCTTTGCTAATCTAGAAACTGGATTGATCTGGCCTTATAAGGTGTTAATCTGGCTGGTACTCGTTATGCTAACGTGATGTATTTAGAAGATAGCCCCACATTACCAGTTTGATAATTGTCCTGAGTGGGACTTCTTAAATAGAATGAAACAATAAAAACAACCATAAGTTATCCACAATAATTGCCAATCATTTCTTTTTTTTCGATTCATACTGAAATTTTATTTGTTTATTCATCAGAAAGATTAAAGAAAATCAACTCAATGCAGGTGCGCCAGCTGCAGATGCCCCCAAGAAAATAAGTGGGGTTCATAAGCGCTGCTGGAAATATCTCCCTATCCCTAAAAGAATAGAAGAAAGTGCCTCAAAACAAGAATTGGAAACTGTTGCATGAGTAATTTTGTCATGATAAGGTAAAGTACTTGACAACTATGACTGGATATTGGGGATGCAAACTTTGTAACTAACCGACTTGATTGTCGTAGGGTTACGTTAGATTCTGAGTTTGCTTATCCTATCGAATGGAGACACGAAGAGCAATCAGTATATTTTACCATCATCGACCAATTCTAATATCTAGATTCCAATGCTGAACCCATTCACTGTTTTGATGGTGTAATCCTAGTGGGACTTGATGATTTTGGTTCTTTTATCATATGATGTAATGTTTGTATGCCTTTGTGTTGGCACTCAATCTATTTAGCCCATGGTTTTGCAAATTGCAAATACAAAGATGATTAATGAATAGCTTAGCTATAAGAGGAATAGTAAAGCTCTGCAGCTTTGGTTTCTTATTCTATTGGTGCTTAATGAATCGAAGGATTTCAGGATGGTTCGAAATCCATATCATCAGATTTATTGGTATTTGTTTGGATTGGAGAATTTGATATGAGTAAGACTCGTAGTAATGGATTTGGGATAAAGTATAATTTGGCCCCTAAACTATTAGCTTGGGCATATATAATTTGACCCCTGAATTTTGTGCGATCAAACACTCGTACTTTTAGAACAGAATAAACAAAACCTCTATTGATAAAATAAGACATATATCCCTTGTGTAAAATAAAATTAAACATCCCTTTTCTTTTCTTTGGTGGCCTTAACTTTGTATTTTTCTTGACAAGAGATGGGTGAAGAATGGCCCTAAATCTGACGGTAGATCTACACAAAACGGTCAAACCTTCAGATCTTGTGACTCGGCCAAAATTCATTTTACTATTCGTTAAATATATTATACAAATACACAAATCTTCAAATTCACAATATGATAATAACTTTGTCAATAGTACTGATTTTTTCCCGTAAATTAACTACTCCTATTATGCATTATCATTCATGTTTAACCAATCACAAAATGTAGAAGAATAAATCCTTAGTTTTTTTCCATCAGATAATATAACTAATAAATTTTATGGTTACATTTGTGGTGGATCTCAACTATTTGACCTTCCTTGCGTTACTCTAAAATCTGGTCTACTTCTTCTACAATCACTAAACCTAGCCATATTTATTATACAATTGAAACAAAATGCATCACCCATTTCTCCTATAACATTCAAGTTAGCATATTGCGAGCTTTCTTAATTCAAAAACTAACTCAATGAGAACAATGTTATATACTAATAATTATATATATGTAGAGAAAACATGTATACTGAAAAAAAAAAAAACTGAATAACTTACAAACATGTCAATTTTAATTTTTACGTGACCTTAATTATTAAACGACGAAATATATTTCTAAAACATTTACGTCAATTTTAAGATACGATAACTGGGCCGAAGCCCATTTAGTAACCTGGCTGCCTAATATAACCGCACAGCCGATTCCAGCCGTCATTTGTGTAACATTTTACCATTTGGTATTGTCTTAAGAGAGAGAAATAGTAGAAGAGATGAGGAAATTCGATCCATGGCCTGTGTTTTTCAAGAGAGAATGGAATCGGTGCTGGCCGTTCCTCGTCGGATTTGCAGTTACTGGAACCATCATCACTAAGTTCTCCCTCGGCCTCACCGGTTCGTATTCATCTCCCATCACCAACAACCGCATTCTACCCTTTTTTTCGCGTTTTGTTCATAGATTTATCGATCTTCCTTAACTGATTTGATTTTTTTTTTTTTTGCAGAGGAGGACGCCAAGAACTCTAAATTTGTGCAGAGGCACAAAAAGTAGTAAGTTTCTCTCTCTTTGGTTTCAAACCCTAGCAACAGTTTTTCGATTGGAGATCTGTGTCTTTTTTTGTTCCAATTTACGAATTTGGTTATACGGATTATAAATTGGTACTGTAACTTGGCTATTTCCTTTGTAATTATCAGTTGAGTCAGATTAGTCGAGTAATTTTGCTATGTGCTATTTCAGTATTTGTAGTTTGTGAGAGACAATTGTAAGGTTTTGTTAAATAAATTCTGGATTTGGTTGTTGGTTGAAAACTATTTAGGGTATATGATGGTTTTATTTTGGTGTTAACTGAGTTTTATGTATTTTTATGGTTTTATTTATACATACGTGATTTTAAGGACAATTTTTTTTTTTTTCAAATGCATTGATTTAATTTTTATGAGAGATTTAATTTATCTTTGAAAGTATAAAACTAATCATTGCCATGTTGATTAATAAAGTACACAGTTTTATGGCTGAAGAATAATTCATTGTAGCCTGCAAGCTGCAGCAAAAAACTGTGTCCCTTAACTTGCATGATATAATTGTAATGAAAGTATTGCCCTGGATTTGCTTAAAATGTTTGACAGGTTAAAGCTGGTTTTCAAATTACATAATCTTTAAAAAGTTTGAGTAGAAAGTACTAATTAATTTCAGATTTGTTTTAAACTTGTATCCTAGTGTATGATGGTTCTCATATGAAACAGAAAGAGAATACATTTTGTTCTTCTTGATTTTGGTTTGGTTTGATACACATATTTCATTATTTAATTAATTCATTTGAAATTTGAATTACCCAAATATTTATGTACTTTATATCTGCATTATGGTGGACATTGAGGGAGTGCACTATTATATGAAAGACTATAATATTGTTCATGAAATCCTTTCATTTGGGGGCTCTCCCAACAAAAAGTTACTTATGGGATTGATTGAGAAATCTCTTCATTGTACAGTTGATTGAAAAGAAACTACTATTATTTAGTAAGTCATGGAACTCAGTTGCAAGGTAGTTAAAAGCGAGTGCTTCACCGCTTAAGCGGTTAGAGCGAGGCGTGTAAACATGTTATCGCTTCTCACTTGACCAAGCGAAGCGGTTTCAGTCAAGCGCACGCTTTCCGCCGCTTTTTGCGCTGTTTCTTGAGAAAGGAAGCGGTTCTTCATTGAAATTAGATGAAATTAGAGTTGGGCTACTACTCTTTTTTAATAACCTAGGGTTAAATGATAGGCCCATTAGATTAATTAAAAAGCCCATCCCTTTCCAAAGCCCAAGTGCCAATTAAATTAAATAAAACATAAAAATAGAACATAACTAGGGCACACAGATTAGCGCGAATATGTTTTATTCCAAGAGAATTATGGCCTTGCAAGAAGACATCGAACTTACTCGCGCGATCGGTGATCGGTTTTTACTAGATTATCCTATGTGTTTTTGTATGGTGGTAATCATTTTGAATTAAGAAATATCTAATGACAAGCTTTCATGTGTTCTATATATTATGCATAATCTTTTGGAATGGTGTGCATCACATTAGTGAAGCGTGCTTTTCTTTTGCTCTTTGCGCTTAAAGCGTTAGAGGGTCTTAGCGCTTTGAGTGCGCTTTTCGCTTTTAACTACCTTGCTTAGTTGTTATCTGGGCGAGTAGAACTAGGTGTTTGGTATAGTAGGTTTCTATGATAAGAATAACTTCCAAATGTTAACCACCCTTCATTGTTTCATTAGTAGGATTTACCAGTCTAATATATTGGACATACGCAAGCCACTCGATGTTAATACCGACTTTAGGATCACTAAGAGGAATGGAACACAAACCTAGTGTGGTAAAACTTGAAAGCAACTAGAAGTTAATCCCAACTTTAGATTCACTAAAAGAGGAAGGAAACCCAAAACTAATGAGGTATATCTTGAAAACAACGGGTAGGCTTTTAAGTTCATGGTCGTAAGGTAACATCTTTTGCTACCCAACATATTATGTTCTGACCTGACGAATTTGAACATGTTGATATCGAGCCCATTACACATCCCTAAGCATTATGATGGCATTCCAGTAGAACCTATTTTTTCTGCTAGTCCTCAATTGATTTCAGGAAGTGTTGTTCTTTAGACTTTATCTTTTTTTTGATAACTCGGTATCCAGCCCAAGGACCGATTAATTCGGGAGACCAGATCCCACTGTCCACTAGCGGGGGTTCCACTTCAAGCCAGAGCTAAGCTCTGTATGGATTGGCTCATCTCAAGGATTGATTGCATATTAGAGGGTTCGAACCTGAGACTTAGAGAGAAGCACACTCCTAAGTCTCAAGCCTACACCATTAGGTCAACCCTTGGGGGTCGAATTGAATGGTTGAGTGATGCTCATACTGTATATCAAATTTTACCTATCCTTATAAAAATTTCAACAATCATACGTGGTAATCAAATTGCATGTGAAAACAGTCACTGGTCGTAGTCTGTTTGGGATGTCAGCTCGTCTGTGGACTGGGAATTAAGAAACTAATATATGATAACTTTGCTCATGCCTTGATAATTTTGAGTTATTATAAATATGTGAAATTGATCGCCATGATCATTAATGTTTGTTTTTCTTGTCTTTTGCATGGATTTCAAAAGATCCTAATGCTTATATCGTGTCTATTCCCTTCACACCTCTCTCTCTCTCTATATATATATATCCTTTTCTTCCTTTATTTCTTCACTTTATATGTCCTGGATTGTTGTATGTGAAGTGTGTTTTATAAACCCTGTTCTGATGCAAGGTATTTTGGTTGGCAGGTAAAATAGTGAATACGGGATTTTGTGGGTGAATGAAGAAGTGGTCATGTGATGAAGATGGATATTTTTTCTCATGATTTTCCTCCCTTTAAATCAATTGTGACCTGATTGATATGACTTTGTTGGTAGAGCCAAGTTTATGTGCTTTTTTGTTTGGGTCACACAAATAACAAGAATCTTCATTCTTGCTCTTCAAAAACAGACAAGACCACATGATAAGTGTGACCATTGTTTTAATTAATTCACAAACTTTCTACCCATCATTCCGTACTCTTTGTTTGGATTGTATCCTACTTTACTAAACTCCGTTTCTTGTTGGGGTTTTTCTCTGTCGAAAACTTTGTTACTGAGCCACCATAGTTAACAATGGCGTTTGAAATTAAAGCAAAGGCAGTAGCGCTTTCTTTGGAAAGGCTGTAAGTATTTTTCACTATTTCTAATTTTCCAAGAGAAACAAAGAGAAGTTTGCAAAATGTAACCTTGAGTTCTATATTGAGTGATTGGTTTCGAGTATTGTCACGGGTGGTGGTTCATTCTCTCAAACAGAGGCAACTTACGTCATTTAAGAGAAGTGTATTTTGAACAATTTTAAAAAAATAATGCAAGGAGAGTTGTATGATTCAAACAAATATGCTCAAAGATGGTATTTCTGTTAATTTCTCTGAAGTAGAAATCTATGTTGACGAGGATAAATTATTTATAAGATTGTTTTTTTATTTTTAACAGGCAAAAAAAATTCATTATACTAAAATGGAGAATAATGAGTGTTCCAACCCGTACAAACTCATAGTTTTAAAACACAAGAAAAATCACAAATATCAATCTAACAAAACAATGACAACTCCAATACCGAGAGCTCATAATTTAGGATCTCAACCAATTTCCAAAACTATAATTTCAATCTAAAACGTTCTTTGTCACGAACAACAATCATATCTTGGCTTTGATTTCTTGCACAACTTTGAGGATGTTTGGATTTATCTCTTTGAAGACTCGATCATTTCTCATCTTCCAAATTGCCCAAACGATACACTTCCATAAGGAGGCTGATTTTCTCCCTTTCAAATCCGAATCGAAGAAGTCACAATGTTGGAAAAAATTAAGAATGAGATCGGAATGTGAGACCATAAGTAATTTACTCCAAGAATAACAATCATTCCAAATCTTTCGTGCCAACTCACAATTTAAAAACAAATGTTCTACGTTTTCCTCTTGTAACCATTTGGAAGGGTAATATGTACCTCTATTTTGGAGATTCTTTTTCGTCGCCATCCGTTGTTTTAGGAACTTCCAAGCAATCGATTGTACTCTTCTAGGTGCATAACTTCTCCAAAATCTCTTGTACGCCTTCTCCAATTCTCGATTTCTCCCATCCGAAGCTGATTTCGTCGCATTTTTGTATGCTAAATTCGTGGAAAATAGGTCATTCGTGGAATGAGTCCATTTCCATGAATCATCTTCGTCTGCTCTCAACTTGTACCAGTTAATATAACAAATCAAATCATTAAGTCTCACCTTCTCCCTCTCACTCAAATGTCTACTCCATTTCAAATTCCACACCCAAACATTGTTAATCCAACTCTCCATTTCACTAATAAGAGCATATTTTTGTTGGGGGTCGAATCACTTTGGTCCAATCCGTCTTATCCGCACTGTCAATCTTCTGTCTTTCCTTCTACTGTTTACCAAAAAATCCCTTAGTGAGATCATTCAAATTCAAAGGAATTTCCTTTTGGGGGGTGGGGTGAAGAGAGATAAAAAATGTTTGTTGGGATGATATTTGCAAAAACAAAGAAAATGGGGGGTTAGGGATTAGAGATATTGGGGCCTTCAATCTTGCGTTAGTTAAAAATTGGGTGTGGAGATTCTTAAATGAATTGGAGAGCTTATGGGTGAGGGTCATAAAATCCAAATACGGGGGGTTCGTTGAGAGATTTGAGTCTAGTCGAGGGAGATATAGGATAGCATTGTCAGGATGATGGAGTGACATAAGTGATATCTATTTTGGGAAAAATGGGGGTGAGATGAGGGAGGAGTGTGAGAGAGTGGTGGGAAATGGGGAAAACACATCATTTTGGATGGAGCGGTGGATAGGGTCGGGGCCGTTGAAAGATACATTTAATAGACTTTTTAGGATTAGTGAGCAATAAAATTCATGTGTGAGTGAAATGGGGTATTGGGTGGGGAGTGAATGGAAGTGGGGTTTTAGATGGAAAAGAGAACTGGAGAATCGAGATGTTGCAATGTGTAATGAAATGCTTTCTATCATAAACAGGTACAAAATTGATCAATAATCGGAAGACGCGTGGAGATGGAGTTTCTCAAGAAGCAGACTGTTTTCGACGAGAGAAGCATACATCAAGCAGAGGAACCAGACTGATCGTGAACCGGACCGGGACCTGAGGATCACATATAAAAAGCTTTGGAAATGCCTTGCTCCTACAAAATGTCAAGTCCATCGTGTGGAAAGTCTTGAAGAAGAGGTTGCCGAGCCTACAACACAAAGGTATTATTCCCCATAATAGTAACATAAACTGTTGTTTTTGTGGGGAAAGTGAAAGAAACCATTTCTCACTTATTTTTTTGAGTGTTCAACCTCTTCTCAAATATGCAATAATTTGCACTATGGCGATGCACTCGAAAGAGATGTATTTTCTGGACAACTATTTGTATTCGTGCAGGAGACGAAAACTTTCACGAGGCATATGTGGTTTTCTAATCCAAAAGCTAATTGTTAACAAAGTATTTAAAATTTAAATTATGAGTTAGGAGGCTAGCTAATTATAGATTCGTTCATTAGCTAATATTGGACAGACTCTTGCAATTTAAGGTGTGACGAATAATTTAAAAAAATAATTCAGCTCAACTTTGTCGAAGTTGCAAACAGTAGAGGTTGGAAAAGAATTGTGATGATGCACTCCAAGTGTTTGCTTTCAACTATTTACTTGATTACTACATTACACTCACTTATTAAAGCTCGGAAATTTGGTCGATGACTCACTCACAGTTTTTGCTTTCAATTATTTAATTGATTGCTGCATTACACTCATTAGTCAATTTGTAACATTAACATGGTACGTGATGATGATCGCATATTATATGATCACCGCCCCTTTTTAATGCCCTTGTTTCCTAGGACCATCTTCGTAAGCCAAAACAAAATTAAAATACTATAATAAAATAACGACAACAAATTACACAAATTCCTCATTCCTCACACTTCTCTCTATTTATAAATAGAGGGAAAAGAAAGAAAACAAACTCACACCTCCCTAATTCCTTCTTTGTCCGAGACTCAATAATTTAGACCACCTTTTCCCTTGTCTTTTATTTTACATTTTAGTGTCATATTAAATTTTTTTTTGTTTCAATAAGGATTTCTAAGTAGACAGTATAATCTTATAAATAATGTTACATTTTTTTTGTCGTGGTTTCCTTATTTAAAACATGAGTCCAATTACAGCTGTAGGCCGAGGTGTAAAGCAAAGTTCATGACCATGCTATGATAATCAATTAAATCAAGTAATCAGGTGGCTTTAAATTTATTTGATCACCGAAAAACTCTCATTTGAAATGAGACCTGTTAGATTCCTTTTGAGAACGAATTTGGAGTTTATGGGAGTTATAAGGTGGATTGGTGATTTCGTGGTGTATTTAGGTGCTTGATGTACTAACTACTAACAACTAATTTTGTCCGATTTAAAAAAAAATCAATTAAATCAATTATTTTTTTTTTTGAAAAAAAGACATTCTTGTATGAATATTTTCCATGAAGAAGATAGTTGAAGAAATAAAAACAAAGGTGTGGTCGTGGTTAAGAGTGAAAAATATCTTAAAAAATGAGAGTTCGGTTGTATATTGATTTTTAAATCCTAAATAGAGAAAGAAGAAATAGTGCAAGAGTGTTGCAATTTTATGTGTTTCATTTTCTTACTTTGTAAGAGTTGGGGTACCCCTTGTCCTCCAAATTTTTTATATAAATTTTCTTGCTAAATTAAAAAAAGAAAAATTCCAATGTGAGTAAAATCTTCAGATGATTAAACATATTAATTGTTTATCATTGTATTAATCTTGAACTTAGAGTATGATTGATTGTATGATTTAAAACCAATGAATGAGGATGAAATTCAAAATGATTGTTTGGTAAATGGTACATATGATTCATGGATAGGTCTTGTATGCAACCAGATGCACCGTGCATTCATAGTGCATTTTAGAAACGTGCAACTTATTATATTGAAAAGTGCGACTTATTTACACAGAAAAATGCAACCGTTAATATGGGAACATAGTTGCATGCTTCTGTTTGGAATATTTGCATGTTTCTATTTTGTATAATTGCATGCTTTTAAAATACACTATGAGTGCACGGTGTACCCTGGTGCACATGAGACCCACTCATGTTCATTCATGTAAAGTTGGATTCATTTCTTGGACGCAAATTTGGGAAGAATAACTTTCATTCCTCCAAAAATGCGAAATTTAAAATTTTATTTATTTAAATAAAATAATTTTTTGCTAAATAAATTTAAGTTAATTTTTCTCCCATAATTAAAAATAATTGTAATTATGGTTACATACTCCAAAACCCTATTAGAAAAATCAAATCCGCTATATGAGACTACTATAGGAAATGATATCAGCAGTTTCATATTTGCTATTTTATATTTTATAATTAATTTAGTGTCCGTGTGTTGCGTGTATTCTTTAATTAAAAAATGCAATTTACATAGTAAATAATATATTTAATAATTTAAAATATTCATATGTGCATAAATGAGCTAAAGATTAATTAATAATGATTTAAGGTGTATATTAGTACATTTGTTTCAATCTTAAAAAATTGAGAAGAGAGGAAGTTAGAGTTTGCAAAATAATTTTAGAATGAGCGTGAAAAAAAAGACTGCTTAGTATACAAAAATTAACGAAAATGCTTTTTAAAAATTGCGTATGGCACACATGTATAAAATTGAGAAAAATTTGACTTGCAAAATTAGCTTGGTGGTTTAAGTGTAATAAAATAATAGTTTGTATAGTTTAGTGGAACAAAAAATAGTCCGATGGTTTAAGTATAATTTCAGCGATAGTTTGTGTTGTTTAGTACAATTAAACATAAATATTATGTACGAGGTGAAATGTTTAAACTTTAGTTATTGCAATTTTTTTTTATTAAACTACATATTAAAATGTCATGTGGATGCCGTATATTAACTACAAACCAATAGAAAAATAACACGTTGATACAATAAAATGTGATACTTCATTCAAATTAACCTCAAGACAATACACCATCCAAATTAACCATAAGACGACATGTCATCAAATTAAACTCCCTATTAGTTTTTTTTTTAACTCTGTATTCGGCCCAAAGACCGACTAATCCGGGGGACCAGAACCCACCGTCCACTAGCGGGGCCCCACTTCAAGTCAGAGCAAAGCTCTATATGGACTGACATATCTCAATAGTTAATCGCATCTAAGGAGTTTCGAACCTAAAACCTAGAAAAAAACATATTCCTAAGTCCAAAACCTACATCACTTGGCCAACCCTTGGTGGTTAAATAGATAATCGGTACATTGCACGCCCAGTGGGACTAAAACCCACAATCGCCTAATTAAACTCTCTATCAGTAATAAAGGGGATATGGGGTGTAGATGAATGATATGTGGAATGTTAAAAAAAATCAATGAACCACATGATTCTGGTCCATGTGTTAAAAAGTCAGAAGGTGGAATATAATTTGTACATGAAAAAGTGAGATAGAGGAATATATTTGCTACTGTAGTGATTATGTGGTTTGTTTGTTTTGCTACTGTAGTGATTACGTAGTGTGGTCTGTTTGTAGAAAAATCTGATCTTCAAACCTCCCTCGTTAAGAGAAACACAAGAAGTTTCTCATTACCGCCTCAATCCTCGAAAGAAGAGTTGTGGTCCATCTATATACCATCATTGAATGCACAAGAGAAAAATCAATAACACTATTATTTAAACATCCCTCATTAACAATCTATTCAATATAAAAGAAAATTAGAACCAATTATGCTATCAACATTCCCTCAAAATCGTGCAAACAATTACCAAGACCCCTCAACATATTATCAATCTCTATAAGACACCAATTCTTGATTTTTTCATCATCCATCATTAAACATTTTATTGTTTAAATAAAATATTAATTATTATTTAAAAATACTAAGTGTAAAATCGTAGAAGATTCACAATTTTCTCTCTTGAAGACTAAGTGTAAAGTACTCTCTTTGACTAACAGAACAAAGTGATCTAAATCTATCCACCACAAATTTATTTTTTTTGAGAGCTCTAAAGGAAGTCAAAGTAAAGGATTAAGAGCTGTAGACATCAGTTGTCTAGAGATCCCATCGCCGATCCAGTCTTGAGGGTCGGGAGAGTTGCAGGCGGCTTTAGCCAAATTGTGCGCCCCAGAGTGTTGTTGGCTCGCGGATAGTACCAGACTCCTTTCACTGAGGTGTCCGTGGTGAGATTACGCGCTTTACACACTAGATATTATTCTACTCCAAGATAGGGTTTTTCTGTTCGGATTGCGTTGGTAGCATTAATACTGTCCGAGTAGATTCTTGCAGCAGCATTTGTATGACAATTCCAAAAAGTCCATCCGTGTAAGATTACATGGATTTCTGCCGCCAGTATTGTCCCAGGTGGGTTAATTTTGCGATAACCCGCTGCGTACAGTTTCCCTCCCGGGTCAAAGACAGCGTATCCAGTGGCATAGTTCATCTTGCTTTGGTCGAAAGTTGCGTCGACAAAGATTGAGAATGCCGGTAGCGGATCTTTTTCCTTATTATGCCTGAAGATTGAGGTGAGTGGCACCTGTTTGTCAATCAATTTTTCTCTGGCCATAATGTAAGACTCCAAGAATGTGTCGGTCCAAGTAGCTATGATGTTTTTTGTACGACCAGGCTTATTGGTGTTGCCTGCATGGGTGAGGTTGCATCTCTCTTTCCAGACTCCCCACATCTTCATTGCGCATCTTTCTAGAGATTCTTGGTCCAACTTTTTGGCAAGCATTCGAAACAAGTTTTCCGTTGGCAGCCTTCTAAAAGCTTTTATTGTTTTCCACCATTCCATGCTCTTCCAAGCGTCTTTGACCACCTGACATAGAAAAATATTGTGGTTAGTATTAGCCCAGTGATAGCCACACAGCACGCACCTGGGTTCGCATGGCACGTGGTGTAGTCGTAGGTTGGCTTCCGTAGCTATTGTGTCATGAGCCGCTTTCCACATGAAGATTTTCACTTTAGGAGGTATGCGGAGTTTCCAGATCGTAGTCCAAATGGTCTGAGTGAAGCTGGAGGGACCGACTTTTTCCTTATTGATATTAGATTGGTTGCCCAAGAAACTCCAATAAGCCGATTTAACCAAAAAATTGCCACTGTTCTCGAGCTTCCAATATCGCTCATCCTTCCCCCTATCTTGACAAATAGGTGTTCTTTTAATAGCCTCCACTTCGTAGGGTAGAAACAGGTCACTAAGTTTTGGGGTATCCCACGTTCCATCCTTTAGTATAAGATTTTTCACCCAAACATTGTTCTCATAGGCGACGCAAGATGAGATTTTCCCGTTGTGCAAATCCCTAATCCAAGCATGTCTTCTAGCATGTGTGTTTTGCCCTTTGCCAATCTTCCAAAGTGCCCCATTGTTGATAACGTCTCTGCTCCAGAAGATAGATCTCCAGATATAGGATGGATTAGTGCCCAGGGTCGCATCCATGATGTCGCAATGCTTGAAATACCGTGCTTTAAAGAGTTTGCAGACTAAGGAGTCGGGGTTGGTGATAAAACGCCAAACTTGTTTTGCTAGTAGAGCCTTGTTGAAAGCCACCAAGTCTCTAAAGGCCAACCCGCCTTCGTTTTTGGGCGTCGTTAGAGTCTTCCAATCCTTCCAATGAATTTTCTTGTCTCCACCCTTTGCCCCCCACCAGAATCTTGCTGTCATTGCTTCCATTTCGCCACAGATCATACTGGGGATTCTGAAGCAAGTCATTGCATACGTCGGGATTGCCTGGATCACTGATTTGATAAGTACTTCTCTTCCCCCCTCGGAGAAGAATTTGTGTTTCCAGTTATCCAGCCTTTTAGCGACCCTGTCCCTAAGATATCCACCACAGTTGCCGCAAAAGGAATATCCTCCATATATCCATCCTCGCCATAGGGGAAAACAATAGATATTGCAAACCAATGTACGACAATTTCAATTCAATAATGCATTGAAGTTTATCACACTCAATTATAATATCACGATCACCACCACCTTCAACAACAACAACCACCTCAAACGTAGTGGGTAACTTATACCTTCTTGGATCACATCCTCTTTTAGCAATCAATCTCATAGTTACCTTAGAATGTCCTTGGCAGAAACTGTCTCTAGCTTCTTGAAATTTATTTGCCTGTAAATTATAACCATCGAACATATCCTTAAGATCAACTACTATTTCAACATGTAATGTATTAATTTTCGGATCTAAACGTAATTATTAAACACAAAACATGATGCCAAATTTTTGAACCATCAAAAGAATATAATGTTTTGTTAAATAACTTGATATGTAAAGAAAATTACCTAACAATATGAACTTTATTTGAAATTATGGAACACCCACAATATTAAAGCTCCTATTGATCTTAGTTATTCTACTTCGTTGAGCCCTCCAACTATTGTGAATGATCTTTTCGATAGATAATGCTCTTAGGTTGTTATAATAGTTATTTTTTGTTTTAAAAAAAAAAAAAAATAGTTACATACTCCATCATCAACCTAATAATAATAGCCAGGTAGCCAAAAAATTCAGGCACTCGTCCAATTCAGTATCGAATTTAAAGACACCGGTCGTAGCTGTCACGTAATAAGTGCATACACTTCCTTGAGGAATTCTTCATTTTAATTTAAGAGTCTCTTTCTGCGAAATAAAATAGAGAAATAAAGAAAGAGAGAGAAGAAAGATGTGATTTTTAACCACTCACCCTGTTCTGCTTTTGCTATCATCCCAACACAGAAAGCAAGCTACCCCTGTGGGCCCCACCACCGACGCCTCTCCGATTTGACCTCCCGCGTATTCCTCCTCCATTCTCCACCGTCCGATCTTCCTTCTTAAAAGTAAGCCCACGCTCTTTTCTACCCCTTTTCCCACAGTTGCTCTTTTACTTGCTTTGATTCTGGATCATTTATTCTGCTGTCTCCAAAAGTCGTTCTTGATTCTCGCGCGATTCATCGGATTCCACACTTTCCATCTGGTTTTTCCACCGACACGCTTTTGTTTGATTTTCTGGGTTTCTTTTCATCTGCATTTCCATTGCTGCAACTCGAGGTATATTCCTCTGTTTCTTTTTTGTGAATTGGGGGTTTCTTGATTACGACATTGTGGTTTGAAATTAGGTGGTTAGTGTTTGTTTGTTTGTGTTTGGTGGCATTTCTTTTCCTTTTCACGCTACGTTTTGCTACTGTGTTAAGATTTCTGCCTTGTGAAGCAAATTCAGCTGCAAATTGTTGTAGTATTAAGCATATTTGATAAAGGTATGATTTTTATTCTATTTTCAGCCCTCTTGTTCTTCATCATGTAGCCATTAAAAGCAGTCTCTCTCTGTGTGATTTGGTTTTGCCCTCTCTTTATCTCTTTGTGGGGTTGGTGCTTTTGAGCTTATTAAAGCAAAAATAGTCTTGTTCAAACTTTTAAGTGCTTTACCTTCACTCTTATTTCAACGTTTGCTTTGTTTTACTTTTATCTAAGTCAGTGAAAGAGTTAACTGTTAAAAATTTTGAAATTCAAGATTTTGGATTTTTGGGGGGTATATGTGAATTGCTGTCTTTATATAAGTCCATCTTTTGAAGCAGACTAGTAGTCTGTAGTAGACAATTTAACTTATCCTCAACTGTCTTCCCACTTGTGAGAATTCTAGGACCACTTCTCTGTTTTCACTTTGGATTTTTTCTCATGATTCACTGTTGTCTCCACATCGAAAGCTGTCCTTTCTTGCCCTTTTTACGTGTACATAATTTGGCAACATACACTAAACTATAGCCTTTCTTGATAATACGAGAAATTAGGAAACTAGGCTGTGTGTTGGTTTTATAATGTTCAATGTTGTTGATCTTATTTATTACATGCAGATAGATTGTAGTGTTTTCTTGCCCTACTGAAAGTAACATGAATCGGTTTGTTCTATCGAAGAGATGTTTCGTTGAGCTGCTTATTCTTTAGTGCTTCAGCAGCCAAGGTTTGGATTGTCTCAAGTTGGTAAGTTCCATTCTGTTTTCAAGTTATGCTGAAAAATCAGATGTAAGAGTAGATATAATATATAATCTTCACCTACTATGTACATAAACATACCTTAAGGAAAAGAGCTGGTAGGTTGGTAGTTCAATTAATTGAGTTCCAAAAAGTTTTGATGTGCAAATTTTCTCGAGATGAAATACAAAGTATATGCTTTCGGAGTTGGTAGAGCCCGTAAATATCATGCTTAAATTCTTGATTTGTATTGCATCTGTGACTAGACTGCTTTTTAAAATTTGACTTGAAGATGCATAGTAAATTTAACTAGTCTTTTTAACCTCAGAAAGAAGGCAAAAACTTCTTCTATGCACCAGTTGCACCGTGCAACTCTAGTGCATTATTAAATGGTATTGGTTGTTTTACTAAAATGTATTAGTTAGTCAGTATTATCTATTTTCGTTTTACAAATTAGTTGTGCACCGGTTACACGGTGCTACTGGTGCACCCAAGTGTTGCTCCAGCAAGAATCAAGAATGGTTCATGATCTTTTATGGGCACGTTATCTTTAAGGATGTATGTGGCATTTAAACTGTCGTATTTTAATTTGCTCTTCAATAAACCATCTAGATTTCTCTGTTCTTTATAGATAACAAAATTGTTTCATCTCTGTACAATGTAAATGCTTCTGAATCTAATCCAAAGCTTACACATACGCATGTTGGCAGCAATATGGAGGTCCATTCAGACTGTGGCAAAGAGTCAAATGATCGAAAAACAAGTAAAGTAAATACTTTTGTATCATCCCAAGAAAAACAGAGGAATAAATTGGGATCCATACTGAATGTTGACAAGTGTGAGAGGATCTACAATGATTCCAATCCACAAGTGCTATATTATGCCAATAAATCTAAGGGGTTGCCACAGAAGCAACAAGTTGAAAGGATGTCACAGAAAAGCGAAGAGCTTGTTATGTACATGTCTAGTTTGCCTAATTATTTGGAGAGGGGAGAAAACCCCCAGGATAGACATTTCAACATCGGGGTCCTCGACTGGGGCCTACTCCAGAAGTGGCAACATAGTAATAAAGGCATCATTGGTGTAAACACTGAGCATTCTCCATCCACTAGCAACAGTGTGTCTATCTCTTCCAAGGGATCATCATCCTATTCCAGCGGTGATATTTCTGGTTTAAAAGGGAAAGAAGTGATTCACAAAGGGGAAGCTTTAAAAGCTGAAAAGCAGGTTCTGACTTCTGATGTTGCCGATCGTGATTTCTCTGAAAGATGCAAAACAACAGTGCCTGGGTCAAGAAATGAGCCAAGCAAGACCAAGGAGTCACAATTAGAGAAATCCTTTGCCAAAGAAAAGAGGGGTTCGAACTGCCCATCCGGTAAAGAACAGAAAATGAAATTTAATGGAATTGCTTCAATTAGTCCCTCAAGAACGAAGAATCTTGAAAAGACGAACTCAGGCTCAAAGCCAAGAAACTTAGCTGAAAATGAGATTAAAGTGTGTGCATCAGAATCTACTAAGGCTAGAAACCCCTCACCAACTCGACGATTCAGCTTTGGCAAGGGTAGAATTGGCAAAAGCTCGTACTCAAACTCATCAGCTACTGCAAATTTGGTTTCTGAATGCATCCCCGATTCAAAGATAACTTCTGCCTCAGCTTGCTCGAATACTGACAAGTCAAATGCCTGCAGTAGAGCCAGATCTAGTCCTTTGAGAAGGCTTCTTGATCCAATATTGAAGCCAAAGGGCGTTGAATCTCATGACAGTTCTAGATCATCCAAGAGAAATCCATCAAATACGGACAAAGCCTTGAAATCCTCTTGTGGTCAAACAGAATTTCCAGCAGCTGAAAGAACACCAGGTTTAAAGAATGGAGCATTGCCAGTGCATGCTCTCCTGCAAGTAGCTATGAAGAATGGTCTTCCTCTATTCACATTTACAGTTGATAATTGCAGTGATATTTTAGCAGCAACTGTTAAAGAATTGAGTCCCAGTAAAACTACGAGCAGATGGATTTACACGTTCTTCTCTTTCAGCGAAACAAAGAGAAAGAATAACCGGTCATTGGATAAATCAAAGGAAGCAAAGACAAGAATTATGGTTATATACCGACCATTATTGCACAGATGAAGGTTTCCAACTTTCTGCACACTGATTCAACTGGAAAACGTGTGAGCAGAAGGGAGTTTGTTTTGTCGTGTGTGGGCCCCGGAGATGTCAATCAGACGTCGGACTCGTTTCCAGGCAACGAGCTCGCAGCTATTGTCGTCAAATTCCCAGAAAGGATGTCTGTACAGAGGGGTACATTGGACATTCCACTAGTCAGAAATTGCTCAAACTCGGGAGATGAATCTGCAAATGATGACCTTTTTAGGACAACGGTTATCCTGCCCGGAGGTCATCATGGGGCACCCAGCAAAGGAGAACCTTCACCATTGATCGAGAGATGGAAATCGGGCGGATTGTGCGACTGTGGTGGCTGGGATCTCGGCTGTCTGTTAAGAACTCTTACGAACAGAAATGAATCGAATCAGCAAGTCAAGTCGATAAAATCCCAATTGCCTGCCTTCAAGCTTTTCTCTCAGGTAATCTCATTCTGCATGGTTTTTTCGGTTGTCAAATACTTGGTATTAGTTGTTTAACTAAAAGGTATTAGTTGACCAGTATTAGTTGTTTTCACTGAACTATATTAGTTGTTTTACTGAAAGTGTCAGTATGAGTTGTTTTCATTGTATATTAATAGTTGTGTACCAATTGCACGGTGCAACTGTTGCAACCTGCAAGTGTTACTCTTTCCGATTTTTTATCCAAATGTAATTTGCACCATCTGATATCAGTGTTTTTGGTAAAGCAGGAAGAAGTTGAAGATCAAAGGCCCGTGTACATTTTATCACCATTCGATGATGGAATCTTTTCGGTCGAGTTTAGTTCATCACTCAAACTCGTACAAGCGTTCTCCGTTGGTATAGCAGTCGTGCATAGTCGAACATCAGCCATCGTCTCATCATCCAACATTTTTGGAGGTACGATGTCTGAAGAAATAACGGTGTCGAAAATCTTTAATCAAGCTCAGCTTGAGGTTTCTGCAAAATATGCAGCAAATCCACCTCTTTCCCCTGTTTGTAGAGTGTGATGTTTCAAATTAGTTATGAGAAATATATAATATATAGTATATACTATAGTATTTCATAATAACTGAAATGCATGTGTTAACCTAATTACATTCAGCTGTTTCTTGATGGTCAGAATAATCCATTCAAGATTGTAGATGATTAAAATCTTTAATCTAATTTCTCACTGAATTTGTAAGGCAGAATTACAGTGGGAAGCACTCCACTACCTAGTTATCAGATTTCACTGTTTTCCAAATTCCAGGATATATGAAAATGACCACACAATGACAAATGCAACAAATGTGGTATAAATTCATATGTGAGATGGATTTAAAATATAGGTAAGGTGTTGTACGCAAAGGCAAAGACAAATTTAAGTGCAATTTTAAATAATATTAGTTGTTTTCACTAGCAATCCTAAAACACCTTGTGAAATTGTTAGCAAAGATAAAAATTTGTGTGAACTCGAATTTTATGGGAAACTCTATTTTTTTGATATAATTGTTATGCTTATTGTTATACACAAAAACTATTATTCTTATGTACAAATTATCACTGTTTGAAAAATAAATTTGTTTTAAACAGTGATACTCTTTCCGTACCAGAATAGTTTGTCTACTTTCCTTTTTGGGGGTCCTACAAAAATTTGCACACCCAAAAAATGAAACTCCTTATGCTCCGTTTGCTTGGGCCGAAAATGTCATAATCGCACTGATTATAAAGGTAATATGTTCTATTATGTTGTTTGGTTCAACTGGACAGGGCTTGAGATTTAATAATGATCCGCTTCTATTTAGCGGGCCCAATAGATAATATATCAGCCCACCAACCTTCGGTTCGGCATCAGTGCGATTAAGGGCTTGCCGGTGTGGTTGTAAATGACGCAAATACCCCTATTTTATATATAAGCCTTCATCTGTGCAAAAAACGTGAACCCTAGTGACATTGCTCACAAAATCCACCGCTTCTCTAGGTCCTTTGAAATTCAGCCACACTTCGTTCAAAATCTTTCAATATCCGTTGCAAGATATTTGTTCTAGCAACATAGTAAACCCTAATTCCCCCAACCTAGTAAACCCTAATTCACCCAAATTAGGTCAGATCGATCAAAACGGAAATCACACATATAAATGCTTGCCTTTTTCAGTCAGTAGACAAGATGAAGGTTCTATCGGCGTCGGATTCTGATCGTGGGAGAAGAGCTTGGCTAATCAAACAGATTCAACCGACTCAGTAGGGTCACGATATTGTAGAAACACGATTAAAAACATGCGAAAGAAAATCAATAGGAGATGAAAAGTGGCGATTAAAACCGATGACAAGCCAAATCTGAAGCCGATGAAACGCAACGACAAGTTCTTCTGGAGGAGAAAATGGCGACGAGTAAAGTTGAGTGGGGAATTGGGGAAATAATGTTGAATGGGAAATGTTTTAATGAGGACAATCTGGTCATTTCATGTTTTAATCCAACAAAGTTTGTCCAAACCAAACAAATGTTTATGAAATAATAAGTGTGAAAATCGGCCCAATCTAAATCAAACAAACACCCTAATACATAGATATATATCCAATCAGATGCATTTAATGTAGGACTTTTTAATAAGGCCCAATAAGGGTATAACAAGCAAACAAAGCCTTAATAAATTAACACACATAATATTTACATATTTGCATTAAATGTCGTTACTTTTGTAGTCCAAATAAACACCAAATTCAATTAATTCATTTATTTTATAAATAAAAGTTTACTACATTATCCTTCAAAACTCTAATCATTAAATATTTTTCTTAATATTTGTGCCAAAAGTTGGACAAACTTTATTGGGATGGAGGAAATAATTTTTACACACAACAATAATAATTATTGTTCATAATATTAATAGAATTTATATATAAACTTAATATAAATTATTAGTATTTAATAAATCCTTCATACGATCTTCTGCATATGTGCTCTCCCTCCTCCAGTCCTCCACCCTGTATCATCTACAACATATCCAGCAAGTTTTGAAAACAAAATTAAATAAGAAATAAAATCCACCATGTTTTGAAAATTTTAGAAGTTTTATTATTATAGTGCTTGAAAGATAGTCAAATTATCAATTTAGGGTCTAATTCTTTTTATTCTATTAATTCGTAACCTGAAAGATAAAATAGTATCAATTTCGAACTTGAAAGATAGAAACTATCAATTTATGATTTACATTTTAAAACTATGTTTAACATCTTATATATCTTATTTTAGTTATCCAATTATATTTAAAAAAGAAATATATAAATTTTAAGTGAGTGAAAAAAGTAAGAAAAAAAATATATACATAAATAAACAAAGATATAAACTATACCAAACATTGCAATATATTTAAATAGTTTCAAATTTTTAGGTTTTGGATTAATAGTTTTCTATTTTTCAACCCTGAATTGATAAGATTTGAATTCGATAAGAACGAAATTGGTCACGGGGAAACAACTAGTCTAACAATTTTTTTGCATAAAACAACCTGTTTTAAGGATTAATGACACACAAAATGACTAATGAAATAATAAACACACAATTATCACGAGTCCAAGTTCACATGTATCAACACGTTAATTAAGAATTAATGCACAATTAGTTTTTCTTATTCAATAAAATGAGTGGTCACGTGAGGCCAGACAAACTGGTCACACAACTTTCTACTTAAAACTATCTCATTTTAAGGACTAATGTCACTAAAAATAACAATTGAAATCCAAGAACACAATTATCACGAGTTCAAGTTCACATGTATTATCAACACACTACTTAAGAATTACCACACATTTTTGTCAATGTACTAGTCTCTTTAAATAGCAACAAAGTATAGCTTGCTAACCATCAATTCAATTCAGCCACACCTTGCTAATACCTTTACATTACTTTGCTAATACTATACCACCAATACACAATGGCCATCTCCAAGCTGGGGTTGATGCTATTCCTAACCTTAGTTAGTGCTAAAATCGTGGTTTTCACATCAGCGCAATGCCAAGGAGACATGCAAGGTCTTATTGCACGATGTGCAAGATTTGTTACAAAACAAGGTCCAAAAAAAGCGCCGTCTCAAGATTGTTGTAACGTTGTCAAGAAAATCGACTTCACATGTGTTTGTAAGCACATTACCCCTCAAATACAACGAATCATCAGTGTAGAGAAAGCCGTCTTTGTTGCAACTTCATGTGGCAAACAATTACCTCATGGAGCCAAATGTGGTGGTATGAAATAATATTAATTGCAAGCTATTTTACTTTTAATGTTGTGTGCCAAAATTGTCTAAATAATTATGATTTCGATGTATGTTTTGCAGGTTATAGAGTTCCACCGAGCTAGAGATCATTATTGACCATGCTCAATAATTTGAGAAAATAATCTTGATCAATTTTCGTTGTAACAACATGTATTTGTTTCTTTATGAATTTTTATGCGATAATATTCTATGATATTCTTTGGGATCAAAAAGAGTTGTTTTTTTCACTTCTATTTTTATATAAATGCATATATCGATTTACTAATCGTATTTGATCATAGAAAAACAATTATTCTGACACGAATGCAAATTAGTGACAATAGATAGTTGAGATTAAGTTCTAAATGGTCTCATAATTTTGTGTGTTTTCTAATTTAGTCCCATAATTATCTTTTGGAATAATTTACTCCCAATAACTACTAAAATTGATCAATTTTTGTCCCACTATTTTTTGGAATTGATTTAGTCTTATAGCTATCAAAATTGCTCAATTTTCGTCCCATAACTATTTTATGGAATGATTTAGTCACATAACTACTTGAATTGTTTAATTTTCATCCTATGTTGCCGGAAATCATCTAAAATTACGTCATTTCATGAGTGTACCAGTATCGTGCCATTATAAATTGAGGATTCTGATGAGGCTCGTGTTTTAGACATTGATTTGACACAATTTAAACACCTGCCATTTTTACTTTTCTTTTTTAATAACTCGATATCCGGTGTAAGAACCGACTAATTCGAGGGACCATAACCCACTATCCACTAGCGGGGAAAAACACATGACAATTAAATTGAGGTGGAAAAACTATTGCTCTTCGTCAAATTGAGTTATTCTGGATTTAGGGTTGACATTGGGAAAATACCCAATTTCAGAGAATTGGGGGATTTAATCCCATCCTTTTTTTAAGATTTCTCTCACTAATTTTTCTTTTATATTAAGTAATGATGTGTATTTCATCTAATTGATATGTGTATTAAATTGTGTTAAATCAGTGGCTAAAACACGATCTTCGCTTTGGAATCTCAATTTAAAATGACACATGACTGACATGTTGGCGAAACAACGTCGTTTTGAGTGATTTTCGGCAAATAAAGATGAAAATTGAGCAATTATAGTAGTTATATGATTAAAAAAATTAAAAAATAATTATGAGATAAAAATTGAACAATTCTAATAGTTATAAACTAAATTATTCCAAAAAATAATAGAATAATTACTGAGATGTACGATCCACTATTCACTTTGTGCATATAGATCACTTTACTGTTTCCTATCTACCGTTTAATTTGATCACAATTACCCCTCATCCTTCATATTTATAATATGCACGGCCACCCCTCCCCCCTTTCTGACATATTTCACCCGCACAATATCATTTGTTTTATATATTATGTTCCATTCTGTGTTTATAGGTTAGATTAATGATATGTGTAATAGACAAAAAAATTCAATGAATCACCTTACCTTGGATCCATGTGTTAAATATCCAGGAAGTGAAATAATCTTGGAATAAAAAAAAGTGGCACACAGAATAATTGAAATGTATTTCACCACCCCCCACAGTAATAATAATAAACCCCCCCCACAAGATCAAGATTCGTGTTCATTATATCTAAACAAAATTGTATTAATTCACACCCACTCTCTCTCTCTCTACCTATCTATTTCTCTCTCTGAATTAAAATTAAAAAATCTTGGATGATGGACACGAATGCCGGTGGCGTCGGTGGAGGCGGCAGTTTTTGGTGGTGGTGATGGGCGGCATCGAAGGCTTTTTGTTACAGACCCGCCACCGGGGGGCGTCAGAGGGTGGCGTCGGATTTGTGTGATATGGGGGAGGCCGTGGCGGGGCGGCCGTCGTGGCCATGGATCAAGGTTGATGAAGATTAGTGGAGAATCTTGAGTTGCTATTTTTTATGTGCCGATTTTATTTTTATTTTTGGGTTTTGTTGGGTGATTTTGGTGCAGGTGTTTTGGTTTTCTTTCCTTTTTTAAGAATCCAAACTTACTTATGTTGTTTGAAATGCAGATCGGCGCGGCTCTGTTCTCTCCGAGAAGGTGAAATTAATTGATTAATTTGGCTCTTGTAATTAAAATTTGACGATATTAGGAGAGAGATAAGAAAGATTCTCACTTCTCAAGAAAAGATGTGATGGACGGTTGAAAATGGGATAATGGAGTGACAGGGGTGGAAAACTATGATCCATAAATTGGCAGTGTAATGCTTACAATGGAAACTGTGATGGAGTGCACGATTTATTATTTGAGTATACATTTTTTATCAAAGTCTAGTTTAACATTGTAGTTAAGATTTCCCACCCAAAAATAAATATGAAACAAAAATTAAACAATTGTAATAACTATTTTAATCCAAAAAATAATTATGAGACTAAATAAAAAAATACAAAATTATGGACCATCTAGGATTTAGTACGAAACTACATGTCAATTTAGGCTGGGTACACTTATGCTGTATATACACATGTTTGACAACCCGTGATGACGCCAATGATTGTGTGTGTCGTGTGGGGCAGATGCAGACGCGATCTGTCGTGTCGCCCACGCGACAATTTTTTTTTTTTTTTTTTTAATCAAATCACACTAATTAATTAATCACACATTAGTAATTAATTTCTGGTTTTTAATTTATAATAATTTAATTAGTGTAAAATTAATTAATCCCACACTAATTAAATGTATTCATTGTTATTATTTGATTAATTTAATAATATTAATTGAAAAGTATTAATTTAAAATTTATTAATTATAATGAATTAATTTCACACTAGTTAAATGAATTAATTTATAATTTATTAATTATAAAGTATTAATTTATAATTCTTTGTCTATTATTATTGATTTTTATATAAGTTTATTTATAATAAATTACTAATGCTATAAAAAGAAGATAAAAAATGTCAACAATAAAAAATTTAACAAGAGGTAAAAAAATTAAGTATATTAATTCATCAACTTAATCAATTTATTACAAATACCCATCAAACATCAAAATCAATATAAATTGACTAGTTTTTATTGCCGTCGTCGGGGTTGTTGGGCGGGTTTTGGAAATATTGGCCCCACCAACCAGGCTGTATCGGTTGGGCGAATTGGTCAGCGTCATATCCTTGTTGCGGTCCCCAATATCCAGGATTAGACACTTGTTGCATACCAACATGTTGACCAATTTGGTTAATTCCAGTATGGACAAAATCTGGAACTTGTGGATACTGGTTAACTTGCTGCTGGAACAACTGCGTGTCTTGCATCACGCATCCCAACATATGATGCGCTGAACGAGGGTTGACATGCACATAGTTTGCGCCGAATTCAGGGTTGTGCACTCTAAGATGTGTAATATTTTCATGCCATTCCATATACTCTGGCGTGGTCTGATTCGGAATTACAGCTTCGCGACCAAGGCGCCCGAGTGGATAGTAGTGATTCTCCATCTCGTTCAGGTATGCAATTTGGGGTCCATACACCTTCTTGTAACCCCTTGCATTAGGACCCAACCTTTAAAGATTTTTATCGAAGCCGAGCGGTGCTGGTGGGATACCTTGAACTCTCCCGAATTGTCGTGCAACCCTTTTAGGCATATAACCTTCGACATAGTCCATAAAATAGATGCAACTGTGGAATAATGATGCAGGAGGGATAGTAGATGGAACACCGAACGGAGTCCAATTGATCTATAATGTATGTATGAAAAATAAAATTATAAGACATTTACTAATTAAATTATAAATGACGTATTTTTTATTAAGATGTATTGAGAATGAGAATGAGAAACATACATGAATTGATGGGTAATTATTCAATAATTTGCGATAATGAACAAGATCCCGTGCATAAGTGCTGGTATCGAATCGATGCAATTTGTTCAATTTCAATGCACGGGGGGTTGTTTCATCATAAAAATTAGCTTCGCCGCGTTTGCTCAACTCGGTGAAGTACTCGTATATCCAACACTGAAAAATGGTAATGAGTTGGTATTATATAACAATATATTGATAACAATATATTAATTATCATTGAAAAAATTATTGAATGAAATTTTGTCCTCTAGTAGTGTTAAGCACCCCGAAATCTGTGTCGTCTCACGCCTGGATGTCTGTCCAAGTTGGTGATATAAATACGCCAACGCGGCGGCTCCCCATGCATAATTAGGGACAGTGCCGATCAAATCACCCAACACCTTTAGGTACCCCATGGGGACAACATCACGCGTTCTATCAACGAATAGTGTAGCCCCCATAGTGTACCACAGGTAACCTCGAGCAATAGATTCATCACTCAGGTTAGTGTTAGGATTTGTACACTCCCCTTTTATTGTTTCAAAGTAACAGACGATTGGTTTTTTGCCACTGTTTCCGCATGCACTCTTTAGTGCTTGGTCAGTTTGATCTGCTCCTTCCGGAACAATGACGGGGCTGCCATTTATGTTCAAGCCTACATTGAAAGTATAATGATTTTTTTATTAGTAAAATTGAATAATAATAATAAAAGAAAATTTCTTTAATGTTTAATTCAATAAAAAATAGTTTTATATTTAGTTTACCAAGGATAGCTTGAACGTCGTGGAGTGTGATCGTCATCTCCCCGAAAGACATGAAAATTATTCGTCTCAGGATGCCACTGTTCGACGAAAGCAGTAATGAGGGGCATGTTATTCGAGTGAAACATCATTCCCCCCATTTCGGCCAATCCAGACGTATTAACGAGGTGTAAGGAAATATCGGGATTGAACGAATTCAATGGCCATCTCCTAATACTTTTTTGAACGAGTTTGGGGATCGAGAACCCTAACAAAGTTCTACACATTTTTCACATAAAAAATAAACCCTTTAATTTATATATCGTAATCGTTTGAGATAATAATTAAAATAAAAAATATTTTTTACTTACAGGATCCTCCCATATTTTTGATGCCTTGTGTGCTTTGAAAGCACACAACACTGATGGAAATTGAGGTCCTCCAGGCATGGACGTTGTCTTCAACCATTCCCTAGTTTGTCGGGACCAGTGTGAGGCTTGTGGTGTACCCTGATCATTCTCATCCTCATCCTGACTTTCGTTAGGATCTTCGTGATGAAACGTAGATGGGCCCTGGAGATGATGCGATGTAGACGGGCCCTGGTGATGATGCAACGTAGACGACCCGATGTTAAGGGAGAATTGAGATGTTTCCATAGCCGGAATATGGTCGGAGGACATGAATGGATGGGTTGATGGTGAAAAAGTGGAGAAGGCAATTGGGGTTATGAAATTTTCAATGTTACCCAAATTGTAATCACCAGAAGACTGGTAAGAAGTAAACTGCCTAAACTGCTCGTCAATTGGTAGTAGAGCAGGGGTGTTTAGGTCGATGTCGAAGGGGGTTGAGAAATTGAAAAAATCAGCTGGAGGAGGAGGAGGATTGTACGAGAAATTCAATTCTAGTAGTTGTGCATCGCGTGTTACGCGGTGTTCCGCAAGAATACATCGATTGCACACTCTACAAAGCCGGGAGCACTCTGACACTCGAGTTCTGACATACTAAAAAAAAAAAAAAAAAAAATCATAACAACTAATACCTTACAGTAAATCAACTAATACTTTACAACATATCAATTAATACCTTACAACAATTAAACAATACAATAAAAAAAAAGAGTATACTGATTTTTTTAATTAGAGTATACTAATTTTTTAATTAAAAAAAATAATACCTTACAACATGATAACTAATACCTTACAACATATCAATTAATACCTTATATCATTTAGCAACATAATATATATCAAAGAAAGACTTTGTGACAAATAAACTTTGGTGTTTGTTATGTTAATCATTCTAATTAATTCTTGTCCTATCTCCATCCATTTGAGGTTGTTAACTTCTTTACTTACTCAATTATTACCACTATCATTATTCCACCCATTTTGTCTCCAGGCTTAAAACCCATCATTTTCGGTATAAAAATTCAATCTTTGATGATATCAACTAATACTTTACAGCATATCAACTAATACTTTACAACATATCAACTAATACTTACAACATATCAATTAATACTTTACAACATATCAACTAATAGGTTACAACATATCAACTAATACTTTACAGCATATCAACTAATACTTTACATCATATCAACTAATACTTTACAGCATATCAACTAATACCTTACAACATATCAACTAATACTTTACAGCATATCAACTAATACTTTACATCATATCAACTAATACCTTACAACATATCAACTAATACTTTTCAGCATATCAACTAATACCTTACAGCATATCAACTAATACTTTACAGCATATCAACTAATACTTTACAGCATATCAACTAATACCTTACAGCATATCAACTAATACTTTACAGCATATCAACTAATATTTTAAACATATCAACTAATATTTTACAGCATATCAACTAATACTTTACAAATAAAACATACCTTGAACGTGGCGACGATGGGCACTCACAAGATGGAGGCGGTGGTAAGTAGGTGATCGATGGACTAATTATTCGACTGTGAAACAAGAAAAATATGTTATTACGTGTCAAAAAACAATGGGCACAAAAAATCTTAAAGAAATAAAAAATACAAAAACCGGCGGACGGCGGCGGCGGGCGGCTGCTGAACGTAAGGTTTGTAGTGTTGGGTATGGTAAGTAGAAGGAAGAATATATAGGGGGTAAGTTGGGTTGGTTGGGGGTAGAAATTAAATAGTGTTGGTGGACAATTAATGTTGGGATGGTGGGAAATTAATGTTGGTGGTGGATGGGGAGCAAAATTCGAATAGAAATAATAATAAAAAAAAAATTTCAAAATACTAAATTTTTTGCCTAAAATATAACATAATTATGTCATTAATAAATTATTATTAAGAATTTTTTTTTGAATAAATTATCAATTATTGATACTATAATATATATAGTTGGACATACATAAAGAACACCAACAATAAATACTGACTAGAATAATATATATAGTTAAAACACCAAATAATACTTTCAACCTAAACAACTAATACTTTTCAGTTAATTAAAAATTATACTTTTGAATTAAGCATCTAATACTTTTATAAACACTGATAGTTTTTTTTTCATAACAGTGATAATTAATATACGAATCAGTCAGAGCGCGTGCATATAACATTGATACTTAAATAACCGATTGTAGTAGTAGAATATAATAATAATCCGAGTCAAAAATTAAAAGCACGCGTGCCTGTGTAGTCAAATCAGATTCAGACCCGTGAGGCGCGTGTGGTGTTGGGATTATACTAGAAATTATGTTTTTTACTTTGTTTAATCAAAACTGAATTTCGGACTTATTTACTGAAATAAATTATTTATCACTGATGCTTTAAATATTATCGAATGTTACATATATTTAATGCATAACTGTTCAATAAGTCGTACGTGTTACATTGTAGTTAATTTAGTGATACCAGATCACAGAAGATTAAATTAACAGTCCCTTGTAACTAAAAGTACGCCATTCACGACCAAGATGGAAATGAACAACCCATCGCAAAAGGTTGAAGTGTAAGGCTCAGATTGACTTGTCTTGACCAAGAGATTACACTAGTACATGACTGATGCACTGAATAGGACCTACAGGAGGATAAATTCTTCAGAACTGAACAAGGAAGAATCAGACCTCAGTGGTTCGTTATTTCTTAATCTTCGTTCCTTAAATAGGATCACGGGGGATTGGTAACTATTGCTTTGACTTATCATGGGTAGCGAATCAACGAGATTCAATACTTTTTATCTTGGGCAATATTATTAGTCACATGTGATTGCTAAGATTTAATACGAAGAATCGTGTGCAAGTACGCTTTTTTGATTTGCCCCCTTGGGAGGTTCATAAGCTTTATCATACCAAATCTTGCAAGTGGAATTAGTTTCCGGTATGGATAATAATGTTGAACCGTTCATTGACCAAGGATAAAATATATTAATTAATGGAAAGCTATTTCAGTGGCTTGAATTAATTAATGGGCTAGATAATCTTAAACATGAGAAATAATAACCAGGAGCCATATTGACTGTAATATGGGTTAAGATGGATAGTGCAATATTAATTATGTAGTGGGATTAATTAATATTTATGGGCTTAAATAATATTGTGGCTTAATATTAGATATTCAAGGTCCATTAGAAGGTCCAATCTTAATTCTCCTAAAGGTCCCCTGAGTAGCCCAACATATAGTCCATTAACTGAAAAAGGTGATTAAAATAAAATAAATATTGGTGCTTATTTTTCCCTATTAATTTCGAAAATTATGGATAAGTTGGGAGAAAGATTTTCTTTGAATTTTGTTATGGAATGAAGATATGTATTCTTGGAATACAAGATTATCTCATTAAATTCAAGAAATCTCCCACTTGGTTATCTATAATAAAGATTTCGAAAATTTTGAAATATAGTGGGCAAGAAAGATTTTCTTGATTTTCTTGAAAAGATATTATGGAAGATATGTATTTCTTGAAATACAAGAATATCTCATAAATTCAAGAAGATCAAAATCTTGGATTCTTGGTACCCTATATTTTCGAAAATTACCATAATAAAAGAGTAGGTGGGATTTTATGGAATATTATAATTATGGGAGAAAGAATATAGGAGATATATTCAAGATTTCTTGGAGACCAAGAAAAGATTTTTCCACATTATTTTTAGCCTAAAAATTCGACCACCTTATGCTCTATAAATAGGGGATGATTCTTTCATTTCCAAGTACAATTCCATGTGCTGGAAAAATTAGTAAATCCACAAAGGTGGTGCAACATAATTTATTTTCCTTTTTGTTAAATCGTTCACAAGTGTCCTTCCACCGGATAGTCGAACGAGGGCTAAGGGAATACTTGGGAAGTTCTTTTGGTTAGTCTAATCTGCCAGATCACTGCCATCCCAAGAGGTACGTTCACGTAAACTCGTAGAATTCCTCATGCGTAGGTTTTACGTGAATTATTATATGCATGATATGTTGTTGGATTATTATTTGAATTAATATAGGATTAATTCATGCTAATAATAATTATAAGAATTAAATTTGTATTTAAATATTCACCCCGAATAGATCTGTGCAACTTATTCCCCAACAATCGTATCGAGCCCACGGTTTACGCTCTCAATTTTTAAATTGTAATTTAATTCATTGACATTAAATTTGAAATTGGATAGTAGAATTGCTAGATCTGTTTTGCAGGTATCCAATTGTCATGGAATTTAATGTGTTTATTTATGCATGCATATAAATTGTGGTTTTTAATTCGATTCGTTCGGATTCGTTTTGCCTCGTGAGAAAATCCACGAGTAGATTAGGATTTGATTGATTTGATCAATGTAATAGACTAGTCTAGATCTAGGTTTATTTATTTTTTGTAAATAAATTGTAACCGGATCGAAAAACGAGGACGAAGACGAAGAATTAAAGGACAAAATCCAGAACCGGCGTAATCGCGCGAAAACGCGTTGGCGAACATGCCACGGAGGCGACGCTGGACGCTTGAGTGAGCACGCGGGCGCTGGCGCAGGCCGAGGGCCGAGTGAAGTATGAGGATTTGGCCGCGCGACGGGCGGGCGCTTAGCGCGACGCGATCACCGTCTTGCGCTGGTGGACCAGCGGACGGAGACGGCGAATGCATCGCGAGGATGTCTTGGTGTGCGAGAACTGCGGGCGAGGCACGATCGGGCGAGATGCTCGCGCGATGATGCGACGTCGCCGCCGAGAAGTGCGGACCTGCCGAGGCGTCTTAGGCATAATGGGCGACGCCGAGGACGCTGAGAGTGAACTCGCCAAGTGGCGGCCGGATCGGATGACGTGCATTCCGGCCACGAGCCGCTGGCATGGCGTTTTGAGATGGAGTATCCTTTTGAGACGATCGAGTGGGAGAAATTCAAGACGGTGTTTCTTCAAGATCAAGCCAAGAAAAATCAAACCATGACAATTGGATAATTTGTGTCCAATATGTTTATTTTTCTGTTTTGCTTGATTTATTTTGTGCTATCTTATGCTTTATTTAATTTGTTTAAATGTGTTTGCATGAGAGTTGCCCAAATGAAAAATCTCATCTTCAAAATTACTAAGTATGTTTAAATAATTAATTGACAATTTTATTCCGGATAATAAAATTAAATTAATTTTGACCTCCATGATTTATTTATTTGTGAATTCTTTTGGAGAAATTCCCCCCACGGGACGGTCAAAAGATAGCTTTCACATGAATGAATTCCAAATGGATGATTGTGGGTTATTACTAGTGGCGACGATGACCCTCCCCACGAGGCTCGTTCAAAATGAAATAATAATCCTGTATTTAATCATGGTTATTACTTAGGTATAAAATTGATATGCATATACTTCCCCGAAGTCCCCGTCAATTTTATATTGGTCAAGTGGGAGCCAACTATTAATCTGGATATTAAAGGTTTGTAATTGTTCTTGTTTGTAACCTGCTTAAATGTGTTTAAATAATGACCCACCCCACGTGGCTTATTTAAACTGTTTTGAGATGTTGGCTGATGCATGTTCATATTTTTTTGAGATTTTAATGTGATGCATGTGATCAAACCTTGTGATATATTTGTGCTTATGCATATTATTATTTATTTCAGTTCATCATGTCGCAACCTTTTAATCCACTGTTATATACACTCAAAGAACACCAATTAACTGGCGAAAACTATAATGTTTGGAAACGAAATATAAGTTTTGTCCTACCTGCACAAAAATTTTATTGGATTCTTGATGTACCCAAGCCACGTAAGCCTACTGATGAATCACCTGACGCGGAAAGACATGAGTATAATATTTGGGAGCAGTCCAATGAACCCATGAAAAGTGTAATCTTGACTTCACTGTCTGATGATTTGAGACACATTCATGAAGGTGTTGAGTCTGGCTGAAATTATGCAAAGTCTTGAAGAAATGTTTTTAACAAAAAAGACCGCATGATCAATCGGTTTAAAAATGACGACGTTATAAAGGCTAAAGATGGTGAGGAACACCTATAAGGAGCATGTTCTCGTGAGTCAAACACCATTTTCAAAAACTAAGCTAATCTCGAACTAAGTATTGTGATGAGGCCCAAATCGAATTTTACATTGCTAACTCGCCAAGGAGCTTCGATGGATTTTACTGTAATTTTGTGATGAATGATCACATGTTTACTATGGATATCCTACAAGAAGCCTTGGAGAAAGTAGAGAAGCATTTAGGAAAGAAAGACGAAGCATTGGTGACCAAAAGTCTTTTATCGAGATCTAGGCCAGTGGAAGGCAAGTCTCAAGAAAAGGAAAGTGGTCAGAACCAACGCAAACTCATCACTAAGAAAAGTGAGAAAAAGACGATTAGCTGTTTGGGTGTCAAGAAAGGACCAAAAGGAATATGTTTTAATTGCTGGGAGAAAGGACATTGGAGGTCAGCCTGTTCCAATCCCAAAAGGAGAGGAAGGAAAGGTAATTCTCACGCACTAGTTGTTGAAACTTGTTTAGCGGCGTATGCCTCCCATTTATGGGTGGTGGATACGGGATCCACTGATCATGTTTGTTTAACATTACAGGGGTTCAAGCGGACCCGACAACTAAGTGGAAGTGAGATCCTCATCACACTAGGTGATGCTACAAGAGTGGCAGCTGAAGCAGTGGGAGAAGTGCACCTGTCTTTTGAAGACAGAGTTTTAATTCTTAGAGATGTTCTTTACGTTCTAAGTTTTAGAAAGAATTTAATTTCAGTTTCTAAACTTTTTCATGATGGATATTCGGTTACTTTTAATAAAGTTGTTACCATTTCTCTTTTTGATAAATTTATCTGTCATGGAACGTTGTCGAATAATCTCTATACAATTAACTGTGCACACCACTCACGAAATGCATCCTATAACATATCAACTGTTTCCGAGAAAAGAAAACGTTCATCAGACGTGAACGAGACACTTCTTTGGCATCTAAGATTAGGTCATATAAATCCAAAGAGGATCCAAAGGTTGGTAAAAGACGGTTCACTGGAGCTTCTCCAAGTTGAACCAATTCCAACCTGCGAATCATGTTTGGAGGGTAAAATGACCAAGAGGGCATTTGGAGCCAAGGGGAATAGAGCCAAAGAAGTGTTAGAGATTGTTCACACAGATGTATGTGGTCCAATTTCAACCAAAGCAAGAGGAGGTTATGAGTATTTTGTCACTTTTATTGATGATTACTCAAGGTACGATTACATTTTCCTTATGAAGCATAAATCTGAGACCTTTGAGAAATTCAAAGAATTTAAGGCTCAAGCAGAGAATCATAGGGAAAAACGTATCAAGTCTCTACGATCTGATCGTGGAGGCGAATACCTCAACGATGAGTTTTGAACTACTTATCCGATGAAGGATTGTATCCCACCATCAAGACCCTAAACCCCTCAACAAAAGCGGGGTTGCAGAGCGAAAAACGTAACTCTTTTGGAAATGGTTAGATCTATGATGAGTTATGCGGATCTTTCCAAGTCGCTTACGGGGTCATGCCTTGAAACAACAACTTACATTCAACTTGGTGTCATCCAAATCGGTTCCCAAAACTCCCAAAGAATTGTGGACCGGACGCAAGCCTAGTATGAGACACATGAGAATTTGGGGGTGTCCGGCCTACGTGTTGGACAAGGAAGCCGATAAATTGGATCCTCGATCAGAATTAAGGCTGTTTGTAGGATACCCCGAGGGAACAAAAGGGTGTATGTTCTATGGTCCCGAAGATCAAAAGGTGGTCATAAGCACCCACTTTAGATTTTTGGAAGAAGACTATATGAACGAAAGAAGACCCAGAAGTGAGATTACCTTAAATGAGCTAAGAGGGCAAACCTCAATGCCAACTGTACTAAATGATATACCGAACAACACGCTTTCACAACCGGAGCCTCGTCGTAGTGGGAGGGTTGTAAGACAGCCCGAGAGATTCATGTGAATAGGAGAGTCCTCGGACTTGATTCCCGGACAAGACGAATCAGACCCATGGACATATGACGAGGCACTCCAAGACAAGGATGCAGATTCTTGGCAAACAACAATGAAAGCCGAAATGGGTTCAATGTTTCATAACAGAGTGTGGGAGCTAGTCGAACCACTTAATGGGGTCAAACCCATTGGATGCAAGTGGGTATATAAGAGAAAAAGAGGACCGGACGGGAAGGTTGAAACCTTCAAAGCAAGACTAGTGGCGAAAGGTTATACTAAAAAAGAAGGGATCGATTATGTGGAAACTTTTTCACCAGTAGCCATGATCAAGTCTATCCGTATTTTCTTATCGATTGCTGTGCATTTCGACTTTGAAATCTGGCAAATGGATGTCAAGACAGCTTTCCTTAACGGAAGTCTTGATGAAGAGATCTATATGCAACAACCCCAAGGCTTCATTGAAAAAGGCCAAGAACACCTAGTTTGTAAGCTCATGAAGTCCATTTACGGACTCAAACAGGCATCCAGAGCTTGGAACCAATATTTTGATCATGTTATAAAGTCCTATGGGTTCGATCAAAACGAGTTTAAAAGTTGTGTGTACAAAAAGTGTGTCGGAACTGCATTGGTATTCTTAGTGCTATACATAGATGACATTCTGATCATCGAGAATGATGTAAAGGTGTTATCAGATGTAAGGGCATGGCTTTCAAAATAGTTTGATATGAAAGACTTAGGGGAAGCCGGACACATCCTTGGGATCAAGATCACTCTAGATCGCAAGAAAAGGATGATCGGCTTATCGCAAGCTTCATACATAGACAACGCCTTGAAAACACTTCAAAGATGCAAGATTCCAAGAAAGGCTTCGACCTTTCGGACATGGAATCCATCTATCCAAGAAAATGTCCCCTAAGACGCAAAAAGGAGATAGATGACATGAAAGGCATTCCTTATGCTTCTACCGGAAGCCTTATGTATGCAATGCTGTGCACGAGACCGGATATCTGCTTTGCCGTAGGCATGGTGGCAAGATATCAAAGTAATCCGGGGAAAGAGCATTGGACGGCAATTAAAAACATTCTGAAGTATCTGAAAAGAACTCGGGATAGAATGTTGGTTTATCAGCCAGATAGTCCAATCCCCATCGGCTACACGGACTCGGATTTCCAATCAAACATAGACTCCAGAAAATCTACCTCCCAGTGTGTGTGTTTTTGCATGGGGAGGAGCCGCGTGACATGGAGAAGCGTCAGCAAAATGCGTCGCAGATTCTACCATGGAAGCCCGAATATGTAGTTATGCGAGGCAAAAGAAAAAGCCGGTTTGGCTCAAGCACTTCCTAGTGGACTTAGATGTGGTTCCGAATTTGCCCAAAGAGAATCACTATTTTATTGTGACAATGCCGAGTAGTTGCAAATTCAAGGAACCAAGAGCCCACAAAAAGCCGAAAGAAACACATTGAAAGGAAATACCATCTTATACGAGATATCGTTAAGAGATGAGATATAGATGTGGCAAAGATAGCGTCTGAGGACAACCTAGCAGATCCATTCACAAAGAGTCTGCCTCTGAATACATTCGAGAGACATGTGAAGGAATGAGTGTCAAGACCGTTTCCAATCTGCTTTGAGTATAAGTGGGATAAATTATTAGGTTCGTGTAGGTGACATTAGATGTCACAGACTACACGAGACATGTTGTAGTATACTTAAAAGCAGACTTTGAGTATAAGTGGGAGATTGTTGGGATTATACTAGAAAGTATGCTTTTTACTTTGTATAATCAAAACTGAATTTCGGACTTATTTACTGAAATAAATTGTTTATCACTGATGCTTTAAATATTATCGAATGTTACATATATTTACTGCATAATTGTTCAATAAGTCGTACGTGTTACATTGTAGTTAATTTAGTGATACCACATCACAGAAGATTAAATTAACAATCCCTTGTAACTAAAAGTACGCCATTCACGACCTAGATAGAAATGAACAACCCATCGCGAAAGGTTGAAGTGTAAGACTCAGATTGGCTTGTCTTGACCAAGAGATTACACTAGTGCATAACTGATGTACTGAATAGGACCTACAAGAGGATAAATTCTTCAGAATTGAACAAGGAAGAATCAGACCTCAGTGGTTCGTTATTTCTTAATCTTCGTTCCTTAAATAGGATCATGTGGGATTGGTAACTATTGCTTTGACTTATCATGGGTAGCGAATCAACGAGATTCAATACTTTTTATCTTGGACAATATTATTAGTCAAATGTGATTGCTAAGATTTAATACGAAGAATCGTGTGCAAGTACGCTTGTTTGATTTGCCCCCTTGGGACGTTCATAAGCTTTATCATACCAAATCTTGCAAGTGGAATTAGTTTCCGGTATGGATAATAATGTTGAACCGTTCCTTGACCAAGGATAAAATATATTAATTAATGGAAAGCTATTTCAGTGGCTTGAATTAATTAATGGGCTAGATAATCTTAAACATGGAAAATAATAACCGGGAGCCATATTGACTGTAATATGGGTTAAGATGGATAGTGCAATATTAATTATGTAGTGGGATTAATTAATATTTATGGGCTTAAATAATATTGTGGCTCAATATTAGATATTCAAGGTCCATTAGAAGGTCCAATCTTAATTCTCCTAAAGGTCCCCTGAGTAGCCCAACATATAGTCCATTAACTGAAAAAGGTGATTAAAATAAAATAAATATTGTTGCTTATTTTTTTCCTATTAATTTCGAAAATTATGGATAAGTTGGGAGAAAGATTTTCTTTGAATTTTGTTATGGAATGAAGATATGTATTCTTGGAATACAAGATTATCTCATTAAATTCAAGAAATCTCCCACTTGGTTATCTATAATAAAGATTTCAAAAATTTTGAAATATAGTGGGCAAGAAAGATTTTCTTGATTTTCTTGAAAAGATATTATGGAAGATATGTATTTCTTGAAATACAAGAATATCTCATAAATTCAAGAAGATCCAAATCTTGGATTCTTGGTACCCTATATTTTCAAAAAATTACCATAATAAAAGAGTAGGTGGGATTTTATGGAATATTATAATTATGGGAGAAAGAATATAGGAGATATATTCAAGATTTCTTGGAGATCAAGAAAAGATTTTTCCACATTATTTTTGGCCTAAAAATTCGACCACCTTATGCTCTATAAATAGGGGATGATTCTTTCATTCCCAAGTACAATTCCATGTGCTGGAAAAATTAGTAAATCCACAAAGGTGGTGCAACATAATTTATTTTCCTTTTTGTTAAATCGTTCACAAGTGTCCTTCCACCGATAGTCGAATCTAGGGCTAAGGGAATACTTGGGAAGTTCTTTTGGTTAGTCTAATCGCGGATCACCGCCATCCCAAGAAGACGCTCACGTAAACTCGTAGAATTCCGCATCGTGGGTTTTACGTGAATTATTATATGCATGATATGTTGTTGGATTATTATTTGAATTAATATAGGATTAATTCATGCTAATAATAATTATAAGAATTAAATTTGTATTTAAATATTCACCCCGAATAGATCTGTGCAACTTATTCCCCAACATGTGGCGCATGCGTGTGTGCGATAGGTGGCTCACACGCCAACCCCTCGCGCTGGGCACGACAGAGAAAACCCGAGGCGCGCCTGGGTGGGATACTTTGTCGCACCGGGCGGCGCGAACCACCTCCTTTTCGTCAAGGTTTGTGCCAACAACCCACCCCACGCCACGCCATTTCCCACTTTTCGGTCCTTCTTTCCGAGTTTTCTCCTTTTTCAGACGTACACAATAATTTCGATACCAATATTTTACCTTTATATAACTTCATAATCGCAAACTCAAATTTTATACCATATTTTCTCCTCAAACAACTTTGTTGTTGTGTACCATATTTTCTCCTCAAGCAGACATATTATCTTGATTTGTACCATATTTTATCCTCAAACTTTTATTAGCCATTTCCAAAAAAATGAATCCTTATCACGATGCTCATTATGTATCCACAGATGTGTCTGAGAATTTTAGTACACCTCCAAGGGGTTTAAAAGGAAAAGAAGGAGTTGCATTTTATGTTACGACTATTGCTAGAATGAGAAATATCACATTGACTATTCGTAATTCTAATGCAAACGAGGTAAGATATATATGTAGTGAAGGTGGCGAATATGTCCCTAGAAAAATAAAGAATGAGCGGAATACAAAAACTGCCAAAAATTCATGTCCTTTTCGTTTGGTTGCTTGGCTTTCTGATCCCGAGCGTGATATGTGGGAAATTAATGTTTTGGAAGGAACACACAATCATCGATTTCCAAATAATGCAGAGGGTTCCAGAATTGGTCAATTAACACCCGAAGAGTACACACATGTACAACTACTAGATTCAATGAATGTCACCGCAACAAACATTATGGGATATATAAAGACAATCAATCCCGAGAATAGGACGGACTCAAAGCAAATGTACAATTCACAGCAAAAGATTAGGAGAGACAACTGCGAGGAGCTTACCTCAACGCAAAACTTCATACACCTACTGCGAGAGCGGAATTACAGGTATAAATCCTCAAACAGTTTTCATGATTGTTTTATAAATTATGTCATTTTCTCAAAACGTCATTCAATTAAACATATTGATTACTTTAAATTTAATCTTTTTTTGTATTTATTAAAATTTAGGTACAATTTTAGGACGGATGACAGCAATGAACTCAAAGATATAGTTTTCAGCTATCCATGTTCGGTTGTAATGGTCAATGCGTATCCGGAAGTATTAATCATTGACACGACATACAACACGAACATGTACGGTATGCCTTTGCTTGAGGCAATTGGGGCAACGGGCACTCACAAGACGTTCACCATCGCATGCGCATTTATGATCCGTGAAACGCAGGAACACTTCGAATATATCCTAGGATTTATTCGGGGATTGCACGAGAGATGAATACCAAATGTCCTTGTCGCGGACAGGACTTTCGCGTTGATGAATGCTCTGGACGTGATTTTTCCAGAATGTCAAACACATTTATGCAGGCGCCACGAGAGCAAGTTGTTTATGCACGGGCTCTAAAACAACCAGGATTTAAAGAAAAACATGCTAAAAATTTTAAATTTCAGTGGAATTGTGCAGTCCAGTTGGGCACAGATGAAGATTGGAAAATTGGGTGGGCTCATGTAAAGAAAAAATACGGCATATTCCGGATCTAATTGAGTATTGAGAAGATACGTGGCTTAGGCCGCATAAAACAAGAATTTTAGGGGCACATCTAGATTACCGCATGCACTACGGAAACTACACCACGAACAGGTTACTTTAACAATATTTATACTTTTAATGTTAGGTAGCTATTATATTTAAATTTACCTATGAAACCAAAACTATTGCACTATTACCATATTGAGACAAGTAATATATTTATTGAGACAGACAAGTAATAAATTTAAATTTTGTTCATTTAATTATTGATGTAGGGTTGAACAAGAACACCACAGGGTGAAAAAAACCTGGATGGCGGCAGGAAGCACTTTGACATCATCTTCAAAAAAATTCACCAGGTCATGGAGTTGCAAATATGTGAGATAAAAAAGCAATGCAGGTTTACCGACCACAAGACAAGGACTGTTATGCTAGAGAACGAATTCTCATGACCAACTAGTGCTTGGATCACGCCCAAAGCGTTCAAACTCATTGTCGAAGAAATAGCTAGGGATCTGGGTGGAAAAATATGCGGTTGCTATCTCAGGAGAACACATGGTCTTCCGTGTCAATGCGAGCTTACAAGGCACTTTCAAAACAACTTTCAAATACCTTTAAATTGTATAAACTCGTTTTGGAGAACATTGGATATAAATTTTTCTAGTATTCCTACCACCACCGACGAAACATATGATGATTTGGCGACCCGTGGTAAGACTAGGAGAAAATTATTCGATGATGACACGGAAGACATTCTTCCACCGAAGGTTGAAAAAAAAAAATTAAGTCAAAATGAAAGACTTCAAGCGGCGATCATCAACCTTCTTGGTTTGAGTTTTTTGGCAAAAGTGTGGGATTAAAAAGTTTACTAAAAAATGGGCGAAGGGAGAGTTTTTGCAACTAATGCGCTTAGATGATATTCCACCGTGAGTCGTCGAGACGTAACAATTCTTCAAGATGTACGATGAGTTTTTTTCAAGATACTCAAAAATCGTATTTTCCCAAAATCCGGCCACTCCCCAATACTCCTAAGGTCAAAGCCCCAAAGGCCCCACCATTTATTGATGATCACAAAAAGTACCGCTTTAGTTATTGTATGTTACGTTTTTTATATTTTTGAATGATTGTAATATGTTTTGAGGTTTTCTGGAATAATAATGCAGATAATATAAATTGCTTGAAGAACAAGATATGAAAATTTGAAGATATGAAGAATTAGGGAGAGAGAGAATTAGATAGGGGAAGAGGTAGTTAGAAGAGAGAGAGTACTGCAAATTTCTAATATTCCCATTCATTGGCCAGTGCCATATTTGTAACTAACATTTGGGGTCCACTCAACAGTGGATATTCTTTTGGTAATTAAAAAAAGAATCTAAAATATATAAAGGATTTTCTAGATTATTCTAAATGTTTGGGCCCATTTACGTGAAGCCCAAACCTTAATTCATTCAGATAAGCCGTTCAGAAGATTTGGCTCAGGTAGAATCTCGAGCCTCGATTTCTCGCTCGAGATAATTTGGCTCAAAGGGATCCCGAGCCTCGGTTTTTTCGTTCAGATAAATTGGCTCGGTGGATCCCGAGCCTCGGTTTTTCGTTCAAACTTCTTTAGCTCGGTGGATCCCGAGCCTCGGTTTTCTGTTCAAGATCCTTGGCTCGGTGGATCCCGAGCCTCCGATTTCTCAATCAGGGTTTCCTCTTGTGAAAAAAAACCTTGATTTTAACTCTCTTTTTCGTACCCATCTCTTTTTTACTTTTCAAATTTCCCTCTGGTCTCAAACAATACTCCCCCAACGAAAAGATCCTTGTCCCCAAGGATGGAATGTAGGAAAATTTCGCAGAACAAAGGCGGTATCTTCCCATGAATCGACTTTCCCAATCTTCGGTAACCCAATAGACCACGAACCCCGATCTTTCTCCTTTTCCGCTTTCTAGGTGTCAAAAGTCGCTCTGCGACATAGTAAGGTTGGATCGCGAAAAAGGCCGTTGCTATCAACATCCGGAAGACTCGTGAAGGTACATACTTAACCCCTATGTGTTTCTTGAGTAAAGAAACATGGAAGACTTCGGGTGAATCTTTGACCCAATTGGTAGATCTAATTTGTAAGCCACACTCCCTACCCTTTGCGAGGATTGTATAGGGACCAAAGTATTTTGATGATAACTTCAAATTCTTTCTTATTGAATGGAATTCTCGCCGAAAAAGGGTTGAAGTTTGAGAAAAACTTGGTCACCTACCTCGAAAACCCTCTCTTGCCTATGCTTGTGCCTTGTACCTTCATGCGATTACGTGCTTTGACTAAATTAGCCTTGACTTGTCAGTATGATGTCTTTGTTTGTGAGCAAAGCGATCTGTAACCTCCTCATTTGTTGAATCCAGATATGGCCCATAAGTGATCCCTCGTGGGAGTATATCCGTAGAGAGCCTCAAAGGGGTGTCATTTTCGTGCTTGAATGATAATTTGTGTTGTACCAGTATTCTGCCATGGGTAGCCACTTCAACCACTGCTTAGGGTTGTCACTTACTAAACACCTCAAGTACTGCTCCAAACATTGATTCACCCTTTCAGTCTGTCCATCAGATTGGGGGTGATAAGATGAACTTAGGTGTATGAGTTTCCTACCAACTTAAATAGTTCCTTCCAAAAGCAAATAGTAAATATTTTGTCCCTATCACTCACTATACTAGCGGGTAACCCATGCAGCTTATAGATAACATCCAAAAACACCTTAGCTAAAGATGTAGCAGTATATGGATGTGATAGGGCTATGAAATGTGAGTATTTAGTGAATCATCCCACTATTACCCATATCACATTCTTTTTCCCCAAGAATTAGGAAGCCCTCTATGAAATCCATAGAGATATGTGACCATGCTTGATCCGGTATGGATAAGGGTTGTAGGAGACCGGTATAAACTCGAGCTTGACTTATTTACGGCACATACTTCACACTTCTTGACCCACATCAACACATCATTTTTCATATTAGGCCAAAAAAATCCTTTTAAGCCTCTGATAAGTTCCTGTAACCCCATAATGCCCTCCATAGGGTGTGGAGTGCATTTCGAAAAAGGATTAAATCTCTTAATCCACTCTTCGCTACCCACAACCAAATTTCTTTTTATATCTCGAAATGCCATTAGTGAACTGAATTAAGGGATAAGTATTAGGATCAAGACTTTTGGCTTTGATGATTTCCTTAATGTAACCATCATCGATTAACTTAACTTAGCAGACTGATCCAACCAAGTTGGGACCATTGTAATAGAGAACAACCTGTTCTCCTTCCTGGATAATGCATCAGCTGCACTGTTCTCACTCCCCTTTTTATACAGAATCTCATAGTCAAGACCCAGCAACTTAGTAATCCATCTTTGTTGTAGTGGGGTTACCACCTTCTGGTCTAGAAGGTGTTTCAAAAGATTGTTGGTCGGTCTTTATAGTGAATTTACGCCCTTGCAAGTAAGTGTTTCCACTTCTCAATGGCCATTAATCTTGCCAAAAACTCCCTCTCATAGACCGAGAGAGTGCTTGGTTCCTTGACACAAAGACTTACTCATGTAAGCAATGGGCTTACCTTCTTGCATGAGAACAACCCCCCAATTCCCTTCCCACTAAAGCATCGGTTTCCACCACAAATCTCTTTTGTGAAATCGAGCCAATCTTAGCACCGAACACTCACCATGGCTTCCTTCAACCACAAAGCTAGGTCCGCCTCGGTTCCATTTGAAACAGTCCTTCTTGAGTAAGGAAGTGAGTGGTTTGTTGATGAAACCATATCCCTTCACAAATTTCTGTAATAATACCTGTTAATCCCAAAAACCCCGAGTTGTTTAATGGTTTGTGGTTTTGGCCATTGAACCATACACTCAATCTTTCCCGGATCGTTGGCAACTCCATCTTTAGAAATTATGTGGCCCAAATACTCCACACTAGTCCCGACCAAAACTACATTTGCTCCTTCTTAGCAAACAACTTATTGCCCTCAAAAGTTGTAAAAGCTAACTCAAGTGAACTAAATGTTGTGTTTCCTTATTCTTTGTAAATGAGGATATCATAAAAAAAACCAACACAAATTTCCTCAAGTGATCCCCAAACACCGATTCATCAATGATTGAAATGTAGCAGTGCATTGCACAACCCAAATGGCATCACTAGGAATTCATAATGACCATTGTGGGTCATGAAAGCAGTCAACTGCCTATGCTCCTTCTTCATTAGGATTTGAAAGTACCCTGACCCCAAATCTATCTTTGAAAATATCTTAGCACCCTTGAGCTCATCTAGTAACTCATCAATGATAGGAATAGGGTAGTTGTGCTTGATTGTGAGTTCATTAAGGTACCTGTAATCCACACATAGCCTCCAAGTGCCATCTTTTTTTTCACCAAAATCACGGTGAAGCAAAAGGGCTCTTCTTGTGTTGAATTACTCTCAGAGTCAAGAAATCCTTTACAATCTTCTCAATCTCCTCCTTATGGCTGTGAGAAGTTCTATATGGATCTTCTTTGTTTAGGGATGCTCCCTGGTTTGAGTATAATCTGGTGTTCCACCCCCCTCCCTGTGGTAATTCTACTGGTTCCTCAAATATATCTTTGTAAGCTAGTAGTAGCATATGTAACTCAGGATCATCTTCGATTATGGGGTAGGAGGTGCTGATGTAATTAAATACATCTCATTAATTTCCATAAAGGCCTCTGTGTGGATCATCTGGTATAATCCCACATCAGAAATCAACTTACATTCAGCTGATGAAGTAAGTGCTTGTAGTTTCACCCTCTTCCCAAGCAAGTTGACTGTGAAAGTCATCTTTTCATAGTCAAGCTCAATGGGTGTGCAAAATTTTAACCAATCCCCTCCTAGGATCAGATCACAACCCTCATTCTCCAACAGCCTCAGTGGGCAGGTGAACTGATGTCCCTGCATGTTCCAAGTGAAAGGATTCACTTGTTGTGAGCTGACCAACCTTTGCCCATTAACAACCTTCACCAGTATGGGTTTAGCATCACTCAGAGGGCATTTGAGCCTTTTAGCAGTAACTTTTTGTATAAAACTCGAGGTCTTTTGAGTCTATGAGAATGTGGAGTTTGTGGTGTTCAAACTCTCCAAACAGCCTCATGGTAGTAACTCCATCTTCACCACTTAGAGCATTTAGTGTCATCTGGACCTCTTCCATGATGTCAGCCCCATAAACAGCCTGTTCCTCCCCATCATTGGTAGGAGAAGAGAAGGTTTGAGTATCTTCCTCTTCTTCTGCCAGAATCATGTATGAAATCCTCTGTTTGCATTTGTGCCCATGCACAAAAGGTTCATCACAGTTGTAACATAGTCCCTTCTCCCTCCTAGCTGCCATCTCTGTAGGAGATAAGATTTTAAAAGGTGGTTTCCCTTTACTGGAAGGGCCCCCAGTAGCATCACCCTTCTTCCACTGCATAAAATTAGAGTTAGAGTTAGGGTTAGGATTAGAAACCCTGGAATAGGGCTTAAGTTTTTTAGTTAGTCTGGCGTGCTTTGTTCTTGCTTCTGCCCAATTTAATAGCATGTTGAAGTGTGGTAGGTTCAAACATGGCTCTGAGTAACTTGTAGCTCCTCATTAAGTCCTCCAATGAAACTTGCCACAAAAGTAGGTTTACGAGAATACATCCCCAAGAAACTACCAAAGATACAAGCTTTCGACTCCTCATACTTATCAACATAATCTTCATAGCTACCCGGTTGTTTGAGTTTGTTAAACTCGAAATCATCTTTGTAGAATCTTTAATCTCTTCAAATCTTGTTGAGAGAATAACCAAAAATTGTGCCCAAGTTAATTCCACATTTCTTTGATTGAAATTCTGAACCCATAGTGCTGCTTTACCCTCAAAATGGATAGTAGCTGATGGTCCCGATTTTGAAAACCCATTTTGCACGTGCAGAAGCAAACATGAATTGCGATGCATATAAAAACAGGGGTGAAGGAATGGTGATTACAGATTTTTGCGTTTTAAGCTCATGTGTTGTGTTTTGCTTATAATCGAATGCATATGACAATATAAGAACATAAAGCAATAAAGAACACAACAAAGTATAGTGGTTCGGAGGCTCAAGCTCCTACATCCACTCTCCCTGTTCCTAGGGAAATTCCTTCAAACTGGACTTATCACCCTCTCGGGTTCGCCTCTAGATATTTACCGAGTTCACACTCCAACGGGACTTATCACCCTCCACGGGATTGCCTACAGATGTTTACCAAGTTCACACTCCAACGGGACTTATCACCCTCACTCGGGATTGCCTACCCTCCCTTTCGGGATTGCTAGATGTTCTGGGAAGTTCACACTCACCTACAAACTTAACCGACTGATTTGGGTAAGGTTTGTTTGGTTTCCAACTAGGTTGAGATTTTTCCTTACATTTGTTTAGCCTCAATGCTAAGGTTGAAAAAATCTCTCTAAGCTTAGGATACAGCGTGGGTTGCTTAGATTGGGTTCTAGAACACTCTTGAACATATTTGTATATCTACAGACTTGTGTTCTAGGGTGGGAATGCTTTGGGTATAACTCTCTTTGGCTCTGTAGCATCTCGTGCTATCTTCTCCGCACTTCTACTCTTTAGAAAGATGAAAGGCCTTGTATTTATAGTGTGGATTTGAATGTTACCGTTGGAGAGAATCACATTCAAATCCATATTATTCTTGTAAGTCTGACCTTCTTCAGTGGTTGTCTTCCTCTCATTGGTCCACGCCAAATTGATTCTAACGGCTATATTCCTCGATTCCTCGCCTTGGAATCATTCAGGTTCTCTGAGTCTCGGTGTCTTGAGAGACATCTTGAGTCTTGATTCATCCCGAGCCTCGAGTTTATCCGAGCCTCGGGATACTTGATTCGGCCAGAGACTTCTCTTCAAATGGATCTTGTCCTCGATCATGCATCTTGACACTGGTGGACCGAGTTAAGTTCTCTGAATTCGGACATCCCGACCTTCAAGTCTCTTTATTTCAAAGCTATCGATTTCTTCTTTGCACGATCGATCAAATTTCGTTGATCGGATCAACACATCTTCAGTTAACATCTTGAGGATATCATCGGTCGATTACATTAGGTTTAGCATATCGGTTTAGCTTTCCGATCTCAATCACGTCGATCTTGATCATCTGCTCATCTTCATATCTGATCTCGATCACGCGTCGATCTCGATCAGTCTCATCTGCTCCTCTTACGATCTGCAACCTCCTCTCTCGATCTTACGTCAATTTCTTTTTGATCAACTTTTACGCTCTTTCCGACATCAGATCATTTCTGGCCATCCGATCTTCCGATCACCGGCTTAGCTTTTCTTCTCTTCTGATTTTGCACAACTCATCAGTTAACTCGGAACTCATCTAACTCATCTGATCTCGATCAGTCTCGTCTGCAGCCTCGTCTGATCTCGATCATCTACTTCTGATTCCGTGAGTTCCCCCTCAACTTGTTCTTTCGTTCCCCCTCAACTTGTTATCTATAAATTAGCTTCAATAACACAAGTTGATAATATTTTGGCATAATTCATCAAAACTAAAATATCCCAACAATTTCCCCCTTTTTGATAATGATGCCAAAACATTAGAATATATGCATTTTTTAAAGAAACAGGTTTTCTTTTAAAAAGATCAGTTCAGGTTGTTACTTTGAAATCAGTGAACCGTTTGAACACCTGCTCTGATACCAATTGATGGTCCCGATTTTGAAAACCCATTTTACGCGTGCAGAAGCAAACATGAATTGCGATGCATATAAAAATAGGGGTGAAGGAATGGTGATTACAGATTTTTGCGTTTTAAGCTCATGTGTTGTGTTTTGCTTATAATCGAATGCATATGACAATATAAGAACATAAAGCAATAAAGAACACAACAAAGTATAGTGGTTCGGAGGCTCAAGCTCCTACATCCACTCTCCCCGCCTTCTAGGAAATTCCTTCAAACCGACTTATCACCCTCTCGGGTTCGCCTCTAGATATTTAATGAGTTCACACTCCAACGGGACTTATCACCCTCCACGGGATTGCCTCTGAGATGTTTACCGGAGTTCACACTCCAACGGGACTTATCACCCTCACTCGGGATTGCCTACCCTCCCACTTCGGGATTGCTAGATGTTTACCGAGTTCACACTCACCTACAAACTTAACCGATGATTTGGGTAAGGTTTGTTTGGTTTCAACTAGGTTGAGATTTTCCTTACATTTGTTTTTAGCCTCAATGCTAAGGTTGGGAAAATCTCTCTAAGCTAGGATACATCGTGAGTTGCTTAGATTGAGTTCTAGAACACTCTTGAACATATTTGTATATCTCTGAGACTTGTGTTCTAGGGTGGGAATGCTTTTGGGTATAACTCTCTTTGGCTCTGTGGCATCTCGTCTATCTTCTCCAAGCGACTTCCACTCTTTTAGAAAGATGAAAAGACCTTGTATTTATAGTGTGGATTTGAATGTTACCGTTGGAGAGAATCACATTCAAATCCATACTATTCTTGTAAAATACAACGAACTTCTTCAGTTGGTTCTTTCCTCTCATTAGTCCACATCGGTGATTCTAACGGCTATATTCCTCGATTTCTGGCCTTTGAATCATTCGGGGTTCTCTGAGTCTCGGTGTCTTGAGAGACATCTTGAGTCTTCGATTCCATCCCGAGCCTCGAGTTTATCGAGCCTCGGGATACTTGATTCAATGAGACTTCTCTTGGCGGACCTTATGCGTCGGGCATCTTGACACTCGGTGGACCGAGTTCGATTCTCTGGTCGAGACATCGACCTTCGAGTCTCTTTGACTCGATCTATCGATTTCTTCTTTGCACGATCGATCAGCTCGTGATCAGATCAACACATCTTCGGATCAACGTCTTGAGGATAGCATCGAGTCGATTATTAGGTTTAGCATGCTCGGTTTAGCATTGTCCGATCTCAATCACGTCGATCTTGATCATCTGCTCATCTTCATATCGATCTCGATCCGCGTCTGATCTCGTCGATCTCATCCGCTCCTCTTACGATCTGCAACCTTCTCTTACGATCTTACGGTCAATTTCTTTTTGATCGACTTTGCCGCTCTTGATTATCTCGATCAGTGCATTTACAGGCCATCGATCTTACGATCGGTGGCTTAGCTTTTTCTTCTCTTACGATTTTGCCGCAACTCATCGAGTTAACTTTCGGAACTCATCTAACTCATCGATCTCGTCGGTCTAAATCTCTGACCTCGTCGATCTCGATCATCTACTTACGATTCCGTGAGTTCCTCTCAACTTGTTCTTTCGTTTCCCCTCAACTTGTTATCGTAAATTAGCTTCAATAACACAAGTTGATAATGTTTTGCATAATTCATCAAAACTAAAATATCCCAACAAAGAGCCAAAGTGATTTTTTGTTGATCACCATCATCTTGGGCATAAGCTTAAAATACCCATTGGATCTCAAGATGCCCGTAACCTAGGTTTAGAGCCATCAAACCTGGGAAATTCAATCTTAGGTAATTGGGTTGTGAAATTGAGTACCATCGGTTAACCTCCTTGAGTTTCACGACATTGATAGGATGATCCCCACCGGCCAGCCCGTAGTTAGGCCCTCCACCACCGAGATCCAAAGTTAGGACTCCCCAAAATAGAAGGCCCTTCATTGTGACCTTGCCTTTTTCCATATTCAATAAATTAGAATCGCATAAATGCCAAAGTGTTAGTCATAAGCTCAAATTTCTCATCCATCTTGGTTGTTAAACCATGCATATTGTTTGTGAGCTTCCTCTCATCGCTTCCCCGCTTCATGGCTTCCGTTTGGATTAATAATTCTAGCTTTTTGTGTGATTCTTGCAGATCCTTGGAGCGTGTTCCCTCAGCCATGATCAAAACTTGGCTCTGGAATACCAAATGTTACATTTTTTATATTTTCGGAATGATTGTAATATGTTTTGAGGTTTTCTGGAATAATAATGCAGATAATATAAATTGCTTGAAGAACAAGATATGAAGATTTGAAGATATGAAGAATTAGGGAGAGAGAGAATTAGATAGGGGAAGAGGTAGTTAGAAGAGAGAGAGTACTGCAAATTTCTGATATTCCCATTCATCGGCCAGTGCCATATTTGTAACTAACATTTGGGGTCCACTCAACAGTGGATATTCTTTTGGTAATTAAAAACAGAATCTAAAATATATAAAATATTTTCTAGATTATTCTAAATGTTTGGGCCCATTTACGTGAAGCCCAAACCTTAATTCATTCAGATAAGTCGTTTAGAAGATTTGGCTCAGGTAGAATCTGAGCCTCGATGATTCTCTTTCGAGATAATTTGGCTCGGTGGATCCTCGAGCCTCGGTTCTTTCGTTGAAGATAAATTGGCTCGGATCCCGAGCCCCGGTTTCTTCTTAAACTTCTTTTTGCTCGGTGGATCCCGAGCCTCGGTTTTCGTTCTCACTTCCTTGGCTCAGGTGGATCCTGAGCCTCAGATTTCTCAATCAGGTTTCCTACTGACGAAAGAAACCTTGATTTTAACTCTCTTTTCGTACCCATCTCTTTACTTTTCAAATTTCCCTCTGGTCTCGCAACAGAGTATGCCACCCAAATTTCAAACAAATATTAACCGACCAATACCTTTTTTAAACTCTCCGGTGGAGAACGATTTCCCTCCATATATCAGAAATTATATTCATTCCTACAATGATGTAATTGGAGATGGGAACTGCAGATATACAGTTGTTGCACTCGCATTCTACGGATCCGAAGAATATTGGCCAAAGGTACGAATGGATCTTAAGCAGGAACTGCAAATAAGACGTGATTTATACGATAACGTTCTACGTGGTTACATGGACATGTCAGATTTGGAAGAATCACTTGATCATTTCATAGGTTTTGCAGAAATATCTAAATGGTTTAGATTACCTGAACATGGATACCTAGTTGCAACCACATATAACGTCTTCGTAATGACATTTAGTGAACATGACGGATTTTTTTGCCTTCCCGCAATAACAATTGAACATCGAGGACTTCCGACCACGACATTGATCTTAGGGAACGTGAACAACAATCCTCATTGGATATTGGTAAGAAAAAACTATATTTTATAATTTTTGTTATGTATGATTTTTTTTATTATAATTATAATTTTTTAACTGTAATTTCAATTGCATATGACAACCAAGGATCATCCAGTACCATTTATATCTGCATACTAGAAACGCGCACATCACCCTTCTGTAAATGGTTTAGATTTACAATTTGAAAGCATGATAGAGCTATTCCGTACATTACACGAGTTGGATGCATCACGACGTGAGACTAATTATAGGTCTAGACAAAACGAGAAAGACAAATACTATACATTTTTTTAATATTTAATTCAAGTTTTTCTAGCAACACGTCGCAATCCATCCTCAGAATGTAATGTGTATATTTTTTTTTATAATAATGTGTATATATTTTTTTCATGTAATGTGTATATTTATTTTTTCATGTTTAAATTGATAATTGAACTAATATTTTACAATTGACAAATTAATATTACTCAATTGAAGAACTAATATTGTTGATAACAAATAACTAATAATTTACAGTTAATGAACTAATACTTTATGACCAAACAACTATAACACTTTTCAATGAAATAACTAATACTTTATAATTAATAAATTATAAATTAATTCATTTAATTAGTGTGAAATTAATTAATTATAATTAATAAATTAATAATTTTCAATTAATATTATTAAATTAAACAATATAATAAAAATTAATACATTTAATTAGTGTGGGATTAATTAACTTGTCACTAATTAAATTATTATAAATTAAAAACCATAAATTAATTACTAATAATGTGCTAATTAATGAACAAATACTTTATACATATACAACTGTAATACTTTTCAATTAAAGAACTAATACACTTTATAACTAAACAATTAATATTTTTACATTAATTAAATAATATTAATTAATACGTTTAATTATTTAGTTCATTTTAATTAATAATTATAATTCAATTTAATGAAATAAATAAGTAATAAATAATTCAATTTAATGAAATAAATAATGTGTTAATTAATGAACAAATACTTTATGACAATACAACTGTAATACTTTTCAATGAAAGAACTAATACATTTATAACTAAACAATTAATATTTTTACATTAATTAAATAATATTAATTAATACGTTTAATTAATTAATTAATTATAATTAATAATTATATTTCAATATAATGAAATAAATAAGTAATATTAAATAAAAAAATATAAAAAAAAAGAATATTATGTCGAAAGCATACATAATCATCGCCATCTCATCAATGGGGCTGCTCTGCTGCGACAGAACCACAGTCGTCGCGTCTCGCCACGACAGGACCAATCATTGGCCAGTCCCCTCACCCGTGTGGAAATTGCTCGAACTTTATATGCTTTATTTGAGTAATTTGATAGAGTTTCATGCATTTTTTACACTAAATTGACTAATTATGCTTAATTGTCGAGAAATGTAGCTCTTGTATATTTTGTAGGAAAATGGGAATTATTTAGAGCAAACACGAGCCTATATTTTATTGAGGTCAATCGAAGAAAAAAAATCGAAAAGAGAGAATGAATTGGGCTCGATAATTAGAAAGAGACAAAGAAATTGAGGCCCAAAATCCCCCGCTTGGCCCACTTAATCATCAAATTGTTTTCTGCCATCTAATGTTCAAGGCGTGAAGAATTACGGAAGCAAGCACCTGAAATTTAAAGAGCAGCCCATATGAAGCAAGCAGCTGAAGAATACATGGGCCTTTATCATTTTTATTTGGCACAGGTTATTAGCACCCCCTTCTTTAGGAAATGCACCCCCAAGATTAGTTCACCACTCTTGGGATTAATACACCACCCATATTAGTTCACCACTCATTTTCCTTATTCTAAAAAATCCGGTGATAATTTTCGTAATTATACATAAATTTCGACAAAATATTTATGAAGCTTTTTAATATTTTTTAGAAAAAGTTCACGATATTTTCTCTTAAAGTAGGGTCCTGGAAATATTTTGAAAATAATTTTCGAAAAAGCATATATATTTCGAAAATATATACCGAAATTTTATAGTATCTTCGAAACTTTAAGCCGAAATTTGATTATAGTAGGTTACTTAAAAAATTCGGTGACAATTTTTTGAAATTATACATAAATTTCGACAAAATATTTATAAATTTTTTAATATTTTTTAAAAAAAAGTTTCTTGATATTTCTTTTACAATGAGTTTAAAATATTTCGGAAATAATTTTTGAGAATACATATATATTTCGTAAACTTGTTTCGAAATTATGTAATATTTTCGAAACTTTCAGCCGGGTGTATATGATTAATTGTAAAAGGGGGTGCTAATAACCGTGGCCTTTTTATTTATGCGGCCCATTACAATCAAACGAAAAAGAGAGACGAGGGCAACAGATTCAAAAAAAAAAAAAACAGAACACACCACATTCGCCTCAGATTCAGTTTGGACATTTGGCACATTTTAGAAATTTGAGAGAGTTTTTCAGAGTTAGGGTTTGAGAGTCTCCCCACAAATTTCCATCCACTAGGTTGTTGGAGTTATCTTTGGAAAGATATCTTTTCTTTCAGATAATCAAACCGAATTTTTCTTCTTATTCTTGAAATAAATTATTTATCACTGATGTTTTAAATATCATTGAATGTTACATATATTTATTGCATAATTGTTCAATAAATAGTACGTGTTACATTGTAGTTAATTTAGTGATACCAGATCACAGAAGATTAAATTAACAGTCCCTTGTAACTAAAAGTACGCGGTTCACGACCTAGATGGAAATGAACAATCCATCGTGAAAGGTTGAAGTGTAAGGCTCAAATTGGTTTGTCTTGACCAAAAGATTACACTAGTTCATGACTGATGCACTGAACAGGACATACATGAGGATAAATTCTTCAGCACTGAACCAGGAAGAATTAGACCTCAGTGGTTCGTTATTTCTTAATCTTCGTCCCTTAAATAGGATCTCGTGTGGTTAGTAATTATTGTTTTGACTTATGACGGGTAGAGAATCAATGAGATTCAATACTTTATATCTTGGGCAATATTACTGGTCACATGCGATTGCTAAGATTTAACACGAAGAATAGTGTGCGAGTACGCTCGTTTGATTTGCCCCCTTTGGGAGGTTCATAAGATTTATCATACCAAATCTTGCAAGTGGAATTTGTTTCCGGTATGGATAATAATGTTGAACCGTTCCTTGACCAAGGACAAAATATATTAATTAATGGAAAGCTATTTCAGTGGCTTGAATTAATTAATGGGCTAGATAATCTTAAACACGGGAAATAATAACCGGGAGCCATATTAACAATAATATGGGTTAAGATGGATAGTGCAATATTAATTATGTAGTGGGATTAATTAATATTTATGGGCTTGAATAATATTGTGGCTCAATATTAGATATTCAAAGTCCATTAGAAGGTCCAATCATAATTCTCCTAAAGGCCCCTCAAGTAGCCAAAAGATAATGTCCAATAACTGAAAAAGGTGTTTAAAATAAAATAAATTATTGTTGCCTAATTTTTCATTATTTTTGGAAATCACAAATAAAAGAGGGAGAAAGATTTTCTTTGAATTTTGTTATGGAATGAGGATAAGTATTCTTGGAATATAAGATTATCTCATTAAATTCAAGAAATCTCCCACTTGGCTATTTGTTGTGATATTTTCGAAAAATACCATAACATAAGGAGAGGAAGATTTTATTTGGGAGATATTTTGGGAAATAGAATATATTTGATATATTCAAGATTCTATCCTGAGAAAAAAGCAAGGAAATTTCCCAATCATCCAATAACCCAAAATTTTCGTCCCCCCCTCATTATAAATAGGGGATGAATGTTTCATCCCCAGGTGAGCACGAAAATTAGTTTTTCGGAAAAATATCAGCGTCGATAAAATATCAAATATTTTGAAACGTCGACAGATTGTGTATTTTCGAAAAACTTCAATTGTGAGTATGCAATTTCATGTGTTGAAAAAAATTAGAAATTCACAAAGGTGGTGCAACATAATTTTATTTTTCATTTTTGTTAAATTGTTCGCGAGTTCTTTCCACCGGATTGTTGAACAAGGACAAGGGAATACTTGAGAAGACCTTTTGGTGTGTTCGTGTGAACGGGATCCATCTTCTCAACGGTTGTCACTCCGAGAGGTTAGTTTACGTAAACCCGTAGTAATTCCGCATGCGTAGGATTTACGTGAACTATTTGTATGCATGATTGGTTGTTAAATTATTATTTGAATTAATATATGATTAATTTATGCTAGTAATAATTGTTAGAATTAAATTTGTATTTAAATATTCAACCCGAATAGATCCGGACAATTAATTCCCCAACATAGGTGGGAGAAATGAGGAAGGAAAATGAAGGAAAAATACTTTGGTACAACTATTCCAATATTTGCATGTGGTGTAGATGTTAATGCAGTAACAATACCAAAATGATTATGAAAACAAGGAGGTAAACCCCGCTTCCCGACGAAAGCCTTGCGTCATAGCAGACTTCTGGCGAAATCTTATGTCGACCCTCGACCTACTCTACCCTGTGGATCACACAAAGCCTGCCGTCCCAGAATCATCTCAATTAGAAAAGGGGACTTTACAGCAAATGCTTTCAATGTTGCCTTACTTAAGAGACACCCCGAAAAGGCCTTCTTTATGGTCTTCTTACTTTATGTTTCGGAGTCATTTGATCCCTTGATCAAGTCCTAACTAGAAATCTCTTAAGAGAAGACAAGAAATCGTTTGGATTCGAGGCGAAAGCGGCTATTCCATCGAATATAGACAAATGGCTCTTCCTTAGCACTCTTATCTTCCTTTTCAGTTGGTAGGGAACTACTTTTAGGTTAACTACTAGTCTAGTCGGGTATTCCAAACATAAGGGTATTCGGGTGGCTAAAGGGTTCGCCGATTAGCAAAGAGTAAGGATTTAGACTCAGTCCTTAATCTATGAATATAAAATAAAAAGCATACTTTTCATCTTCGTTTCCCCATTCGTCGCTTTAGTGCCCTTTCTTTGAAAGCCATAGGTCCTAGTCGTAATTCCCACCCTCGCCGGAAAGAAGGCACCGGGGAATGGTTCTTAAAGGGATCCCAGAGGTGGTCAGATAGTCAAGCTAGCTGGACTATTAGTGCGGACCCCCTTTGAAAGCCTTCATTCTTAAAGGAGTATTTTTTGCTTCAAGATTCAAGAGCTTCAACCTCAAAATTCTTTTAGGGTATGTTCGTTTCGGGCTTACAATGGGCGTGGGAAATCCGGACTTTGAAGTTCTAGGATTTCAAAATCTTGATAAATAGTTAAGATGTATGTTTGTTATGAAATTTTATAGGGTGGGATGGTGGAAAAGATGATTGATGTGATATTATTATATTATTTTGAGTGTATTGGAAGAATAAAAAAGTAGATGATGTGAGTGTATTGAGAGAATAAAAAGTAGAGTAGTAGTAGGTTATGAGGTAGAGTAGGATTATTAGGATTTCAAAATCCTTACTTTAATTCTCAAAACAAATAGGAGTTTGAGATTGTAAAGTCCAAAGTCCGCCGGAATAGTCAAGAAACGAACATACCCTTAGGGTTTGATTTTTCTTTATTTTGAATTTCAAGTAATAGTGCCATTTGTTTATTGAGTTTTATTTTGCAAGATTTTGAGTTGTAAATTGATGGGCTAGTACTCTTAGGGTATGTTCGTTTCGCAACTATCCCAACGAACTTTGAACTTTACAATCTCAAACCCCCATTTATTTTGAGAATTAAAGTTCTGCGTTTGTTTTGGGACTAACACAGATGGACTTAGGACTTTGCGCTCCCCGTCTCATACGAATTTTGGATTTAGAGTCTGGTTTTTAAATCCTACATTCCATCCACACCTATAAATACCTATAAAATCTATTATTACTCTTCCCAATACATCACATTTTATATACTTTATTACTCTTCTCAATATAATATAATAATACAATATCAATCATTATTAAACATTGATTTGACATAAAGTTAAATCTCACCCTACTCAAATCCCAAAACAAACACATACATTTACTATTTATCAAGGATTTTAAATCCCTGGATTCTAAAACCTTGACTTGCTCCGCACACTTAAATCCCAAAACAAACGCAGTCTTAGGGTTTTGAAATCCTATTTATCCTACTCTACCTCATAATCTACTACTACTCTACCTTTTATTATCTCAATACACTCACATCATCTACTTTTTTTTTTCTTCCAATACACTCAAAATAATATAATAATATCACATCAATTATCTTTTCCACTATCCTACCCTATAAAATCCCATAATAAACATACATCTTCACTATTAATTAAGATTTTGAAATCCTAAGACTTCAAAGTCCGGATTTCCCACGCCCACTATAAGCCCAAAACAAACATATCCTTAGTGTCTTTTGTGTTGAAATATTATGGATTTTGAACTTATGTGTTGATATAATTATTCTTAGTTTATTTCTTAGTTGATGTTGATTCTACTATGGGTTTTATGGTGTTTTGATTGGTTGTCTTCTATTAATTTTTGTGCGAAATCATGCTTGCTACAAATGAGAGTTGCGTGAGTATGATTGAGTGCAAATTTGTTCGATAATTGATTAAATGCGTTAATTACACTTCTTATTCATTCGAAAAAGGGTATTTCGTGTTAGAACTCTCATAGTTAGACACTTGAGCTTAAAATTAAGAAGCGAAAAGTGAGGGATAGGAGGGAGACTTTACTACCGGGCTTGGGAACATCTTATTGCAAGGCTATATTACCCGAAGGGAAACGTTTGTCCTCCATAACTTTTTACTCTATCGTGCTTATTAGTAGCCTTGAGTATTTAGTCCCTATCACACGTGATTGAGAAATAAACTAGGATAGTTTTATTGATTCATTTGTTTAATTTTTGCAATTTGATCATCACCTTAGTTCACATTCCTCTTTCATTGATCCTATCTAGTTGGGTGCCCCTTTATTATTTTGTTTATTTACTTGCTTGTTTTTATTTTTCTTCGCACCTTCTTCGCAACTACAATATCATATATGACGACACATAGCACTAGGGCCACACCGTATTCCTAAATTTCATGGTTCGATATTACTTAGTCTCTATATTTTATTGTTCTACTACGAAGATCCCATGCACTTGCGGTTGAGTAGCATGAAAAATATTTCTTTTGCTCACTTAAAATCCGACCAAGTCGACTTTAAATAAACTAAATGAAAAATGTCACATCACCCACAAGTTGAAGTTTAATGTGATAGCAAATAAGAGGTACTAAAATAAAGATAAATACTCCCTCGGTCCTAAATATATAATGTGATAGCAAATAAGAGGTACTAAAATAAAGATAAATATCAATGCATAAGATTATATTAATAAATTAATTATAAAAAAATTACTTTATGTAGAAACAAGTCTATATATTTGAGACAACCATATAAAGAAAACAAGTCTATATAATTGGGATGGATGAAGTATGTAGTTAAAACACTGATTTTAAAGTGAAAAAGTTAAGCGGACTGAAATTAAAATTGGGCCATGTTAAAAAACTAAAAAGTTATTTTACCTTAGTATAAATAAATTAATTTACGAATTCGTACTTTTGGATAAAGTGAAATTATTTTATGGTATTAGAGTATTTGGCTGATCACATATTCAAATCCTACAGAAAATAACTCCACTAAAATTAAATTTTCCACTTGATGAACCTTCTCACCAAAAGGTAGAGTCGCGAATCCAACATATGAGTAACAGATTGAGGGAGAGTGTTAGAATTATTATAAATGTTAATTTCACACTTTCATTACAAGTTCAAACTTTAAAATGAGATAAAATTCTTTCAGATTTTTTTTTTATATTAAATTCATCATCAGCTCCTTCCACCGGAAAATTTAAGCACGTGATCGACATATGGGTATAAAACAACATCGTTTAGTTGTTTTTCTGGCGACTTTGGACTTAAAGTGTACAATTGAATACGTATGATACTAACCTTTTTAATAAGATAAAATTACAATGGGTTTCAATTTGACCACAATATTGCTAAAAAGTTCAAAGACTTTTTACAATTACTAAAATGTTCTAATTTATAGTGTTAAGATATTCTTGCCCCCAATACATCATTCCCACATTCCTTCAACCCATTAACTTGCCCCAATTTCAAAATCACACTCCACCCCAACCACCAAATTTGTCCCTCTGCAAACCCTCCATCTAATCTATCTCTTCTTCCCATTCCCCATTTTTCAGCCGCACCCAACCCCCAAACCCAAAAAAAAAGCCCCTTCTTTCCCAACTCTCTCTCTTTCTGCAACATACCCCGCCGCCTCACTCTCTCCTAACCACCACCATCGTCAAACGCGAAATTCTGCGCGCTCCACCGCCGCCGCCGGCGAGAGAGGAGGAGCCAAAAACCGAAGAGAAGAAGGAAGAAGAAGAGTGTTGGATCTGTGCAGCGGCGATTCCTAAAAACCGAAGGCTGACGCCGATTTGTTCGGCGTTGCCGAAGATGAGTGGGGCGGTGGGGACACCGCACTATGTGGCAACGGGAGACGAAGGCGGCGTCGAAGATAGCCATGGATTTAACAGATCTGTACAGGGTTGTTTTTTTGGTTGTTTTTCAATTTTTGAATTTTTGGTTGTTTTTTAATTTTTTGAATTAAACAAAACTGAGGATTTTGGATTTTTGTTTGAAAATTGTTTTGTTTTTGCTTAATTCAGTGTCGTGGTTGCTGCTAGTGTGCTGGAAGGCTTGTGTTTTTGTATTTGGATTTTTATTTTGTTAATTTTTGGTGTGTGTATTTTCAGTTTTTTTATTTGTTTTGGGATTTTTTGTGCTTATGAGAAGCTTATTGACAATGGGTGGTCATATTGAAGAAAATTGATTGGTTTAGTTTCTTGATTGTTGGCTTATTTGAAATTTGAAGATGCTGTAGATGCAGATTTGAAGGAGAAAGAAGATGAAGATGAATTTGCTAATTTTTTATTTTTTTTTTTTTCAGATTTATATGCATATATTAATGTATGTATGGATGCTTATGTTCATGTATTTGTGCACATGTGCATGTTGAAGAAAACTGAAAATATATAAATTTTTTAATTGCAGACGAAAACATGTAAATATTTGGATTTTAGATATATAAATTTTGGTATTTTTGTCTTTCAGATATAAAATTTTGAAATTTGTAAATGAAATAAAAAATATGAAATATGATGTAAAATAGAAAATGCGTAATATAAATAATTGTGCATGTATTTGTGCATATATGCATGTATTTAAAATCACCAAAAAAACTAAAAAATATCGAAAATCACTCGAAATCTTAAAAAACATGCCCAAAATCCTGTTAAAAAAAAAGAAGAAGAACACGCATAGAAAAAAGTGGAAGAAGGAAGGAACAATTTGTTGGTTTTGATGGTAGAATGATAGTGGTGGTGAGATGAAACCGGTTGGTTGCTTGTATAACAAAAAGTAATTTTTGGACAACAGTAAAAAGTGTGATGTGACATATACAATATATGGGGAGTGATTTTTTTGGATACTAGTGTGAAGGAAGGAAGGAATACCCAATTTAAGGGCATTTATGTTTATACAACAACCACTTAGAACCTATAATTAATGTTTTTAATACTTGGAACCTATTTATAATAAAATGGGTCAAATGGAACAAAAAAGTTACTCACTCTTTTAATAATGGATAAAGTTAAGTACCGATTTTAATCCTGGTTTTGGGCACAATTGATAAGATCAGGATTGATCATAACAACTTTTACTATAAAACCAGCCTATTTTTAGGATTAACGACACATGATTTCTCACACAAAAAATGACTATTTGAAATAAGATGGACCCAATTATCAGTTATCCCGAGTCTAAGTTCACATGTATTAACACACTAATTAAGAATTAATGCAAAATTAGTTTCTTATTCTAGTATAAGATGAGTTGTCACGTGAGGCCAAACAAACTGGTCACACAATTTTCAACTTAAAACCATCTCATTTTAAGGACTAATGGCACTAAAGATGATAATTGAAGTACAAACTCAAACTCACATGTATCAGGAGTAACACACTTTTTCCACAAACAGTCCCAAATTCCCAATGACCCCTCCTCCCCCAATTTTCTTTAAATAGCAACAAAGTATAGCTTGCTAACCATCAATTCAATTCAGTCACATCTTGCTAATACTTGTACATTAGTTTGCTAATACTATACCACCAATACACAATGGCCATCTCCAAACTGGGGTTGATGCTATTCCTAACCTTAGTTAGTGCTAAAATCGTGGTTTTCACATCAGCGCAATGCCAAGGAGACATGCAAGGTCTTATTGCACGATGTGCAAGATTTGTTACAAAACAAGGTCCAAAAAAAGCACCGTCTCAAGATTGTTGTAACATTGTCAAGAAAGTCGACTTCACATGTGTCTGCAAGCACATTACCCCTCAGATACAACGGATGATCAGTGTGGAGAAAGGCCTCTTTGTTGCAACTTCTTGTGGCAAACAAGTTCCTCATGGAGCCAAATGTGGTGGTATATATGAAATTATAATTATTGCTAGCTATTTAATTAATTTATTGCTTCTATTAATTAATTTGTTCGTATTTTAGTTTTAATCTTGTGTTGCAAAATTGTTTAATTAATTATGATTTTTTTGTATGTTTTGCAGGTTATAGAGTTCCACTGAGCTAGAGAACATTATTGACTAACGAGAGTAGTACTATGACGGGCGATGCTTAATAATTTGAGAAAATAATCTTGATCAATTTTCATTGTAACAACATGTATTTGCAGTTTATGATTTTTATGAGATATGAATTTATATGATATTGTTTGGGATGAAAAAGACTTATTTTCACTTCGATTTTTATATATGCGTATATCGATTTACCTAACCGTACATGATCATAGATACGTATGCAAATTAATGAATAGATAGTTGCACAAAGATTAACTTGATATAACACATTTAAATGAAATCAATGTTAAAGGGACGATTTTAGGGGTGGGGGGATTTTTTCTTTTTCTATTGTATGTGTAGATTTTATTTTTTACTTGGACTTTTATTAATATTTGCGCCTGTAAATTAAAAATATACATAATATCATATTATAAAGAATTTTCGACCCCTTAAAATAAAATTCTGGATACATCCATGATACGTCTTTGCCTATTTCATTAGCTCTTAGTGATCGGAAAACTATCATCCACCTTTCCTGATTTTGCATTCACAAACTGCAAAAAATGAAAAGTCAGAAATATTAAGTTCAATATTTTATTTTAAAAAAAAAAAAAAAAATTAAGTTCAATAATTAAAGTAAAATATTTCTAGCTAATTAACAATCAATAAGACCATGACCTAATTAATATATGAAAAAGGAACTTACCTCTACTTTAAGATCTTTCTTTGTAGCGTGTGCTCTTATATATCCATACTCGGATATCCTAACCAAGCTCCACTCATTATCCTATACATTAAAGAATTAAAATTAATTAGTCAATTGCAACTTTTCTTTCCATAAATTTAAAAATTCATTACCACAATAAAAAAAGAAGACCTATAATGATAGAAATTATGTCGTTGCAACTTTTAATCTAGCAAAAAAGTCTTTAATTACATGAAATGATCCTATCATTATTCTCATATTTAATGATATCTAATGACACGATCAATAGATGTCATTAAATATAAATTGAGAATAATGAATTAAAGTCTTTTAACTAGAAAAATTATAATGAGACGATTTTTGTTATCATAAGTCTATTTTCTTGTATTGTGAAAAAGATTGTAAGGAGGAGTTAGCGTTTGAGAGAAATCTTCGAGTTTAAAACCAGCCATTCCGATGACAAGATGAAGTGGTGCAGTGTAGTTTGCGTTATAGTAAGTGTCTATTCCATTCCCATCCTTCACAGGAAGCCCTAGGCATTCCCCATTATAAACAGCACAAGTTCTCTCCTAGTTGTGAACATGTCCAACCAAGGCCAAATCAACCTGATTCATGCTCAAAATATTATATAAAATTAGAGTAGAATTTTTTTAAAAAATAAACCATGTAGTTACATGATGAAATTAATGTTGGACACATTTCATTACCTTATTTGATAGCAGCAATGGCTCTACATCGTCGGCGAATTTATAGTCAACCGTGAGGTGGATAGCTAATCCAGGATGGGATGAATACATCGGCCTATGTCTGTATACAAGGTCCATATACAAATATTATTAAGTAATGAGCGAGCTCTGCGTAGTTTCACACAAATTTTTGTATTTTTGTCATATATAATTCAAAAATTTGAGGAGTTAATTTTGAAAAAAACACTCAGTTTAATAGTTACCCTATGAAAACCAGCCAAGGGGTCTTGGTTCTGTCCACTGCAGCCATGTCCTTTTTCATCCATTCCTACTGCAAAAGAAAATTACAAAATGAGCATCAAAATCAGGAAAATGTTAAAACAAAACAAAAAGAGGTTCAGTAACTCACTAATGTTCAATTTTGGTCCTATATTTTTTTTTAACATTTTCAATTCGATCTCAATGTATAAAAAATTGTCTAATTTTGATCCAAAATTGCTGAAAAATTGAATGTTCAATTTTGACAAAAAATTAAATCCTTATGTGATATTTTGTCCAACTTGCGATTATGGGGCCACAATGACTAATTTTTGAACTATTTTGACTAAAATGAAAAGTCTTTTTTTTTTTTAAAACCAAAATTGAACAGTATATATGTGTGAATATGAGAGTGATATATGTATCATGCTGCCACATCGATTGGTCACAATCCTAAAGTAAATGTACAAAGTACCTGTTCCGAATCCACCGACCAATCATTCTCGGTTGAAATCATGGTAAAATGAACACTCCCCTGTTCTATAGAATACCACGGCTTATCCCGCGACGTTCTTGGCATCGGAAAGTAAGTTTCATAAGGAACGCCACATTATCCGCCGGAATCTGTAAGTCAGTACACTGATCCAGAGCCAGGATAGTCCCTGTAACCAAACACCAACATCCTCAATAACAACCCGATACTAACGCAGGACAGGTTTAGTGATACCTTTCGTGATTACCAATGGCGGTCATGTAAGGAACTTTGGATGCCATTGGGGTGATAAGCTGAAGGAAATAGTCCCATTCGACTAAGAAGCCCGTCGCGTAGCTGATGTCTCCGATGTGGAATATAGAGTCCACATTGCCCGATGATACTTCGCGGCTCATAGCTTTGATCACTGATAATGATCCTGGCTGGATAAAGTATTAGGTGTTTCGTTAAAGGGTATTAGTTGTTAAACTAGAAAGTATTAGTATTTTTTTTTGTACCTGCATGAAGTGTTCTAGTGAAGAATCAAGGGGAGCTTTGCCCATATCACCATAAGCAAAAAACTTGAGCTCATTTGAAGCACCTGCAGCTGGTGGTGTTTTAAATGTCATTTCATTACTCCATCCAACTGAATCACTGCATATATAATCATATCAACAAAATTAATTTTTTGAGCTGGTGTTATGTAAACTAGTTTTGCCGTGCGCCTTTTTAGCAAATAAAACTTTATAGTAACACAATTTACTCATTTTAATGAAATAACTAATATCATCAAAATGATACCTTTTAATGAAACAACTAATACCGTCAAATTGATATTTTATAAAGAAACAACTAATACTATTAAAAAAATACTTACAAATTGTAAATGAGTTGTACAATAAAACTGGTTTACACGAGACTTATTCGATCTAATTCTTTTTCTTAGAAAAAATTGTCAAAATCCACATTGCCCAAGATAATGAGTATAGAAATAATATGATTTGATTTCTCAAATAAAGTTAGTGTTATTTTTTTGTAAAAGTGCCAGTTTTGGCATCTATATGTTAATTAGAACTTGGAAGTGGAAGCAACCAAAAGCTCTTGTGACATTGTAACATTCTGAACTGAATAAATAAGGTTTTTTTTTTTTTTTATGATAGTATTGTTATAATTCTGGGTTCCATAATGTCGTAAAAAATGTTACTTAATTCAAGGAAAAAATAAAAAAAGAAGAGGCACACACTTGCATGAGACCGTATCATGGTAAAACGGGGAATGAGTTGGACATTGATGTTTTAACACTTTGGAAATGGTGGATGTGATTTGTGCTAGATTGTACTCCGTCTCATGCATGAGACCGTCTCATATGAATTTTTGTCAAAAAAAAAATGATGTAGAAAATAAAAATTTTACCTTCCATATTTGCAGGAGTAAAAGGTTTCAGGATTGAGTCGTGTCATTACAGCCGTGTGGATGTAACCAGGGTCATGCCACCCAAAATCAACTGCAGGACTTTTTAATCGGACCTATATACATACATATATATTTCATACTTAAATTAATTCCGAATGACGAAAAATATATTCTTAATTAATTCTCGTATTTGAGAATTATTGGATTTGATTTCAAATAATTTGTAATGTGGATTAAATATAGAAAAAAAATAGAGAAATATTAAAAAGAAAAAATGGTATGAAGTGAAAATAGAGGTACCGCGGGTGCACATGTCATTTTTTGAAAATGTAGTAACGGAGGAAACCGCAGTGTGGCCATTGTTGTATTTAACTTGTTCAGGGATTTTATCACCACTCACCCATCTTAACTTCATCTGCAATTGCATCCATTTTATGATCTCAAATACTTCATTATCACAATATACTAATAATTTATTACTACCTCAGTTTCACAATATTTATCATTTTTACTGTTTTGTATAAAATTAAGGAGCATTTTTTTTTTTACAAATTTACCCTTCATTAATTAGGTAAATAAAAAGGGAAGTAAGAAAAAATTTACCTATATTAGTATGAAAGAGAAAGCGGAAAGACAAACACTTATATATATATGGTTCATGCTATGAACCTTATTTTTAATTCATGACATTTGACCCTACTCAGGGTATAATGTGGGTAAAGTATAGTGGTTTAGAAAAATGTGTTGAAAATAAATGAAATAAGTTAAATAATCTAAGTTCATAGCATAGATCCGATTCATGGGAGACCAAATCAAGAGAAAAATGCAAAATTTTCATTAGATTGATAATTTTAGGAATGCACATGAGGGGTAAATTAGAGAAAAATGTGAATAAATAGTTAAAACGACAAACTTTTTGAAATAAAATCTTTGAAAAATCTTGCTCTGAACGTTTTAACTATTTATAAGCAAGTCTCCCATGCACAGTGACTATGCAATATTTTATGGCTCCATTTGGATAGGAAAGATTTGAAATGAATGAATTTGAAAAATAATAAGTGTAAGAATGCATATATTTCAAATCATGAATTGTCAAGAGATTAGAGAGAAGTGAAGAGAGTGAAGGGGGGAGAGAGAGGGAAGGGATAGAGATGAGGAGATTTCAAATAATATGAATTTGATGATGATTTGAAATCCCTCTATTTTAAGCTAAACTCAAATTTAAGGACCAGCTTGGTTGTGTGTAATGGAAGTCACTTCTATTGATGTTGCTTGGTAGTTTTAATACACAAGTAATGAGAATATAAGTAAGCAATTGATTACCCCCACTCACTCAACTCACCTCACATGACCCATTATTTATGTTCTAACCAATCAATAATAATGCAATCAATAATTCTTAGTCATGATTGACCCCTCAATGATACCCATTACCATTACAATTCTCATGTCATACCAAGGGGACCTAAGTATTTGTAAATTCATGTAACACAAGTGGAGAGAGCGGCGATTTATGTGTGAAATACAGGGATTTCAAATTCATCAATCCAAATAGAGCCTAAGTGTATTTTTTAAACATGTAATTTAATTACGTACCGATGTGGCTGTAGAATCAATACTTGATATATGACCATGTAAGGGTTTGTTTGGATTGGGGAAGCTGACTGGTTCTGATCTCGTCAAGATGCATGATAACTGAAATCCACGGGCAAACAAGGCGAACTCGATGTCCGTACGAATGTTGACGACATGAAACGACAGCGTCGCGCCACAAGTGGTTATTAGGCATTTCCCTGATTCGTCGTGCTTCTTGCATTCTTGCTTACGTCAGCTCAGGTAATCTGGATCACTCCTCACATATTGAGCCTGCATCATCTCTAAATTTAATTATATCACAGTTTTAATGATTTTACTACTATATACTGGGGATTTGAGCAACAAAGTGAGCAATTACCTAATTAACGACTTGTTGGATAGATTTTTAGTCCATAAATAAATGTGTATCGTGTCTCAATTTGTTATAAATGCAAGACATGTAAATGGAATTATATATGTTCGGATCGATTTAAAAGATTTGGAAATGAATTTATAAATTTATTGTTTGTTTGATCAGATATGATGACTTTGAAATTCACCCGACAGTACCTTTTATTTTATTTTATATGAATTATACTCCCCCATCCACCAATTTTATGGTATTATAGGGTATTATGGGGTTTATTTATAAATAAAGTGATTGTTTGTAAATGAAGTACAATAACATTTAATTTGCAGTAATTAAGTAATGGTTACGGGATAAAAATAAGATAATTTTTTCCCATAAAAGAAGTGTGCATAAAATTGATAGACGGACGAATAAAACAAGTGTGCATAAATTTGATGGACGGGGAGATATAATTTAGGAATGTGGATGAATTTCAAATTGCCTCATTTCAAAAGGAAAACTTCCTTTAAGATACAATTTATAGAGTATTTTGGTTCTAAGAGATTCGAGACTTTTTTAATCTTATTTTTAGGTATAAAAATTGGGTTAAAATGTCTTAATTGTCCTTATGGTAAACAATAATGTGCAGAAATGAGAGACATGTGCACTTTAAAGTCTTAACACTTTTTGATTGTACACTGACAGTGTTTGAATTGTACTCCCGGAAGTACTTTATCTCTCACCTCGTAATAAACTGCAAACATATAGTAATTTGCACGTACATTGTAATTGTGCACATTCGAAATTTAGGATGTGCAGATTTTAAATTTTGGTAAGATGTGATGATTTGAGAGGAGAGGGATAAGTTGATTGCAAAGAGAGAAACTTTTATATATTAATGAATAGAATAACTGAAAAAGAAAACCGGAACATTTTTTATTAAATATATTATTATGCATACACATTATTACTATAAAAAAAATTAAGAGTAATAATAATTATATATAATAATAACACTTGAAAATGAAAATTTATATAAATCAGGGTTCCCATTACGAATGTAATATCACTAGAGTCAATTCTCTCATTCAAAATTTGTAAATTCTTTTTATAAGTTATTAATGAGTGTGCACGCACTCTTTGCATTATATATATCTACATTCCTATGTAGAGCCTAGTAATTAATTTCGCATATAAATATAAATTTCTTCTGCTGAAGTATAGAGTCCAAATGTTTGTATTTGTCATGTTACAATAAACACATATATCCCGAAGTAATTAATTCGTCACAAATGTTAATTACTTAGTAAATCATCATATTTACAAGTAATTAGACAATTTACATAAAATGTAATTAATAAATACAATCAAAATACAGTGGATTTTTCCTGTCAAAAAAAAAAAAAACATAGTGGATTTTTTTTTTTTCAGATGGAGATTGACCTTGCGTCGTTGACATGCACCCATACACGTAATGAAAATTTTCTTACCTTAACAGGATAGTGACATAACAGCGGAACATTACTAAAATCACCCGTCTGTTGATACATCAACGCATTCCCCACACATGTCGTCACACTGTATTAATTCAAGTAACACACAATAATTAACTTTAATCATTTTGACTTTATAAAAAAAACAATATTAATGTTGAGGGAAATTAAATAAATAGATTATTCACATTTATAAATTAATACCAAATATTAATTTATAATTATAATAAATATCGATTTCGTATTATGAACAAATTTCATAATAAATCTATATTAATTTTATATTGGATTAATATTTTAATTTATTCAATTCAATAGAAATTTTTTAGATGAGGCGAAATTCTCTCATTTAAAAAAAATTAATTAAAATTAGGTATCGAGCCTGTGGGTTAGATTCCCGCAAGACTCCACCCATTTTAAATTGTCCACTCTGTTGGGCCTACCCTCTCCAGAAATTCAAGTAACACACAATAATTAACTTTAATCATTTTGAGACAATGATTATTAAGGCCATCTCTAGTGAGGGGAGTGTTGAGGGAAATTAAATAAATAGATTATTCCCGACATCGAGCTTTTAGATGAGACGAAATTCTCTCAATTAAGATTGTTTGTTTGGGTCCTAAATTAATATTTATTGCACGTACTTGGAATAAGAAGAGGATATCATGCCCACCCAATCACTGCCCGATGGTGCCAAAACTCCGGTTACGTTGACCGTGACGTACCCGTCGGCATCGGGTAGTGGGCCAGAAGTGATGTTTACCTGCAGATACGGGTTCGGGTCGGGGCATCCAAGCAAATGTCTCCGGTTTATCACCCGGAAGTCCGACAGGGATGATGAGAGCAGAAGAGCGTCATTGTTTTGTAACAAGAATAGTACGTTGAAAATTATCAAGAAAATTGTGTTTGGCATCGAGAAATATGGGGTTTTAATTAAGGATTGAAGGAATTAGATGGTGTGGGGATTGATATTGTATTTATAAGCGGTTCATAATTAGTATTTATATTTTTCGAAGTCAATTGTATGTGCAAATCTAATTTAATTATCTGATCTTATGAATATTGTTAGGGATATGTAACTTAGTTTTGATGGAAGTTCCAAAACATGTTGTAATAGGACCAATGACGATGACTTAGAATCGATTAAGATGACCAAATTATGACTTAGAATCATTGATTAAGATGATCATCAAATGTATAGATAAACTCAAGAAAGATAGGTCAAGACATATTGAGGGGGAACTCAATATGTATAAACATCAAGTCGTGAACGAAGACATCGATGACCCAAACTCATAAGGTCGATGATCGAAGACTAAGCTCAAATCGAAAGACAAGAAATCGAAGATCGGTGAAGACAAGAAGACATCTAAAAACTCGATGTTTCAAATTCAAATTGAAAAAAACATTTTGAGACTGGATGAACCTAAAAGAAGAAGACTCGGATGAACTCGAAGACTCGGATAAACATCAAGATGCTCTAGATGAACTTGAAGACTCATATCCACTAACCTCAAGACTCAAAGAATAAACCTCAAGACTTTAAAAGATAAAATGATCTTCATTTTTGCTGAGGCCAACGAGACACCACAACAAGACCTACATTCAAAAAAGAAGTAAAAATATCCGCGATATTGAAGCTAAGACAATATGCATCCGAAGACTCAACAAGGTAGATCCACTAGCATTATCCGATCAAGTCACCACATCTTGTGACAATAAAAAGATACACCGCATTTAAGATGAATCTTCTACAAAAAAGAATATCAATCGCCTAATCGGACAAAATTTATCACAGTTCATTAACCGCCTATGATTTGTCACTAGCCAAGGAGAAAAGCGACATTTATCGTGCACAAAAAGAGCCGACATTGCGGATACGACGCATAATTCATTAATCGCGGACACCTTTAGGTCAAAAAACGACGCTAATGATGCCTACGCCCACGCCTCATAATCGAAGCACGCCACAATCATATCCTCATACCTAAAAATATAGCCCGAATTCAAATTGCTCTCCAAATGCTCTTTGATTTCGAGGTCTATAAAATGAGATCGATCTTCATTTTGAAGAAAGAGGACCAACAAAGATTAACAAGCACCAACAGAGATAAAAGCAAGAACAAACACGAGACACCGCAAAAAGAAGCTAAAGCTACAAAGAAAATCTCCGCTCAAAGAACACTACATTTGAAGATTATTCTTTGTCGTGTTCATCCCATTAGTTCTTAGCAAGAAATCATATCCACTAGCATTTTGGCTACCTAAAGCATCGGGGAAGAGTGGACGTGGGACGGGTTTTGTCGAACCACTATAAAAAAGTCTTGTGTGCATTTACTTGCTTTCTTATTGCTTTACACAAGCCACAATAACCGAAGTTTAAAACAAAGATACATATTCTAAGTTAAGCTCGATCGCACCAAGCAATCGATCGTCGAGATTGACACCTTAGTCAATCGGTTGAAAATCGACTTTTAATCGATTGATAAAACCCACGGTTTTTCACACGGTAAAAAACAAGCTTCCGCACCATTCGGGCTTAAGTGACATATATCAAAAACGATCGCCCTCAAGCACTCAAGAAGATTGAACATCGATCTAAACCGATACACTAGCACTGATCGATGTCTGCAGGTTCACCGATCCGCATTTAAAAATTTTAGAAGTTTATTCACCCTCCCTCTAGACTTCCAAAGCGATCACAAAACCCGCTCGGGACCTACAAGTGGTATCGAGCGGTGGTTCTACGCACCAATCGGCTTTTGAGTATCATCGATTCTTGAGGAAGAATCTTTGTGGTCATTTGAAATGCATCTTGAAAAACCATTTTCAAAAACTCATTCGTTTTCAAAATCACTTTCGGATGGATAATACCTCTGGTATGTATCATGATTTGCCTAAGTTTTCAATTGATGAGTATGCATATTGGGCTATATATATGTGCAACCATCTAGGATCGATAAGCGGCAGAATGATGGAAGTCATCGAACGAGGACCCATCATCATATATCACGACAACCCAAATCAGGTTGGAGGAGATCCAGATTTTTCCACGAGAAGTCTTGTGCGAAAAAAAAACCATTTTAAACCCCCAAATTTGATGGATGCAAGAGGAAAGAAAGTCAGATACTCTAGATACAATCGCCAGACATATAATCATGAAGACGATTGATAAAGTCACCAAAGAGAAGATAAAGTATCTCAAATCCGCAAAAGCCATGTGGGATACTCTTCGAGATATCTTGAAAAAATGATCGATCAAAGATCAAAGCCTAAAAAATTTGAACCGGTGAAGTTCGAAAAGTTAAAGATGTTGCCCAACGAGACAATCAATGAGCTCGATGGGAGGATCACCATGTCAGTAAATAAGCTACGAGAACTTGGTAGAGAGATGTCAGACAAAGATATCAACTTCAAGATCTTAAGATCTCTCACCAAGAAATGGGACATGAAAGTCACGGTAATCAAGGATTGCCAAGACATTTCAAAGATGAAGCCGAGTAGCTTGTTCCTAAGCCTTAAAGCTCATGAGTTCGATTTAATTGAAATAGGACAAGCAGATGAAGATGAGACGTCTGTTGAAGCCTCAACGTCTAAATCAGTTCGCGTTTAAAAGCAACCAACAACGGATCGAAGGCCAATCAACTGTTGGAAACATAATGAGTCAAGGTAAAACAGATCGCTCTCGCTTACTGTGAAAACTTGAAAGAACAAATACTCATCTTGGTAAGTATCGGAGATTCTACAAAGACTATCAAAGAAAATGAGGCCAACCGACGGATCACGAAAAGAACCGGACTGATGATCGAAGAGATCACAGAGAAGAAAAGAAAAGAGATGATCCGGCGGATGAGAGAAGAGACAACAGATCCGGACGAAGGAGCTCAGACACTATCGAAAAGGAAAGTCACCGACAGATCCTACAGATTTAAATGACTCTCCCGGCAGAGGAAGTTCCGTAGATCGAGGATCATGCTTCAATCAAGGAGAAACCGTGTCACTACAAAGACCGATCGCCTCGACCGACTCCCCTCGAGAAAGAGAAGAAAACGAAACAAAAGAGAGCAACGCCTCGTAGATAGGAAAGCCCAGTAGTCGACACATCTCGAATTGATGATTCCTATCCGCTTTCGAGGACTCTCGCTACTCTTGAAGAAAGACTTCGCTCGATAAGCAATCTTGTTGACTTCCACGAGCAAGAAGATCGATATTTTCTTCGGATGACGATGAAGTTCGCTCGATGGCCAAGGAGGACCAATCTAAGGTAACCTCCAAACCTTCAAATTTTTTTTCAAATTCCACACTGCTATTATTAGACATCCGGCCGGAGAGATTGACTTGCGGCTCTACTCGAGCAATTGATTGATGATCTCTCGATGCAAGAGACACTTATACAATAGTGGAAGGAAAATGACAAGCTAAGGATCAGAAATAATCAGCTTGTTAAAGAGAACGCTCTCAGTAAAGCTACTGAACTGAAATCCGCTAAAACTGCTCAGAAGGTAACTGAAGAACTTAACATTTTGAAAGTTAAATCTTATGATCAGGAGAAGCAGATCAAAGATCCGCTAGCAATCAACAAACAGCAAGCTGATAATTTCAAAATCCTTCAAGCTAAATTTGATGAGCTATTCCGACTACATGAGAGTCTAAAAACTACTGAGGATAGTTTGCGCAAGAAAATAGAGGTTTTCACGAAGTCATCTAAAACCGTTCAAGAAATGAACACCTATTTTCGAACGCTGACTAACAAGAAGGGAATTGGGTATGAGAACCCTTCTACATCCTCAAAAGCCCCGTTTGATTCACTTCAGAAGGGTGTAATCAAACGAGTCTTTGACAAAGATACACTAAAAGCTAAACTTGTATCTAATAAGGAAAAAAGACCTGCTGAGCAAGTAAGGCAAGTGCCTAATCAGAAAGGGAACAAAAATGAACCCCAACTGATAAAGCATCAGCCAAGGAATCAACAGAAGAACCCAGTTCTTCTGAAGAGACCTCAACCTGATCAGCAGATTAGGTATCAGAAGAGACAACCTGTAAGAAGGAAATCTAATCTGAAACTCAATCAAGGTCAGCTGCCTAATAAGCAAGCTATAGGTAAACTGCAAAGACCACCTATGCCAAAAAGATATGAATCTTTTGATGGTAGCAGTCGTACCTACCCTTATAATCAGAGATCTAGGGCTAATTTCTTTTTTGAGCCACACCGGATTAAAAGAAGACAAAATATAAAGAATAATCCCAAGTCTTCTAAGTCAACCAAGGCTCACACGAATAATCATACTAATCAGAAAGCATATAAAGAGATGTATGATTATGTTGATATGTATGGGAGACAAATCAGACCTTCTAATCTATCAGATTTTCATAGAAGTGCTCTGTTTGTGTGGATCCCTAAATCCACCACTAACCCCCCAGGACCCAATTCCAAAGGGGTACCTAAAGCCTGATTTGATTGCAGGTTCGCGTGGGACTGACCAACAAAGGAGGTACACAAGCAACTATTTGATACATCGATAGTGGATGCTCAAGGCACATGACTGGAAGCAAATATCTCCTTAGCTCTTACAAAGAACAAGAAGGCCCACGTGTACTCTTCGGTGATGATAACTTTGGTTTTACCAAGGGATTCAGAACCTTAGAGAATGATGATGTACAAGTAACTGGAGTCTCGTATGTCGAAGGATTGAAGCACAATCTACTATCAGTATCACAATTCTGCCATAACGGATTCAACGTTGAATTCTCGAGCGACAAGTGTACGATAAGGAATCGAGCCACTCAACAAATCTTACTAACTGGTTCAAGGAAAATCACAATCTACACAGCAGATTGGAACAGTTGCCCTAAGAATACATGCTTAATTGTTAAGAGTTCTAAAAGTAGCAGTTGGCTCTGGCATAAAAGAATGAGCCATCTGAACTTCAAAACTCTTAACAAGATTGCTAGGATGTCTTTGGTTGAGGGACTTCCGAATGAGATATTCTCCAAAGATCAGACATGTGCCTCATGTCGGGAAGGAAAACAAGTTAAAGCCTCATTCAAGGAATACCAGGACCAAAGATCCAAGAGTATTTGCAACCGCTCCATATGGATATATTCGGACCCGATTACACCCAATCGATCTCGATGGGACGCAAATATACTCTTTTATAATCGTGGATGATTATTCCAAGTTTACTTGGGTTGTATTCTTATACAAGAAGAACGAGACAAAGACTAAGATACCCGAGCCGCCTCAAGAAGCTAAAAACGAGAAGGGTGTCAAAGATAGTAAAAATCGGATCGAAAGGTACAGAGTTCCCGAATTCCTTTATTATTGATTTTTTGCACCGAGTTTGGTATACAACATGAAACGTCACCGCAAGAACGCCACAACAAAATGGAGAAGCGAATCGGAGAAACAGAACTCTCAAGGAAGTTCGCTCAAGACTATGTTAGTGAACATGCTACACCAAGCCATTTTTTTGGGCGTAAGAATCAACACAACATGCCATACTCGTAATGTAGATGTTCTCACTAAGACTCACTTCAAAACACCTTATGAACTGTGGAAAGAAAGAAAACCTCGTGTTTCATACTTCCATATTTTTTTGGGTGCAAGTGTTTTATTCACAATAATGGGAAAAAGTCGGTTGAAGACTTTTGAGGCCAAGTCAGATGAAGGTATATTCTTAGGATATTCCTCATCCAAAGCAAAGCCTTCAGGGTTTACAACAAACAAACTCTAGTTGTGGAAGAAACACCACATGTGGTCTTTGATGAGACATCTTCCAACAAGAGAAAGTCGCCTCGAACAAAGCCGTGCGGATCAATCGATGCGACACGCAGAAAATGGATCGACCCAAGCATCAAGGAGAAAAGAAGTTTGAACACGTAAAAGTGTACATCCTGAACTTGATCTTGCCGATTCAACAGTCAATCGGACCCTAAGGTACGCACGATCGCGATGAAGAAGCCATTACGGTGAGATAATATCAATCGAACCATCTGGTTCAGGGGGAACTCCTGAAGTTCCTACGAACAGACATCAACACATGATGAGTCCAACATCAGCTGAGACATGTTCTTATCAAGTGGATCATAATTCCGCACCACTCCCAATCACTAGTAATGAACTATCAGATACAAATGATGTTCTTCAAACAGACGCACATCATAACAGAAGGACCTGGATTACCAATCATCCAACTGATCTGATTATCGGAGACCCATCTGATAGAGTCAAAACTAGACATCAAATTGGTGAAAGTGCCATGTACTGTTGTTATTTGTCTTTGAAGGAACCAACTACATTAGATGGAGCTCTACAAGACGCAAGCTGGATTCTAGCCATGCAGGAGGAGCTGGAACAGTTTGAGAGGAATCAAGTTTGGGAATTGGTGGACAGACCAACTCATCAAGACGTAATTGGCACGAAGTGGGTATTCAAGAACAAGAGAGCTGAGAAAAATGTCATAACCAGGAATAAGGCAAGACTTGTTGCTAAGGGGTATTCACAAATCGGAGGAATTGATTATGATGAGACCTTTGCACGATCGCTCGCCTAGAAGCCATTCGTTGTTTACGCATATGCTTCCCACGAGGGGTTCACTGTGTATCAGATGGATGTAAAGAGTGCATTCTTAAATGGGGTACTAGCAGAGGAAGTTTATGTCGAACAACCTCCAGACTTTGAAAAATGTAACCAAGTGTACAGTTTAAGGAAAGCTCTTTACAGACTGAAACAAGCTCCTCGAGCTTGGTATGATACACTCTCTCAGTTCTTGATAGATAGCGGGTTCACTAAAGGAATAGTGGACAGAACCTTATTCAGAATAGAAGATGGAGAAGATATTCTGATGGTTCAGATCTACGTGGACGACATCATCTTCGGATCTCCCAACAAGAAGCTGTGTGAGAAGTTCAGCAAGTTGATGCAAGGGAAGTTCAAGATGTCCATGATGGGTCAAATGAATTACTTTCTGGGTTTACAAGTCAAGCAGAGTACATAAGGGATATTCATCTACGCGGGCCGAAGTATACAAGAATCTCTTGCAAAGTTTGGAGTTCAACATTGCAAGGAAGCCATAATTCCCATGATGACCGGGTTCAAGATGGATCCAGACGAAGATGGTCATAAAACAAATCAGAAGGAGTATAGAGCTCTAATTGGATCACTACTATACCTGACTGCCAGCAGACCAGACATTACGTTTGCAGTAGGTGTATGTGCTAGATTTCAAGCAAATCCAATGCAAAGCCACCTAGAAGTAGCTAAGCGGATTCTCAAGTATCTGAAGGGGATCAGAAACCTTGGTTTATTTTACCCAAAATGACAATCTAGAGCTTAGTGGGTATTCTCGATTGATTTACGGAGGTTGCGTAATCGACGTAAAAATCAACCTCGGGTTCATGTGGGTTTCGGGAAATAAGTTGATCTCATGGTTTTCAAGAAGCGGACATCGATTCATACATCTACTACTTGAAGCGTAATATATGGTCTGCAGAAAATTTGTTGTTCCCAAATCGCTCTCGCTAAGTCGGAAATGAGGATTACAACATCGTAGCTAAGAACGTACCTATATTCTCGCGAGGATGTAATAGTGTTATTGCAATCACTCGTAAATCCTTTCTTCATACAAGATGCAAGCATGTGGATGTCGACACCATTTTATCATAGATCATGTTGACAAGAAGAATATCAGGATGGAAAAGATCCATAATGACAAGCAGAAAGCTGATATTTTAACCAAGCCGCTAGCTGAGATCAGATTCAGAGAGCTATGCAATGAGCTAGGGCTTCTGGATCTTGGAGAAAATGCACGGATATGGTTGAAGGAATGATCTCGAACCCCGGTTGGTTAAAAAGACTAACCAGTTAAGTGGAATCGGTTGAGTTAGGAATCTCAACCGATCGATTTACGAGACGAGAGCCGATCCAAGTTCGGATAAGGAGCGGTCGAAAAGTCGATAAGTAACCGATCTGAAGTTCAAACAAAGGGCAGATCAGTTCAAGATATATCAGATTAAGGGGGAACTGATCAGATTGGAAGATTACTTCATAAGTCGATTAAAGCTATAGTCAACAAGCAAATCAAGATTAAAAAGCTACAAATCGCATAAGTCAGAAGAAACAACACAACAATGGAATAATAGAGTTTTTCATTGATAAAGACCCGGAGATCAGATTTACAAGTTACAAGTGATATCACAACGCGTTAGGTACACGCGTCTAATGGTTGGATGAGTTAACGGTGTGATTAAATCACAGCGTATCTAAGCCATTATTACGTATGTCAAATCGCGTCAATTTGGGAATCGAGGCGACTTTTGGACTCCCCGAAATAAAAGTTTTGGCGGGAATTGACTTCAGTAAATGGGGGTTATTTAGAAGAATGTTTAGAAGAAGACTGAAGGATATAGAGTATCAGAAAAGAGGACCAGATAAGTGGCGAAGTGTTTGAAGCAAGAATCTGATCAGATAAGTGAGATATTGTTGGGAAATTCATAAGGCAACCATCAGATAAGTCAACAAAGTACCAGATCAGATCACCGTGGTAACTGATTGATTACAATATCAATCAGTCAGATACGCTCTCTTATTCATCTATTTCTGAATACTTTATATGCGTTATTTATTTTAATTGATTTATTTTACACTGTTCATGACGCATGCTCTGCAAAGCTTTTAATGCGGACTTGGGAAAATGTTTTCAAAATGTTTTATTGCAATTTTTCGAGTCCGAAAAACGAGAAGACTACTTTTCTCAACCGTGCGATCAAAATACTTTTTGGCTTACTAATCTCAGCCACCGATTTTAAAACACGGATACTTGAGTACTTTGGAAAGTTGTGCAAAAAGGTTTTCCCTCGTATTCTACAAAATCCAAATTTTTCTCAGAAAACCGCTTTCCACTACTTCGTCTTCTCAAAATTCTTAAAAGATCATTCGTTTAAAACCCTCTGAGAATTACCTTCGAAATTATTTGATTCTACACTTTCGATTTCAAAATCTTTCGAATCAATTACTGGTAATTTCTTTTAATTATATGATCTCAATTTCTCTATGGTACCTAGGTTTACAAGTATTTCTGTAATTCGTATGTGATCTAAACACTTACTTGCAAAATTGATGATGAAATTGCTAGTTTGACTGAATTTATTGAATTATCTTACTCAAACTAAACACCAATTTACATATCGTACAGAAATGGCACACCTTGTTTCAAGACCGGGCCAAGGGAAGAAGTACTGTAACTTTGCATTGATGAAGAAAGACATCATTGATGAAAAGTACGTCGTCTTCAACATCACCTCAGATCCGGAATCGCTGGAAATTCTGGAGTGCCTTCGAGAGTGTGGACTGGAATGATATTGCTCTACTCATCAGAACATCGTTCACACCTATGAAGCCCTGGAGTTTCTTTACAATCTGCAGAGGGATGAAGACAATGATGCTGACCTGATTTCTTCCGTTGACGGAATGGAAGTTCGAGTGACGAATGACGATCTACAGAGGATATTCGGCCTAACTCGAGGAAGCATCAATCTAGAGACCTACACGACTACTGTAGGAGAAAAGGAGTTTCTTGAAGCCGAACTGTTGAGACCAGCAAACAAGGAGAACACGACGAACGTCAAAGCCTCCTATCTGAAGAGAAAGTATCGCCTTCTTCTTGAAATTATTCAGAAGGTGATCATGTGCTCAACTTACAGCCTTGATGCGGTCACTTCTTACAAGATAAGTGTCATGGCTGCAATAATCAAGAAGGCTTCAGACATCGATTGGTTGGGTATGGTCAAAACAAGACTGAGAAAAGACTCCGGGAAGTTCGAGCTGACCCAGAGAAATGAAGTGTGCTTATCTTCGAAATGCTCATTCATACACAAAATTTCTATCATTCTGTCAGATAAGCTGCCACAGAATTATGAATGGAACGAGAATGGAGCGAAGGTTTACCAAGCAAAGCACAAGGCCATACTGGGCAAGGATGAGTCCCTACCTGGACAAGCTGATGAGGATCCGACTCCTTATGTGCCCAAACCCAAGGGAGAAAAGAAAGGAAAAGATAAGGCAACTGCATCGTCTGAAGTGTAGGAAAAGGCCATTCCAGAGAAGAGGATGAAGAGGAAGGATCTGGCCAAGAAACCAGATGCTCAGCGGAAACGTCAGAAGAGAGTCTCATCTCCTCTGAAGACTGCTCCAAGTTCTGCCAAAACAGCTAGCAGAACGGAAGATCTGATGCAAGAAGAATTAGAAGATGAGATAGCAGTCCGATCTGAGCCACCTATCAGAGAAGCAAGGGAAGAACAGATGATTACAGCAGAAGGAGAGAAATCTGTCAGAAGGACAGAAGTGGTGCAATCTGAGGAAGAATCACCATCTGATTCTCTGCCTCTAACCAAGATCTTCCAGAGAGCAAGATCGCCAACGCCCACTTCCAAATCACCATCACCCTCTCCTAAAAAATCATCACCTCCACCCTCTCCCCACAAAACCTTCTCACCCTCACCCTCACCTCTCAGAACAAAATCTCCCACACCACCAATCCATGAACCAGTTCAGGAAACTGAACACCCTCAACACGCTGAAAACGAACCTGAACTACAAACATCCCAATCCCCGATCCAGTCTCAAGAACCTGAGAGATCCGACGAACGTGTGTCCATCTCTCATAATCCCTTCAACACCAGAACGGTACTTGCTTCACCTGCTCCAGAGAGCCCCATCTTAAAGATAATGAAGCAACAAATCAAAGAGTATCTGCTGGATCTATGCCCTGAATTGGATCAACATCCTGGCATCCAGCAACAGATAGAAGAAATAGTGTTCTGGAGGGATATCGGATCAAGAGCATTGAAGAATTTCGATTCTAATGACAACTCGATCGATTTCTTTGTAGACTTGGAGTTGAAATGTCTACAATGCTTTGGGATTGAAAGTGTTGTTGAATTGGCATCGATTTATTTATATCCGATGGCCGATTCACGAAAGGTTCTAATTGCCGATAATGAGGAGGAAACCGTTCAACCTCCTACAGATCATGAGGGAACTGCAGATGAACCAAGAATGGGTGTTGCAGATGAGACCCAATTTGGCAAGGCTTCAACATCTGAACAAACTGCTATGATGAGCTCTGATACCCTAGATCATCACTCTCAAAAGATTCAGGATGGGATCCAGGCTGCATTTGAAGACAAATTCGCAAAGACTCACGCCGATCCGATGAAGCAGTTTGAAGATGAGCAAGCGAAACTAGTTGACAAGGAACGAAGTCACACTGTTGGGATGCACAATGCCATCCTTGTTTGAAGTAATGCAACTAGTATACCCTCTTGCTGAGAAGCTCAAACTCGATCGACAAACTCTCGGTTCGACGAGAGATGCTCAATCGCAACCGTACTTTTGGAAAGTGTCTGGGCATCCTTGGACAAGACCAACAACCACTTAGATATGGGTTGGAAACATTTTCTAGCTTCTACTAATCGAGCAAGACAGAGATCGAAATCGCTCTCGACGCTTTCTTCACACTGCAGATTTTTCGCCACCGCTCGGATCACTCCTCTTGTTGTCGAGGAACTCAGAGAGGAGATCTCACGGCAATTAACAACTCTGAACTGCAAGATGTTCAACCTCTTTGATGCAACCAAAAAGGGGGAAGAAAAAGAGTCTGAAGGAAAAGAGAATACAGAAAAACAGACTCAAGAAAAAGAGAACAAAGAGAAAGAAGAAAAACAAACTCAGACACAGTTGGTAAAATTTTCATCTCTACTAAAAACCACTGTATCTGACTTGCCAGCCACTCCATCTACAGATCTCGTTGCTGAAATGAAAGAAACTGTGGAGCAACACAGTAAAGAGATCGCTGAGCAGAAAAGTGCTCTTTCAAGAGATTACTGCCAGAGTCGACAAAATTGAAGACTTCTCTTCATCCGTTCAGAAAAGAATGGAAACTGATGATCAGGCCAAGAGCCTTGAACTCGCTAAGAAATTAGCTGAAGAAGATGAACAAGATGAACCTGAGCAGACTCTGAGAAGAAAGAAAGGCAAAGGCAAGATGATGAAAGCAAATGCGGAAGATCAGAGACAAGGCCAACTATTCTCCATCAAAAGCCAGATGACTCCTGAACAAGTTCAAGAGCAAACAAGACAGAGAATAAGAGAGGCCGCAATCAAGAAGCAAAAGTTAGCAGAGGCAAAGGGACTGAACATCGCCTACATCCGAAGGAAAAGGAAGAACGAAGCTGCAGAAGAGGAGATTGCTTGGGAGAAGAATGCCCTTCCGGCACCTGTTAAAGGCATCCTCTGTGCACGACAAGATTTGCTTCCAGAATGGGATCAAATCAGAGGAGAATGGTTATGTGACGTCTACATCCTGGAGAAGATTCCAATTCATCAAGATCAGACTGAAAATGATGATGAATTCCGGAACTGGTTAGAAACAAAGTATCCAGACTTCTACCAGACAGTGATGAAATAAGGCAAGATCATGTCACTTATACCAGAAGCTCCACCCTTTGAGCCACTCCTTCCACCTTTGCGTCCAGACAACAAGATAGATCCTGTTAAATTAAAGAATATCTACTATGGACTTGCTGAAAAAGGAGATATCCATAGAAAAGAAGAGCTGGACAAACTAATGCAAATGATGTACAAGATGTTTGGCATCCCCAAAGAACTGCAAATGTTCAAGTACACTTGAAGAAGACAACTTGGAATCAGATGATAGGTACGCTCTTCATGTATTCTACAATGCACACACCTATCTGAATAAAATTCTTCATCTCACTGATTCTAAGACTACATCTCATTGTCTTCTGAAGTATGTACCATTTGCATTTTCTACATTTCCATGCATGGTATCTGTTTTTCTGATTAAGTATGGTTAAGTGTTTTGGTTCCATCAGAAAGGGGGAAATTGTTGGGAAATATGTAACTTAGTTTTGATGGAAGTTCCAAAACAGGTTGTAATAGGACCAGTCAGACCTGATAGCTGACTGATGACTTAGAATCAGATTAAGATGACCAACTGAAATGTATATATAGCTGAAGTAAAAGATAGGTCACATATTGAGGGGGAACTCAATATGTATAGGTCAGGTCGAAGCATCAGATGACCCAGATAAGGTTAGATGATCAGAAGACTAAGCTCAAATCAGAAGACAAGAAGTCAGAAGATCAGGTGAAGACAAGAAGACACTGAAGACTCAGATGAACCTGAAGACTCAGATAAACACTGAAGACTCAGATGAACCTGAAGACTCAGATAAACCTGAAGACTCAGTAACAAACCTGAAGACTCAGTATGACTGAATACACTGAGGCTCAGAGACACCTGAAGATCAAAAGACCTGAAGACCTACATTCAGCAGAGTTTGCATATTGAAGCTAAGACAATATGCATCTGAAGACTCAACAAGGTAGACTGATCAGTTATCTGATTAAGTCAGCTCACACCTGGTGACAATAAAAAAGATACACCAAACAAGACGAATCTTCTACAAAAATAATATCAATCGTCTAACAGACAAAATTCAGAAGTGCCGCCTCGCGAAGCCAAGGAGAAAGCAACACGTGCACAAAAAGAGCTGACATTGCGGGATACGACGCTAATGATGCCTACGACCACGCCGATAATCGGAGCACGTCACAATCATATCCTACAACCTACCTAATATAACCCGGAATTCAAATTGCTCTCCAACGGCTCTTTGATTTCGAGGTCTATAAAATGGGATCGATCTTCATTTTGAAGAAAGAGGACCAACAGTGATTAACAAGCACCAACAGAGATAAAAGCAAGAACAAACACGGAGACACACCAAAAAGAAGCTAAAAAGCTACAAAGAAAAATCTCCGTTCAAAGAACACTACATTTGAAGATTATTCTTAGAGTGTTCATCCCATTAGTTCTTAGCAAGAAATCCTATCCACTAGCATTTTGGCTACCTAAAGCATCAGGATAGATTTCCAGTTGGAACCCTCAATCGTTCTTTACCCAAACGCAAGTTAGGTTAAGTCTCAGAGAGTCTTGAACTCATTAAACATCTCGCCATCCTTTTAAGGATATAAGTCCCGCTGGTTACATTTGTAGAGTGGGAACTCGATAAACATCTCGGCTATCCTTTTTAAGGATATAAGTCCCGTAGGTTAAGCTTGAGTGGGAACTCGGTAAACATCTCGGCCATCCTGAAAAGGATATAAGTCCCGCAGGTTAAGTTTGTAAGAGTGGGAACTCGGTAAACATCTCGGCCATCCTGAAAAGGATATAAGTCCCACAGGTTAAAGTAGGTTAAGGTTCCCCTGTGTTAAGGGAAGAGTGGACATAGGACGGGTTTCGTCTAAACCACTGTGTGCATTTACTTGCTTTCTTATTGCTTTACACAAGCCACACAACTGAGTTTAAAACAACATACATATTCTAAGTTAAGCTCAATCTGCACCAAGCAACTGATCTGATCAGATTGACACCTTAGTCAACTGGTTGAAAACTGACTTCAGAATCAGATTGATAAAACTGGTTTTTCACATGGGTAAAAACAAGCTTCCACACCATTCAGTTAAGTTGACAGATATCAAACTGATCTGCCCTCAGGCACTCAATAAGATTGAACATCAGTCTAAACTGATACACTAGCACTCTGATCGGGTAATCTGCAGTTCACACCTGATCCGCACGAAAAATTTTAGAAGTCTATTCACCCCTCCTCTCTAGACTTCCACCCTCAAGAATGGGATATTGATGATGCGATTGAGATTGATGTACGATCTGCATCATACTCTTAGAGAGTGTAGTAGGATCTCACTTACTATGAGATACTAGGTATCTCATAGTAAGTATATGGATGCACAGATACCTTAGAGGGTATTGGTATACTCATCCGAGAAACCGTTTGATGTAATTCCACAATATGTGTCTACGGGTGTCTCGGTTAGTGGGAGCGATGCGATACTCCTTTGACTTGAGGTCAATACGCACGACATGTGTGGAGTGATGAACTTTAACCATGACCGACGCTTGCACCCTTCCATGGGTAGATATGACTTGGATTGAGTTCATCACGAAATGCGTGTGCGTGGTAGTTGAGCCAAGAATATGATTCATTCCTCAATGTGGATTTAGAGAGAATACTCATCTTCTCATCATAATTGGATCTAAGTCATCGGCCGATCCACGTCAACTTGGACTTTGTGGCCAAGTGTGACATAAGTGATCAATTAGTGATTAGAGATAATATGATTAAGTTATTTGAATAGACACTTCATCATGTTTAAAATTTAATCGAGTATTCGTGAATGAAAGAAAGTTATCGTAGTAACCCGTGTTACAGTTACAGGTAGTTGCACGTTTCCTCGCAACGTACCTCATATATTGAGAATGTCTGATTTATTGTCTAGGATTCAATTAAGACCGTTAGTTTGACTAATCGCTCGATATATGAGGGCCTATGAGTCACACAACAAGTAACAGTTGTTTACTGATTATAGTTGGTTGATTAAATATTATGTTAGATATTAATATTTAATTTATGGAGAATATAATAATAATTATATTTAGAATTAATTATTATTATTATTTAATTAATTAGATTTAATTAAATAGGATTCCCAATAATAATATATGGAATATTATTGTAGGATTTGATATATATGGAAATCAAATCTTTAGAGATTTATGTATAAGAGAATTAAATCTATGAGATTTAATTTGCAAGATTAAGGATTTTATTTCCTAATAAGGTTAGCTTAAGATTTAAGCTGAGTCTCCCCTATATATATGAGTCCTTGGGAATTCATAATACAAGACTGTTGGAATTTAGAGGCACATAAACACGTAATACATGCGCAGAGGAAATTAAAGTTCACCAACAACGAACAGTTAATTGCATAATTAAATACGAGTAAACGTAAACAGAATTCTTACAGTAATTCGTACACGGATTCCTCAACTATGGTATCCACGTAACAATCACTTACTAATCTGCACAGATCTGCCGACGTTGAATCCCCGAGATGAATTTGCTAGGAAAATTCTAACTTAGAGATTTTATGGAGAAAATATGAACTCACGTATTATGAATTCCCAATAGCTTATATATATAGGAGAGACCCAACTTAAATTTTAAGCTAACCTTTATTAGGAAAAATTCCTAATAAAATAAATCTCTTAGATTTATTTCCCACATATAAATCTCTACGGATTTAAATTCAATATATGACAAATCTCTACGATTTATTTCCATATATATTAAATCCTATAATAATATTCCAAATATTATTATTGGGAATTATTATTTAATTAAATCCAATTTAATTAAACATTAATAATAATTAATTCCAAATTAATCTATTATTAATTACTTCTCCATAAATTAAATATTAAATCTAATTTAACATTTAATCAACCAACTATAATCAGTAAACAACCATTACTTGTTGTGTGACCCATAGACCATCATATACCGAGCGATTAGTCAAACTAACGGTCTTAATTGAACCCTAGACAATAAATCAGACATCCTCAATATATGAGGTACGTTGCTAGGAAATGCGCAACTACCTGTAACTGAAACATGAGCTATTACGATTTCCTCCTTTCATTCGCGAATACTCGATTAAGTCTTGAACATGATGAAGTGTCTATTCAAATAACTTAATCATTTTATCTCTAATCACTAATTGATCACTTATGTCACACTTGGCCACAAAGTCCAAGTTGACTTGCATTGGCCAATGACTTTGATCCAATTATGATGAGAAGATGAGTAATCTCTCTAAATCCACTTTGAGGAATGAATCCTTTTCTTGGCTCAACTACCACGCACATGCACTTCGTGATGAACCCAATCCAAACCATATCTACCCATAGACGGGTGCAAGCTTTGGTCATGGTCAAAGTTCATCACTCCACACATATCGTGCGTATTGACCTCAAGTCAAAGGAGTATCACATCACTCCCACTAACCGAGACACCCGTAGACACATATAGTGGAACTACATCAAACCGTTTCTTGGATGGGTATATCAATACCCTCTAAGGTATTTGTGCATCCATCATGAGATACCTAGTATCTCGTAGTAAGTGAGATCTTACTACACTCTCCAAGAGTATTGTTGTGCCCAGTTTGTTTTTTCCGGCCAACAAACAATAACAATAGATATATAGGCTATCAAAGCAAGTAAGAATGCAAGGTTTGATTACCCAGTTAGTCTTTTGAATAAGACTACGTCTGGGGGCTCCAAGCCAGGAATATTTTATTATCTTTTTCTGCATAGAATACTAAAACGTTCCATCCTTTACAATGAATGATACATGAAGTATATATAGACAAAGAACTAGGATAAGTGTCTTCATGGCTTCCTCCGCGGGCTTGTTAGGGCTTCGGCCGCCAGGGCTGGAGTTTCCTTCGTTAATGCGCGAATCCCGCTCTTGGATCAACCTGCCGTGCATATGCTCCGCGATATCCGCACCATCAACTACTCGTATCTTTTCCATATTTATCCCTTAACCAGTTGTTGGGGAATTAATTGCACGGATCTATTCGGGATAAATATTTAAATACAAATTTAATTATGATAATTATTAATAGCATGAATTAATCCTATATTAATTCAAATAATAATTCAACAACAAATCATGCATATAAACAGTTCACGTAAATCCTACGCATGCGGAATTACTACGAGTTAACGTGAACGTACCTCTTGGAATGACAATGGCCTCGTTGATTAGACACACCAAAAAAAACCTTCCCAAGTATTCCCTTAATCCTTGCTCGACAATCCGGTGTTAGGATGCTCGTGAACAATTAACAAAAGGAAAATAAACTTTGTTGCACCACCTTTGTGGATTTACTAATTTTTCCAGCACATGGAATTGTACTTGGGAATGAAAGAATCATCCCCTATTTATAGATGGGGTGGTGATCGATTTTTAGGGGAAAAAACAATGTGGGAAAATCTTTTCTTGATCTCCAAGAAATCTTGAATATATCTCCTATATTCTTTTTCCCATAATTAAAATATTCCACAAAAAATCCCACCTCATCATGTTATGGAAATTTTGAAATTTTAAGGATCAAGAATCCAAGATTTGGATCTTCTTGAATTTATGAGATATACTTGTATTCCAAGAAATACATATCTTCCGTAATATCTTTTCAAGAAAATCAAGAAAATCTTTCTTGCCCTTTATATTTCAAAATTTTCGAAACTTACTATATGGATAACCAAGTGGGAGATTTCTTGAATTTAATGAGATAATCTTGTATTCCAAGAATACATATCTTCATTCCATAACAAAATTCAAAGAAAATCTTTCTCCCCTTTTAATCCATAATTTTCGAAAAAATAGAGAGGAAAAATAAGGCAACAATATTTATTTTATTTTAAACACCTTTTTCAGTTATTGGACTTTATGTTGGGCTACTTAGGGGGCCTTTAGGAGAATTAAGATTGGACCTTCCAATGGATCTTGAATTATCAATATTGAGCCACAATATTATTCAAGCCCATAAATATTAATTAATCCCACTACATAATTAATATTGCACTATCCATCTTAACCCATATTACAGTCAATATGACTCCCGGTTATTATTTCCCGTGTTTAAGATTATCTAGCCCACTAACTAATTCAAGCCACTGAAATAGCTTTCCATTAATTAATATCTTTTGTCATTGGTTAAGGAACGGTTCAACATTATTATCCATACCGGAAACTAGTTCCACTTGCAACATTTGGTATGATAAAGCATATGAATCTCCCAAGGGGGCAAATCGAACAAGCGTACTTGCACACAATTCTCCGTATTAAATCTTAACAATCACATGTGACCAATAATATTGCCCAAGATAAAAAGTATTGAATCTCGTTGATTCTCTACCCATGATAAGTCAAAGCAATAGTTACCAACCACACATGATTCTATTTAAGGGACGAAGATTAAGAAATAACGAACCACTGAGGTCTAATTCTTCCTTGTTCATTTCAAGAATTTGTCCTCCTCAGAGGTCCTATTCAAAAGGCATCACCATGCACTAGTGTAATCTCTTGGTCAAGACAAGCCAATATGAGACTTACACTTCAACCTTTCACGATGGATTGTTCATTTCCATCTAGGTCGTGAATGGTGTACTTTTGGTTACAAGGGACTATTAATTTAATCTTCGTGATCCGGTATCACTAAATTAACTACAATGTAACACGACTATTTATTGAACAGTTATATAAAGAAATATATGTAACATTCGATGATATTTAAACATCGCTGATAAACAATTTATTTCAAAAATAAGTCCGAAATTCAACTTTTGATTATACAAAGTAAAAGCATACTTTCCAAAGATAATCCCCGACAATCTCCCACTTATATTCAAAGTTTGCTTTTAAGTATACTACAAAGATGTCTCGTGTAGTTCCTAATACGTGACATCTAATGTCACCTACACGAACCTAATAATTTCTCCCACTTATACTCAAAGCAGATTAGCAAATCGGTCTTGACACCCATTCCTTCCACATGTCTCTCGAATGTATTCAGAGGCGCACCCTTTGTGAATGGATCTCGCTAGGTTGTCTTCGACGCTATCTTTGCCAATTTATATCTCCTCTCTTAACGATATCTCGTATAAGATAGTATTTCCTTTTAATGTGTTTGTTGCCTTGTGGGCTCTTGGTTCCTTGAATTTGCAAATCGCTTCGACATTGTCACAATAAATAGTGATTCTGTTTGGGCAAACTCGGAAACTACATTCAAGTCCACTAGGAAGTTCTTTGAGCCAAACCGCTTTTTTCCGCCCTCGCAGCGGCTACATATTCGGCTTCCATGGTAGAATCTGCGACGATTTACTTAACGCTTCTCCATGTCATGGCTCATCCCCCATGCAAAACACACTACCCGAGGTAGATTTTCCGAATCTAAGTCTCGATTGGAAATTCGAGTCCGAGTAGCCGGATGGGGATTAGACTATCTCGACCGATAAATTAACATTCTATCCCGAGTTCTTTTCGATACTTGAGGAATGTTTTTAATCGCCATCCAATGTTCTTTTCTTTCCCGGGTTACTTTGATATCTTGCCACCATGCTAACTAAGAAAGCAGATATCCCGGTCTCGTACACAACATTGCATACATAAGGCTTCCGACAAAAAGCATATGGAATGCCTCTCATGTCATCTATCTCCTTTTTGTGTCTTAGGGCACATTTTCTTGATAGATGGATTCCATGTCCGAAAGGTACGGCCTTTCTTGAATCCGCAGATGTCAATCGCTTCAAGACGTTGTCTATGTATGAAGCTTTTGAGCCTATCATCATCCTTTTCTTTGCGATCTCGAGTGATCTTGATCCCAAGGATGTGTGCGGCTTCCCTAAGTCCTTCATATCAAATTGTTTTGAAAGTCATGCCCTTACGCCCGATAACACCTTTACATCGCTCCCGATGATCGGAATGTCGTCTATGTATAGTACTAAGAATAGCAATGCAGTTCCGACACGCTTTTTGTACACACAACTTTCGAACTCATTTTGATCAAACCCATAAGACCTTATAACATGATCAAAACATTGGTTCCAAGCTCTGAATGCCTGTTTGAGTCCGTAAATGGACTTCATGAGCTTACAAACTAGGTGTTCTTAGCCTTTTTCAATGAAGCCTTGGGGTTGTTGCATATAGATCTCTTCATCAAGACTTCCGTTAAGGAAAGCTGTCTTGACATCCATTTGCCAGATTTCAAAGTCGAGATGCGCAACAATCGATAAGAGAATTAGGATGGACTTGAGCATGGCTACGGGTGAAAAAGTTTCCTCATAGTCGATCCCTTCTTTCTGAGTATAACCTTTCGCCACAAGCCTTGCCTTGAAGGTTTCCACCTTCCCGTCCGGTCCTCTTTTTCTCTTGTACACCCACTTGCAACCAATGGGTTTGACCCCATTAAGTGGTTCGACTAGCTCCCACACTCTGTTATGATCCATAGAACCTATTTCGGCTTTCATTGTTGTTTGCCAAGAAACTGCATCCTTGTCTTGGATTGCCTCGTCACATGTCCATGGGTCTGATTCGTCTTGTCCGGGAATCAAATCCGAGGACTCTCCTATTCCCATGAATCTCTTGTCGTCTCCCCATCCCTCCCACTACACGCATTTGAGGTTCCTGCAGTAAGTGTGTCGTTTGGTATGTCATCTTGTATAAATAAGTAATCGAGGTTAGCCCTCTTAGCTCATTTAAGGTAATCTCACTTCTGGGTCTTCTTTTGTTCATATAGTCTTCTTCCAAAAATCTAAAGTGGGTGCTTATTACCACCTTTTGATCTTCAGGACCGTAGAACATACACCCTTTTGTTCCCTTGGGGAATCCCACAAACAACCTTAATTCTGATCGAGGATCCAATTTACCGGCTTCATTGTCCAACACGAGGCCGGACACCCCCAAATCTTCATTTGTCTCAAACCGGGCTTCATACGGTCCACAATTCTTTTGGGAGTTTTGGGAACCGATTTGGATGGCACCAAGTTCGTAATGTAGGTCGTTGTTTCAAGGCATGACCCTGTAACGACTTGGGAAGATCCGCATAACTCATCATAGATCTAACCATTTCCAAAAGAGTTATGTTTCTTCGCTTCTCGCAACCCCGCTTTTGTTGAGGGGTTCCGTGCAAGCTAATGATGCAATCCATTTATCGCACAAGTAGTTCAAAAACTCATCGCTGAGGTATTTCATATCCACGATCGGATCGTAGAGACTTGATATGTTTTTCCTATGATTCTCTGCTTGAGCCTTAAATTCTTTGAATTTCTCAAAGGTCTCGATTTATGCTTTATAAGGAAAAATATAATCGCATTCCTTGAGTAGTCATCAATAAAAAGTGACGAAATACTCATAACCTCCTCTTGCTTTGATTGACATTGAACCACATACATCTGTGTGAACGATTTCTAAAACTTCTTTTGGCTCTATTCCCTTGGTCTCAATTCCTCTTGGTCATTTTTTTTACCTCCAAACATGATTCGCAGTTTGAATTGGTTCAACTTGGAGAAACTCTAGTGAACCATCTTTCACCAACCTTTGGATCCTTTTGGATTAATATGTCCCAATCTTAGTAGCCATAGAAGTGTCTCGCTTCACGCCGATGAACGCTTTTCTTTTCTCGAAATAGTTGATGTGTTATAGGATGCATTTCGTGAGTGGTGTGCATGAAGCATTGTATAGAGATTATTCGACAACGCTCCATGACGTATAAATTTATCAAAAAGAGAAATGGTAACAAATTTATTAAAAGTAACCGAATATCCATCAAGAAAAAGTTTAGAAACTGAAATTAAATTCTTTCTAAAATTTGGAACGTAAAGAACATCTCTTAAAATTAAAACTCTGTCTTCAAAATGTTGGGGAATAATGTGCACGGATCTATTCGGGATAAATATTTAAATACAAATTTAATTCTTATAATTATTACTAGCATGAATTAATCCTATATTAATTCAAATAATAATTCAACAACAAATCATGCATATAATCAATTCACGAAAAACCTACGACGCGAATTTCTACGAGTTCAAGTGAACGTACCTCTTGGAATGGTAATGTCCTCGTTGATTAAAAACACCAAAATAACCTTCCCAAGTATTCCCTTAATCCTTGCTCGACAATCCGGTGGTAGGACGCTTGCGAACAATTAACAAAAGGAAAATAAACTTTGTTGCACCACCTTTGTGGATTTGCTAATTTTTCCAGCACATGGAATTGTACTTGGGAATGAAACACTCATCCCCTATTTATAGAGGGCGCTATTCGAAAAATTTGGGATAAAATAATATGGAAATTTTTTTTTTTGATCTCCAAGAAATCTTGAATATATCTCATATATTCTTTTCTCCATAATTAAAATATTCCACAAAAAATCCCAACTCCTCTTTGTTATGGAAATTTAAAAAATATAGGAACAAGAATCCAAGATTTGGATCTTCTTAATTTATAAGATATTGTTGTATTTCAAGAAATACATATCTTTTCAAGAAAATCAAGAAAATCTTTCTTGCCCTTTATATTTCAAAGATTTTCGAAAATTGCTATATGGATAACCAAGGGGAAATTTCTTGAATTTAATGAGATAATCTTGTATTCCAAGAATATATATCTTCATTCCATAACAAAATTCAAAGAAAATCTTTTCTCCCTTTTTAATCCATAATTTTCAAATTTTTGAGGAAAAATATGCAACAAGATTTATTTTATTTTTAAATACCTTTTTTCGGGCTTATTGGACTTTATGTTGGGCTACTTAGGGGCCTTTAGGAGAATTAAGATTGAACCTTCCAATGGATCTTGAATTATCAATATTGAGCCACAATATTATTCAAGCCCATAAATATTAATTAATCCCACTACATAATTAATATTGCACTATCCATCTTAACCCATATTACGATCAATATGGCTCCTTGCTATTATTTCCCATGTTTAAGATTATCTAGTCCATTAATTAATTCAAGCCACCAAATAACTTTCCATTAATTAATATCTTTTGTCCTGGTTAAGGAACGGTTCAACATTATTATCCATACCGAAACTAGTTCCACTTGTAAGATTTGGTATGATAAAGCTTATGAACCTCCCAAGGGGGCAAATCGAATGTTTATTTTTGCACACTTTCTTTGTATTAAATCTTAGCAATTGCATGTGACCAATAATATTGCCCAAGATAAAAAGTATTGAATCTCGTTGATTCTCTACCCATGATAAGTCAAAGCAATAGTTACCAATCGTGATCCTATTTAAGGAACGAAGATTAAGAAATAACAAACCACCGAGGTCTAATTCTTCCTTGTTCAACAAGAATTTGTCCTCATCAGAGTCCTATTCAAAGGCATCAATCATGCACTAGTGTAATCTCTTGGTCAAGACAAGCCAATCTGAGCCTTACACTTCAACCTTTCAAGATAGATTGTTCATTTCTATCTAGGACGTGAATGGTGTACTTTTTAGTTTACAAGGGATTTATTAATGTAATCTTCGTGATCCGGGTATCACTAAATTAACTACAATGTAACACGACTATTTATTGAACAGCTTATGCAAAGAAATATATGTAACATTCGATGATATTTAAAGCATCGTTGATAAACAATTTATTTCAAAGAATAAGTCCAAATTCGGTTTTGATTATACAAAGTAAAAATCATACTTTCTAGTATAATCCCAACAATCTCCCACTTATACTCAAAGTCTGCTTTTAAGTATACTACAACATGTCTCGTGTAGTTCCTAATACGTGACATCTAATGCCACCTACACGAACCTAATAATTTCTCCCACTTATACTCAAAGCGAGATTAGGGCAAATCGGTCTTGACACCCATTCCTTCCACATGTCTCGAATGTATTCAGAGGCGCACTTTGTGAATGGATCTCTGGAGGTTATCTTCGACGCTATCTTTTGCCAATTTATATCTCCTCTCTTAACGATATCTCGATAAGATGGTATTTCTTTTCAATGTGTTTGTCGGCTTGTGGGCTCTTGGTTCCCTTGAATTTGCAAATTGCTCCGGCATTGTCACAATAAATGATGATTTTCTTTGGGCAAATTCGAACTACATTCAAGTCCACTAGGAAGTTCTTGAGCTAAAAACCCTTTTTTTCGGGCCGCTTTGCAAGAGCTACATATTCGGCTTCTATGGTAGAATCACGACGATTTCGCTTGACGCTTCTCCATGTCATGGCTCCTCCCCGATGCAAAAACACACTATCGGAGGTAGATTTTCGAGTCTATGTCCCATTGGAAATCCGAGTCCGTAGAAATATGGGGATTAGACTATCCGACCGATAAATTAACATTCTATCCCGAGTTCTTTTCGGATACTTCGTAATATTTTTAACTGTCAGTCAATGTTCTTTCCCCAAAGTTACTTTTGATATCTTGCCACCATGCTAACGACAAAAGCAGATATCCGGTCCTCGCAGACACAAAGATTGCATACATAAGGCTTCCGGCACCAAGCATATGGAATGACTTTCATGTCATCTATCTCCTTTTTGTGTCTTAGGGCACATTTTCTTGATAGATGGATTCCATGTCCGAAAGGTACGAAGCCTTTCTTGAATCTCCGCATCTTTGAATCGTTTCAAGATGGTCTATGTATGAAGCTTGCGACAAGCCTATCATCCTTTTCTTGCGATCTCGAGTGATCTTGATCCCAAGGATGTGTGCGGCTTCCCCCTAAGTCCTTCATATCAAACTATTTTGAAAGCCATGCTCTTACGCCCGATAACACCTTTACATCATTTCCGATGTTCGTAATGTCTTCTACGTGATAGTACTAAGAATACCAATGCGCTTCGACACACTTTTTGTACACAAAACTTTGGAACTCATTTTGATCAAACCCATAAGACTTTATAACATGATCAAAACATTGGTTCCAAGCTCGATGCCTGCTTTGAGTCCGTAAAATGGACTTTATGAGCTTACAAACTAGGTGTTCTTGGCCTTTCTCAATGAAGACTTGGGGTTGTTTGCATATAGATCTCTTCATCAAGACTTCCAAGGATGAAAGCCGCCTTGACATCCATTTGCCAGATTTCAAAGTCGAGATCTTGCGTGAATCGATAAGAGAATTCGGATGGACTTGAGCATGGCTACTGCGCAAAAAAAGTTTCCTCATAATCGATCCCTTCTTTCTCGAGTATAACCTTTCGCCATGAGTCTTGCCTTGATGGTTTCCACCTTCCCGTCCTGGTCCTCATTTTCTCTTATACACCCACTTGCAACCAATGGGTTTGACCCCATTAAGTGGTTCGACTAGCTCCCACACTCTGTTATGATACATAGAACCCATTTTGCTTTTCATTCTTTGTTTGCAAGAATCAAGATCCTTGTCTTGGATTGCCTCGCCATATGTCCATGGTCCGATTAAATTTGTCCGGAATCAAGTCCGAGGACTCTCCTATTCCCATGAATCTCTCGGGCTGTTTCACAACCCTCCCACTACGACGAGGTTCCGGTTGTGTAAGTGTGTCGTTTGGTATGTCATCTTGTACAGTTGGCATTGAGGTTAGCCCCCTTAGCTCATTTAAGTAATCTCACTTCTAGGTCTTCTTTCGTTCATATAGTCTTCTTCCAAAAATCTAAAGTGGGTGCATATTACCACCTTTTGATCTTCGGGACCATAGAACATACACCATTTTGTTCCCTCGGGGTATCCCACAAACAAACTTAATTCTGATCGAGGATCCAATTTACCGGTTTCCTTGTCCATCACGTAGGCCGGACACCCCCAAATCTTCATGTGTCTCAAACTGGGCTTGCGCCCGGTCCACAATTCTTTGGGAGTTTTGGAAACCGATTTGGATGGCACCAAGTTCAGAATGTAGGCTGTTGTTTCCAAGGCATGACCCCAGAACGACTTGGGAAGATCCACATAACTCATCATAGATCTAACCATTTCTAAAAGAGTTCTATTTCTTCGCTCTGCAACCCCATTTTGTTGAGGGGTTCCGGGTGCAGTTAGCTGGGATGGAATCCCTTCATCAGACAAGTAGTTCAAAAACTCATCGCTGAGGTATTCGCCTCCACGATCGGATCGTAGAGACTTGATACATTTTTCCCTATGATTCTCTGCTTGAGCCTTAAATTCTTTGAATTTCTCAAAAGTCTCAGATTTATGCTTCATAAGGAAAATATTACCGCATTCCTCGAGTAATCATCAATAAAAGGGACGAAAATACTCATAACCTCCTCTTGCTTTGATTGACATTGACCACATACATTGAGCCTTAAATTCATTGATCTTTCTCCGGTAGGCGCCAAAGTAACCACGGCCCCGAGGGAGAGTCCGGATGGTGAGGATATGATCCGTTCCTCACCGCCCACTTTGATTCTCTACCCATTCGAGAAGTCATGGATCGTCTTCGTCGTTGTCGCGACCGAGCATCGCGATGATCCTCGTTACACCCATCATCGAGAGATTGCCGCGGTGGGCAAACGATCCCCTTAGCAATTTGTCGTGGTGCGTGTTCGAGCCGCGAGGTCGCGCTCCCACCGATCAAGATGTCAAGGCCGAGATTGCGCCATCCTTTGGCGACCATCGGGACTTTTTGAACCCCTAGGTCCCCGGCCGGTTGAACACATTGTTTGACCTCGCCGGTCTCTCCAGGAGTCGACAATTTTGGACCATTGCGTGCTTTGCCAGGTCGTAGGCCAGTTGGCCCATCGAATGTCCCTTTCTGGCCAGGGTGCCCTTATTCTTTGAAATTCTGGCGTCCTGGGCGACCTTTTTGGCCGGGGGTTATTCTTCTTCACCGTCGAAGGCGAGGCATTTCTTGTTGAGGACGGCCATTACGGCCTTCGCGTCCTCTGGTGTTTGGACTAGATTCCACCAGTCCGAAGTGATCACCAGGGCCGTCGGGCGAGTGCACTGCGAGCTCAGAGAGGCTTTGTCCCCATCATGGGCATCTGTTTCACATCCGGTGGGGTTACCTTGGTTGATCACCATTGCTTGATCGGAAAGATGGGTTTTCCCCAGAATTGATGTAATTCTTCGAGAAAATTTTCCCACAGACAGCACCAATTGTTGTGCCCGGTTTGTGTTTTCCGGCTAACAAATAATAACAATGGATATATAGGCGATCAAAGCAAGTAAGAATGCAAGGTTTGATTACCCAGTTCGTCTTTTGAATAAGACTACGTCTGGGGGCTCCAAGCCAGGAATATTTTATTATCTTTTTCTGCCTAGAATACTAAAACGTTCCATCCTTTACAATGAATGATACATGAAGTATATATAGATAAAGAACTAGGTTAAGAGTCTTCATGGGCTTCCTCCGCAGGCTAGCTAGGGCTTCGGTCGCCAGGGCTGGAGTTTCCTTCGTTAATGCACGAATACCGCTCCTGGATCAACCTATCGTGCATATGCTCCGCGATATCCACACCATCAACTACCCGTATATTTTTCATATTTATCCCTTAGCCGACTTCGGGGCGAAGTCGCCTCCGACCTGGGCGATCTTCCAGGTCGCCATACGATCTTCATATTCCTCCAAGTCTCCTTGTGACTTGCGTAATATTTTAAGTCGCCTCGCGGCCTACGTGGCCCAAGTGAAATTGTCCCCAATGACAAGTGTATGGTGAGGAATCTCCGCATCCGGTAGGTCGGACTATTTCATGTTACAACAAGTATGATGCAGATCGCACATCAATCTCCATTGCATCATCAATATCTCTTTCTTGATGATCCTTGATTGGGACTATTTGAGAATCATGCTTAAGTCATCTGAGTTCTCACATACTCAATGACAACAGTGATTCAGGGGAACACAGATAAGAACAAATGCAAACAATCAAACATAATATTCTAATAAGTGTAATGTCATACATTAAATATTAAATAACCAATAATATTAAACCAACACTAAATATTATCTTAGTATTATGTTCTTACAATAGATTGTCTCTAGGACACTAACACTAACAATCTCCCACTTGAACTAGAGCCAATCGCCTACATGTCTAACCCCTAGACCATCAAGATGTCTAACTCAAAGCCTTGGTGAAAGGATCAGCCATGTTATCCTCCGTGGGGACACGTTCTAACTCTATCTCTCCTCTAGTGATTATCTCTCTTATCAAGTGATAATGCCTCGGTACATGCTCATTTCTGTTATTGGATCTCGGTTCCTTAGCTTGCGCAACCGCACCAATATTATCACAATACAACTTTATTGGACTGCTGGCACTTGGAACTACCCCTAGTTCATTTAAGAACTTTTTTATCCAGACAGCTTCTTTGGCAGCTTCTGCCGCAGCAATGTACTCAACTTCGGTTGTTGAATCTGCGGTAGTCTCTTGTTTGGAACTATTCCAACTAACTGCCCCACCATTGAGAGTGAACACATAGCCTGACTGAGATTTGTAATCATCACAGTCAGATTGGAAACTTGCGTCAGCATAAATGGATCGTTTAAGCTTGCACACAAGATTAAATTTTGGCTTTGATATGAAACCTTCAGGTTGAGTCATAAACACTTCCTTATCAATGTTCCCATTGAGGAAAGCTATTTTGACGTCCATTTGCCAAATCTCATAATCTAGGTGTGTCGCTACCGCAAGTAAAATTCGAATGGACTTGATCTTAGCAACTGGTGAGAAAGTCTCGTCATAGTAAACGCCTTCGCGCTGACTATAACCTTTCGCCACCAACCTAGCCTTGTAGGTTTATACTTTACCATTTGCATCAGTCTTATGCTTGAAGACCCATTTGCAACCTATGGGTCTAACCCCTTTTGGCAACTCAACCAAGTTCCAAACTTGATTGACGTACATCGAGTCCATCTCGGATTTCATAGCTTCATGCCACTTCTTTGAGTCAACATCTAATGTTGCCTCAGTGTAAGTTCTAGGTTCATCTTTATTCGGAATCTCCACGTCATCATGTTTCTCCACGAGGAAGCCATAATATCTGGTGATTGGATTGCAAACTCTGGTGGACTTACGGAGTTGTGGTTGTTAAGTCTAACTTTCTTAACCTTGCAATTCTATTCTCATTTACATGACCAAGCCTACAATGCCACAAGTAAGTCGGGTTTTCATGATTACTATGTTTGAGTCATTTGTTTTGTATATTAAGAACATTATATCCACAATGCAACAAGTATAAACCATTAGATAAAGGAGCATTTCCATACACATCACCATTAAGCAATTTTTTTTTATTATTTGCAAAATGGAAGGAAAAACCTTCAATATCCAACATCATAATAGAAATAATGTTGCGGGTAATAGAAGGAACAAAATAACAATTATTCAGTTCAAGTCTAAAACCAGAGGGTAAATCTAAAACGTAAACGCCAACACGTTCAGCAGCAACTCTTGCTCCATTCCCAACGTGTAAAGCGACTTCACCCGGCCTAACTGTCCTACTATCCTTGAGACCCTGCACATTTGTACAAATGTGTGAGCCACAATCAGTATTTAATACCCAGCAGTTAGTATCATTTGTGGATATGTTTATCTCAATAACAAACATACATGTTCCAGTGGCTGAGACACCTTGTGTCTTCTTTTCAGCTGCTAGAACCTTGCAGTCCTTCTTCCAATGCCCATTCTGCTTGCAGTGGAGGCATACATCATTATCCTCCCTCTCCCTCTTCTGAATTCCACCTTTGGGCTTAAAGAAGTTTAGCTTGGAGTCTTTCTTTGTCTTGCCCCTTCGCTTCTTCTTTCCTTTCGGAGCAGAAGAAGTAGAGGCACTCATCATGAGCACAGGCTTTTCCTTAGCAGTTGAAGACTCAAAGGTCTTTAGCATGTTATGCAACTCGGACATAGTCGATTCCGTCTTATTCATATTAATGTTTACTATGAAACTCGAATATGAATCGGGAAGTGACTGAAGAATGGCATAAAAACAACATTGGTCTTGAGCTTAATGCCCAGACGACCAAGTTTCTCGATTAGCCCAATCATCTTCAATACATGAGGAGAAACCTTCCCTCCCTCAGACAATCGGCATCTAAACAGATCTCTCATCACTTCATAAATCTCGGAACGAGATTCAGAATCAAAGAGATCCTTCAGATGCTTAATCATCTAGAAGGGAAGCATTTTTTCATGCTGCCTTTGCAGTTCGGGATTCATCCCGAGTAGCATAACACACTGAGCCTGGGAAGCATCCTCTTGATGCTTCTTCTGAGCTGCGGCGTCAAACGCCTCAGCCTCTTCAGTACCAGCCTCCGGGGTAACAGGGATTGGCATGTCCAACACGTACTCAATCTTTTCTTGCCTGAGCACCAAACGAATGTTTCGGTGTCAGTCGAGAAAGTTTGGCCCAGCCAATTTGTTCGTTTCCAAAATGCTTCTCAATGACAAGTTATTCATTTTAATAATCCAAGAGAAATAAAATAAAAATGGAAATTAAAACACATAATTTCTATGATCAATATTCAGCAATCAAAATAAATATGGCCTTTAAATTTGTTTTGTTTCCATTATTCTCACATACTTAACGATCTCATCGAAAAAGTACGAATTTATATCTAATATAAATCATAATGGCCTAGGATCCACATCACTACCATCATAATCCCAGCGAGGGCTGATCATTACAATAACATAACTGGTAGGTCTCCAAACCAATTGCAAAACTGCAACTCCTAGTTTGTCGAACCTAGTTCGACTGATGTCACTTACCCTTTGTTCCCCGCGAGGGCTAGTGAAATAAAGTTAAGTTGGTTTACAATCATCAAGCGGTGACATTTCATGTCCCTATAAAAGTCTCGTTAGATGTAGATCCGAGCAAAAGATGAGGGTCTTTAAGTACTCATTGGAACGAAATCTCCGGTTTACTTTTAACTTTGATGGAAGACATCTTATCAAATTAATGAGAAAATCACATTTTAGTGAGTAACGTTTTTAAAGGCGAGGTATTAATTGCTTAATTGAGATTCATCATGATATCTAAGTCACATTTGAGCAATTACGGGTGCCCCCTACCCAAACATGACATATATGGACTAGCAAATATTTGGGCGTTGTCTACCCAAGCATTTAATAAAGTCCGGCAAATATTGGGCGCCGCATACCCAAATAATTATAATGCGGACTTAAATTGCGTTAACTAATTCAAACGAGTAAACAAGTTAACAGTGAGTTTTAATAAACCTTTTAGAAAATCGAATTTAAATTCATTTAAAAAATTCAATTTTAAGATTATTAAATATGATTAATCCAATTAATCGTCTTGGTCCAACCAATTTTACTTTCAGAATAAAATCTAATAAAATTCCAAAATTTAAAATTTAATTATTTTATCTCCAGGAGCTCAGGTGCAATTTTTGAAATTTACACGGGAGGGCCTGTCTCAAATCAAATTTGCAAAACAGCCCTCCTACATCATCACCCTTCCAAATCGAATCCAAATCAAAATCCAAACACCTAATTTTCCCCAAAGTTTCGTAAATCAAAGTTACATCACAATTAATCAAATTAATTCATCTATTCAATCTAACTAAGAACCAAGAAAATCAAAATACCCAAGTTCATGCCAAAGAAGAACAGAGATGACGGGTTGACGCGACGAGATTCTCGCCAAAGAAACCGATGTGGGTCGCTAACGCCACGCTTAGCGGCAGTGACCCATCGCCGCCAGATATGAAATGGAAGGGGGTTGAGCGGTGCGCACTTCTTGAACGAAGCTCGTTCAAAACCAAATTGGAAACAAAGGAAGCAATCGAAGTCGGCGGTGCATCACCACTAACTCTTCCCGAATCTGTGACGCGCCATCGCGGAAACGACGAGATTCGCACACCGCCAAGCCCCGAGCGATTCAAAAGACGAGAGTCAAAATCGGAGAGAATCGGGCACAACCACCATGAATCGCGGCGAACGACGAGCCGCCTCTAAGACGAGATCGGCGATGCATCGAAATCGCACCGCGAAGCTTCCGCGACGCATCGCGGAGGCACGCGCCCAAAGATCGTTTTCAGCGACACGGTAGCACCGCTGCCGAGGATTTAGCGAGATGCAAAGGCTTGCGGGCGAATCAGCGAGGAAACCCTAGTTTCGGGTTTGGGCGAGACGGGGGACGAAGATGAGTCATGAAATAAAATAGCAAGGGGTGCGGTTTTCGTCCAACAAAACCGTGCCCTAGGTTTTAAAAAAAATTAATTTTAATTAAAACCAACTTTAATATGCAATTAAAAACAAGAGCCTAATGCTCTGATACCACTGTTGGAATTTAGAGGCATATAAACACGTAATACATGCGTAACGGAAATTAAAGTTCACCAACAACGAACAATTAATTGCATAATTAAATACGAGTAAACGAAATAGAATTTTTACAAAGAATTGCATAACGGATTCCTCAACTATGGTATCCACGTAATGTGATGCTTACTAATCAATACCGCCAAAGTTGTTGAATCCCCAGATTAATTTGCTAGAAAAATTCTAACTTAGAGATTTTATGGAGAAAATATGAACTCACGTATTATGAATTTCCAAGAGCTTATATATATAGGAGAGGCCCAGCTTAAATCTTAAGCTAACTTTTATTAGTAAATATCCCTAATAAAATAAATCTCTTAGATTTATTTCCCACATATAAATCTCTACGGATTTAAATTCCATATATGACAAATCTCTACGATTTATTTCCATATATATTAAATCCTATAATAATATTCCAAATATTATTATTGGGAATTCTTATTTAATTAAATTCAATTTAATTAAACATTAATAATGATTAATTTCAAATTAATCTATTATTAATTACTTCTCCATAAATTAAATATTAAATCTAATTTAACAATTAATCAACCAACTATAATCAGTAAACAATCATTACTTGTTGTTGTGACCTATATGCCCTCATATATCGAAAGCACTAGTCAAATTAAAGGTCTTAATTGAACCCTAGACAATAAATTAGACATTCTCAATATATGAGGTACGTTGCGAGGAAATGTACAACTACCTATTACTAAAACATGGGCTATTACGGTCTCCTCCTTTCATTCGTGAATACTCGATTAAGTCTTGAACATGATGAAGTGTCTATTCAAATAACTTGATCATTTTATCTCTAATCACTAATTGATCACTTATGTCAGACTTGACCACAAATTCCAAGTTGACGTGCATTGGCCAATGACTTTGATCCAATTATGATGAGAAGATGAGTATTCTCTATAATCCACTTTGAGGAATGAATCCTTTTCTTGGCTCAACTACCACGCACATGCACTTCGTGATGAACCCAATTCAAACCATATCTACCCATAGACGGGTGCAAGCGTCGATCATGGTCAAAGTTCATCACTCCACACATGCCGTGCGTATTGACCTCAAGTCAAAGGAGTATCTCATCGCTCCCCCTAACGAGACACCAGTAGACACATATAGTGGAACTACATCAAACAGCTTTCTGGATGGGTATACCAATACCCTCTAAGGTATTTGTGCATCCATCATGAGATACCTAAGATCTCGTAAGAAGTGAGATCTTACTACACTCTCCAAGAGTATGATGCAGATCGCACACCAATCTCCATTGCATCATCAATATCCCTTTCTTGATGATCCTTGATCGGGGCTATTTGAGAATCATGCTTAAGTCATCTGAGTTCTCACATACTCAATGACAACAGTGATTCAGGGGAACACAGATAAGAACAAATGCAAACAATCAAACATAATATTCTAATAAGTGTAATGACATACATTTAATATTAAATAACCAATAATATTAAACCAATACTGAATATTATCTTAGTATTATGTCCTTACAATAGATTGTCTCTAAGACACTAACACTAACAAAGACTTCATATTTTCTACATAAAATCTCTAAGTTAGAATTTTCCTAGCAAATTCATTTCGGGGATTCAACACTGGCGAATCGGAGCGAATTGGTAAATGACTATTATGTGGATACCGTAGTTGAGGAATCCATGTACGAATTGTTGTATGAATTCTGTTTACGTTTACCCGTAAATCGTAATTTAATTATGCAATTAAATGTTCATTGTTGGTGGTGCTTTTAATTCCGCCGCATATGATTCGCGGTTTAAATGCCCCTATATTCCAATAGTGATATCAGAGCTCCAGGCTCTTGATTAATTGCTTGATTGAATTAATTGATGTTTATAAAAAATAAAAAAATTAAACATTTGGTACGGCCAAACTGGGTTTGACCGCACCTATTGATTATTTTTGTTGGGGTATGAATGTTGGGGCATATTTGTTGGTTTTGGGTGAATTTTGCTTATTTGCTCTCTTTCACTCGTGCGCCCCATCGTGTTCGTCTTTCCTGGTTCCTGAAATTAAAGTTTTTGAAACCCGTGCTCTCATCACCGCTCGCCGCTCCGCTGGCAGCTTTGGACAACAATTCTTCGCTCGAGGCAGCGGTTCACCACCGCGCCTCGCGGCCTTTCGCGATGTTCCAATCTGCTCGGAATGGAGGGGGCCCGATCCGTACCCTCTTGACGCGTCTCTGTTGAAATTCGAATCGATGTCCTTCGCGAGCGGCGGTGTAATCGCGGCCGTGGTTCGCAGCGGTGGTAGCGATTTGGGCTTCGCGGCGGCGGTCAACTCTCTGCTTCATAAATCATCGCTTGGAGTGACCGATTAACGCTTTACCAAAACGAGTGTAGCCTGCAACACACCGGCATGCCTATGGCGATGCGGCGTGGTAGAGCGCGCTCGATGGCGGCCGGGCGCTGTACTCTGGACCTCTTCACGGCGACGATTTGACAGCGGACTCACATGCAGCGTTGATTCGCCTCTATGGCGAAGACACGGCTGCGACACATCTGCTCGCTCTTACCACCGTCGCGTGACCTGCTCGTTCTATGCTTCGCCGCTTTACACGATTAATTTCTAATTCTGGTTCTGAAAATTCCAAGTTTTCGAAAGTAATTGGATTATTTTTCGATTAATGTTCGCATGATGTTGTTTGACGCAACTGATTTGATTTTTTGAACTTGATGACGAATACAGATGTCCCGAATTACAGATCAGAATCTGCCAAATTTGGGTGATGATGAGGGGATAGACATCTAGCAAATCTGATTTGGCTAGGCCCTCCTATGCAATTTTTTAAATTGCATTTGAGCTACTACAAAAAGAATAATTAAAACTGGATTTTAAGATTGAAAAGTTCAATTTTAAAATAAAATTAAAAGTTGGAAATTTGATTGAAAATATTGGGAGATGAATTTAATAAAAGATATATGATTTTGATTAAGATCTCAAAACCCCAGAGTATGACATGTTCAGAATAATCTTGATAGTTGAGTTAGGATTCAGTTTTAGAGTATTCAGGATGTTATCTGCAAAATGTATAGTCAGCAGATATAGATCAGGATAGGTTCTGAAGACTCTGAAGAACTCAGTATGTTTATGAAGAAAACGGTTTCAAGATTTAAACCGGTTTCAAGACTTCGAGAGAAACCGAGAATCAAGACTCAAACTGAGAAATCGAGAATCAAGACTCAAAACAGAAATCGAGAATCAAGACTCACAGAAACCGAGATCTTGAGACTTCGATGAAACCGAGAACCAAGACTTCAAGATGAAGACTCAAAGATATCGGTCGAAATCATCAAGACTCGAAGACTCAAGACTCGTAAGACTCCGAAGACTCAAGACTCAAGACTCTACTAAGACTCGTAAGACTCAAGACGCAAGATTGAAGATCGAAGATCAAGAATACCGGCACAATAATTAATGAAGACTCGATAATGTATTGAATGCTTTCGATAAAACTCGAATGTTCCGAGACACTCAATATATCTATCTCGAAGGATGCAATCTTGAGAAGATCGCGATTCCTTAGATAATAGATATTTGCCAAGACATTCAAATGCGCATAAAAATGAACTAAGTCAGTGTTGTTAAGGTTATATCAACTCGAGTTTGTAACCAAAAGAGCCGCTGAAGGTGTCTACCTTTAAATCGAGACAAAAAGTCAAAAAGAGGAAGACAACATCATACCATACTCACCAATCGTGACAAAGTCATTTGAAAAAGATGTCAGAAGTACAAAGTTCCAGACTGCAAAAAGTGAAGACCGGCTGCATGAAAGGTTATTGCCTAAAACGTGTTAGGGAGTTTCAAACCCTAAATATAGCCGTTCCTCACACACCATAAGAGGAAACTCACGAAGCTATTTCTCCAACGGATAGTTTTCAAGAGTGACATTGGTGTATGCCTATAAAATACTTGGTGACCCTCTACATTGTAAGGTTCACGGAAATTTATAAGCAACTCAAGAAGCTCAAACTTATTAACGCAAAGTTAAAGCACTCGAAAAACTTAGAATTTCCCAAGTGCTTTTATATTGAAGAGAGCTCACTAAATTAATCCTAGCTTGATAAGACATATCCGAAGCTTAGTCGAGATATCCTAACCTTTTGCATTGTACTTCATTGTAAAGGATATCTCATCCTAGTTGAAACCAACCGAGAAACCCCAAATCCTTGAGAAGGTAGTTGAGTGTGTTTGTTGGTGAGAAGAGTTGTAAAGAGTAGTCGAAAAAACTCTAGAGGAGAAGTTAGTAAACTCTGAGGTCCCATCAAAGCTTGTTTGTGTTTGAGTAAGTAAACTACGGAGGTAGTCGAAAGCTCAAGGCCGGGTTGAGTAAGTAAACTACGGGAGTAATGTAAAAGCTCAGTACCGAGTTGAGTAAGTAAACACGCGAGGTAGTCGAAAGCTCGAAGTGATTAGTGAATTTCTCTCGAGGATCGAGAGAGTGACGAGGAGCTTGAGTCTCCGAACCACTATAATCGCCGCTTTGTTGTTTATCGCTTTTATCCGCGCTTAATTGTTGCATCACCGAAGTTTGAAAGCATATTTTCGATATTTCATTGGGAATCAATCCAATCGGAAGTTGCATGTAATTGAATCACGGCTCAATCACTATTCCATTAAAGGAAGTTTTTCAACCAAAGCTTAAAACGAGTATAAACTAAAGGGCTAACCATTCAAGACATCCTCGAGTAAATTTAGAACAGATAGTTACCAAACCGAACTTACTCTTCTTCGAGGGTTCAATGAAGTTAGTTATCCGATCCAAGCAACTCGGGATCTCCAAAACTTCGAGGACTCGGTTGGGATTATCCGAGATCCGAAAGCAAACAGATCACTATCTCAAGAGACTTTGACTCAGAGCGACCGCTGCTTCTCGTAACCTAATCTTGATTATCGACCTAAGTCACCCCAAAAGAAGAAAAAAAGTTTTAAAAATACTAAACACGTGTATTCCCGATACACGCGTGCAAGACTCGTTTTCACCAGACCAACAAGTGGTATCGAAAGGAGTTCAAAAGATCACTAATTTGAAAAGTGATCACCTGGACTGATCCAAAATTTTAAAACCCCGTCTCTGCAGTGGTTCACTTGACCACTAGTCTTGTTGACCAAAGTCTAAATTGCTTAGACTCCGTGGTTTTCTAAACATAAATAATTGCTTAAATTTTATAAATCTCGGACATCATGCCTTCTACGGCTTACAATATTCTCGGTTGAGAAATATGATTTGTGGAAATTAAGAATCGCAGGCTCATTTGTATTCTAAGCATGAAAGAATGTGGAGAGTGGTTACTGAAGGACCATTCCAATTTACTGTGGTGAATCCCAGAGGAACAGAAGATGAGAGAATTGATCCTAGAGCAGAATTTCCCTAAGTCCGATGACCAACCCGACTCGAGGAGAGAGAAAGTTAGTCAATCTAGACTACATTGCTAAAGACACACTATACAAAGACAATTGATGATGGTGTGATGAGAATGATATCTCACCGAATACGCTAAAGAGATTTGGGATACACTAGTCAGAATGTGCCAAGGCACGATCATATCAAGGAAAACAAACTTTCAAGTGGCAATTGGAAAGTTTGATAGTTTTTTGAAATGGATGATGGTGAATCAATAGACAAATTGAAGTCGATTCACTATCATCATGAATGATCTAAATGCACTTGGAAAGAAATATCCACAAAGAGAAGTTGCATTGAAAATTCTTAGAGGTCTTTCTAAGAAATGGGATATTCATGCAAAGGGTGATTGAAAACACCAAGAACATTAATTCAATGCCATACCAACAAGTCTTCTCCGAAATGAAGGCCTATGAATTTGTAATTGATAAGAAATCCAAAAAGGTCGACAAGAAAGATGATTCATCATCTAGTAAGAATGTGGCTTTAAAAGCCAAAAGATAAAACCTCAGAAAACTAGAGAGTCGAGAACCCCCATGCCAAAAATCGGGATGAGCTTGAGGAAAAAGCTAAAGACCGATGGCAAGGAGGTTTGAAAGACTTAATAGTAGATTTGGAAAAATACAAAAAGTTATTACAGAACCACAGCTACGAGAAGAAACCCGAGGACATCATCAACCGAGAAAAAGAAGGACCAAAAAGGCGAGGGATCTTCATCCGAAAAGAAGGACTCAAGTCCAAAGAAGAAAGTGATCGGGATGATGATACCAACAGATGCTATAATTGCCAAAAGAAAGGTCACTTCCAAAGATGATTGTCCAGATTTGAAAAGCAAGGAGAGAAGAGAAAGGCAAGCTAAAAGAGACAAGAAGTTCTCAAGCAAAAAGGCCATGGTTCGTGAAAGAAGAACACTCGAGGAGGGGATCTAGCTCTTCAGATGAGATATTCTCGAACAAAGGAAAATGATGACATTTGTCGATAGCCATTGAGGAGGTAAACTCTTCTTTCTCGCTGTTGCTCCTACACTAGAACAAGAGTTTTCAAGTTCCACCGAAAAAAATATTTTGACTCGATGGATTCTTTTGAGAATCGATGAAGGACTATCTGCTTTTACAAGAACTCGCTAAATAGAACTCAAGAGCGTATTAAGAACCGAAAGCTAAAAAATCTAAAATGGAAAAGACTCTAGCAATACTTTTAAATCACTTCAATTAATGGGAGCTACCGATGAACCGGATGTTCTGGAAGTACAACTCTCGGAGAAAGAGAAGTTGATAATGACCCTAAATCAAAAGCTAGAGACATCCACCGAAGAGATTCACTAATCGGGACTAAGTTCAATGA
>JBBCBC010000014.1:27238789-27443780 GCA_037126765.1 Stenogyne calaminthoides | reverse complement strand
AAAATTCCTAATAAAATAAATCTCTTAGATTTATTTCCCACATATAAATCTCTACGGTTTAAATTCAATATATGACAAATCTCTACGATTTATTTCCATATATATTAAATCCTATAATAATATTCCAAATATTATTATTGGGAATTATTATTTAATTAAATCCAATTTAATTAAACATTAATAATAATTAATTCCAAATTAATCTATTATTAATTACTTCTCCATAAATTAAATATTAAATCTAATTTAACATTTAATCAACCAACTATAATCAGTAAACAACCATTACTTGTTGTGTGACCCATAGACCATCATATATACCGAAGCGATTAGTCAAACTATCGGCCTTAATTGAACCCTAGACAATAAATGGGACATCCTCAATATATGAGGTGCGTGCTTGCAGGAAATGCTAACTACGTAGAATTGAAACATGAGCTATTACGATTTCTCCTTTCATTCGCGAATACTCGATTAAGTCTTGAACATGATGAAGTGTCTATTCAAATAACTTAATCATTTTATCTCTAATCACTAATTGATCACTTATGTCACACTTGGCCACAAAGTCCAAGTTGACTTGCATTGGCCAATGACTTTGATCCAATTATGATGAGAAGATGAGTAATCTCTCTAAATCCACTTTGAGGAATGAATCATTTTCTTGGCTCAACTACCACGCACACACGCACCCGTGATGAACCCAATCCAAACCATATCTACCCATAGACGGGTGCAAGCTTTGGTCATGGTCAAAGTTCATCACTCCACACATATCGTGCGTATTGACCTCAAGTCAAAGGAGTATCACATCACTCCCACTAACCGAGACTCCCGTAGACACATATAGTGGAACTACATCAAACAGTTTCTTGGATGGGTATATCAATACCCTCTAAGGTATTTGTGCATCCATCATGAGATACCTAGTATCTCGTAGTAAGTGAGATCTTACTACACTCTCCAAGAGTATTGTTGTGCCCGGTTTGTTTTTTCCGGCCAACAAACAATAACAATAGATATATAGGTTATCAAAGCAAGTAAGAATGCAAGGTTTGATTACCCAGTTCGTCTTTTGAATAAGACTACGTCTGGGGGCTCCAAGCCAGGAATATTTTATTATCTTTTTCTGCCTAGAATACTAAAACGTTCCATCCTTTACAATGAATGATACGTGAAGTATATATAGACAAAGAACTAGGATAAGAGTCTTCATGGCTTCCTCCTTGGGCTTGTTAGGGCCCGGACGCCAGGTGGAGTTTCCTTTGTTAACGCGTGAATCCGCTCTTGGATCAACCTGCCGTGCATATGCTCCGCGATATCCGCACCATCAACTACTCGTATCTTTTCCATATTTATCCCTTAACCAGTTGTTGGGGAATTAATTGCACGGATCTATTCGGGATAAATATTTAAATACAAATTTAATTCTGATAATTATTAATAGCATGAATTAATCTATATTAATTCAAATAATAATTCAACAACAAATCATGCATATAAACAGTTCCGTAAATCCACGACATGCGGAATTACTACGAGTTAACGTGAACGTACCTCTTGGAATGACAATGGCTCGTTGATTGATTAGACACACCAAAAAAAACCTTCCCAAGTATTCCCTTAATCTTGCTCGACAATCCGGTGTTAGGATGCTCGTGAACAATTAACAAAAGGAAAATAAACTTTGTTGCACCACCTTTGTGGATTTAATAATTTTCCAAAGACATGGAATTGTACTTGGGAATGAAAAAAGAATCATCCCTATTTATAGATGGGGTGGTGATCGATTTTTAGGGGAAAAAACAATGTGGGAAAATCTTTTCTTGATCTCCAAGAAATCTTGAATATATCTCCTATATTCTTTTTCCCATAATTAAAATATTCAAAAAAAATCCCCACCTCATCATGTTATGGAAATTTTGAAATTTTAAGGATCAAGAATCAAGATTTGGATCTTCTTGAATTTATGAGATATACTTGTATTCCAAGAAATACATATCTTAAAGTAATATCTTTTCAAGAAAATCAAGAAAATCTTTCTTGCCCTTTATATTTCAAAATTTTGAAACTTACTATATGGATAACCAAGTGGGAGATTTCTTGAATTTAATGAGATAATCTTGTATTCAAGAATACATATCTTCATTCCATAACAAAATTCAAAGAAAATCTTTCTCCCTTTTAATCCATAATTTTCAAAAAAAAAATAGAGAGGAAAAATAAAAAATGACAATATTTATTTTATTTTAAACACCTTTTTTAGGTTATTGGACTTTATGTTGGGCTACTTAGGGGCCTTTAGGAGAATTAAGATTGGACCTTCCAATGGATCTTGAATTATCAATATTGAGCCACAATATTATTCAAGCCCATAAATATTAATTAATCACTACATAATTAATATTGCACTATCCATCTTAACCCATATTACGGTCAATATGACTCCGGTTATTATTTCCGTGTTTAAGATTATCTAGCCCACTAACTAATTCAAGCCCATCAAAAATAGCTTTCCATTAATTAATATCTTTTGTCATTGGTTAAGGAAGCGGTTCAACATTATTATCCATCGAAACTAGTTCCACTTGCAACATTTGGTATGATAAAGCATATGAACCCCAAGGGAACCGTCGAACAAAGCGTGCTTGCACACAATTCTCAAGTATTAAATCTTAACAATCACATGTGACCAATAATATTGCCCAAGATAAAAAAGTATTGAATCTCGTTGATTCTCTACCCATGATAAGTCAAAGCAATAGTTACCAACCACACATGATTCTATTTAAGGGGCGAAGATTAAGAAATAACGAACCACCGAGGGTCTAATTCTTCCTTGTTGATTAGAAGAATTTGTCCTCCTCAGAGGTCCTATTCGGTGCATCGGTCATGCACTAGTGTAATCTCTTGGTCAAGACAAGCCAATATGAGCCTTACACTTCAACCTTTCACGATGGATTGTTCATTTCCATCTAGGTCGTGAATGGTGTACTTTTTGATTACAAAGGACTATTAATTTAATCTTCGTGATCCGGTATCACTAAATTAACTACAATGTAACCGCATTACTATTTATTGAGCAGGTTATGCGGTAAATATATGTAACATTCGATGATATTTAAACATCATTGATAAACAATTTATTTGATAAATAAGTCCGAAATTGAGTTTTGATTATACAAAGTAAAAGCATACTTTCCAGTATAATCCCGACAATCTCCCACTTATATTCAAAGTTTGCTTTTAAGTATACTACAAAGATGTCTCGTGTAGTTCTAATACGTGACATCTAATGTCACCTACACGAACCTAATAATTTCTCCCACTTATACTCAAAGCAGTTAGCAACGGTCTTGACACCCATTCCTTCCACATGTCTCTCGAATGTATTGAGAGACACTTTGTGAATGGATACGCTAGGTTGTCTTCGACGCTATCTTTGCCACTTCTATATCTCTCTCTTAACGATATCTCTCAGTATAAGATGGTATTTCCTTTTAATGTGTTTGCTGACCTTGTGGGCTCTTGGTTCCCTTGAATTTGCAACTGCTCTGACATTGTCACAATAAATAGTGATTCTGCTGGGCAAACTCGGAACTACATTCAAGTCCACTAGGAAGTTCTTGAGCCAAACCGCTTTCTTTTCACGCCGCATAGCGGCTACATATTCGGCTTCCATGGTAGAATCTGCGACGCATTTCTGCTTAACGCTTCTCCATGTCATGGCTCATCCCCCCATGCAAAACACACTACCCGAGGTAGATTTTCTGGAATCTAAGTCTGATTGGAAATTCGAGTCCGAGTAGCCGATGGGGATTAGACTATCGACCGATAAATTAACATTCTATCCCGAAGTTCTTTTAGGATACTTGAGAATGTTTTTAAGCGCCATTCAATGTTCTTTCCCGGGTTACTTTGATATCTTGCCACCATGCTAGCGGCAAAAAGCGTATATCCGGTCTCGTACACAACATTGCATACATAAGGCTTCCGCGGTACCGAAGCATATGGAATGCCTCTCATGTCATCTATCTCCTTTTTTGTGTCTTAGGGCACATTTTCGATAGATGGATTCCATGTCCGAAAGGTCTGAAAGCCTTTCTTGGAATCCTGCATCTTTGAATCGTTTCAAGGCGGTGTTCATGTATATGAAGCTTGCGATAAGCCTATCATCCTTTTCTTGCGATCTCGAGTGATCTTGATCCCAAGGATGTGTGCGGCTTCCCCTAAGTCCTTCATATCAAATTGTTTTGAAAGTCATGCCCTTACGTCTGATAACACCTTTACATCGTTCCCGATGATCGGAATGTCGTCTATGTATAGTACTAAGAATAACAATGCAGTTCCGACACGCTTTTTGTACACACAACTTTCGAACTCATTTTGGTCAAACCCATAAGACCTTATAACATGATCAAAATATTGCTTCCAAGCTCTGAATGCCTGTTTGAGTCCGTAAATGGACTTCATGAGCTTACAAACTAGGTGTTCTTAGCCTTTTTCAATGAAGCCTTGGGGTTGTTGCATATAGATCTCTTCATCAAGACTTCAGTTAAGGAAAGCTGTCTTGACATCCATTTGCCAGATTTCAAAGTCGAGATGCGCAACAATCGATAAGAGAATTAGGATGGACTTGAGCATGGCTACGGGTGAAAAAGTTTCCTCATAGTCGATCCCTTCTTTCTGAGTATAACCTTTCGCCACAAGCCTTGCCTTGAAGGTTTCCACCTTCCCGTCCGGTCCTCTTTTTCTCTTGTACACCCACTTGCAACCAATGGGTTTGACCCCATTAAGTGGTTCGACTAGCTCCCACACTCTGTTATGATCCATAGAACCTATTTCGGCTTTCATTGTTGTTTGCCAAGAAACTGCATCCTTGTCTTGGATTGCCTCGTCACATGTCCATGGGTCTGATTCGTCTTGTCCGGGAATCAAATCCGAGGACTCTCCTATTCCCATGAATCTCTCGGGCTGTCTCCCAACCCTCCCACTACGACGAGGTTCCGGTTGTGTAAGTGTGTCGTTTGGTATGTCATCTTGTACAGTTGGCACTGAGGTTAGCCCTCTTAGCTCATTTAAGGTAATCTCACTTCTGGGTCTTCTTTTGTTCATATAGTCTTCTTCCAAAAATCTAAAGTGGGTGCTTATTACCACCTTTTGATCTTCAGGACCGTAGAACATACACCCTTTTGTTCCCTTGGGGAATCCCACAAACAACCTTAATTCTGATCAAGGATCCAATTTACCAGCTTCATTGTCCAACACGTAGGCCGGACACCCCCAAATCTTCATTTGTCTCAAACTGGGCTTGCGCCCGGTCCACAATTCTTTGGGAGTTTTGGGAACCGATTTGGATGGCACCAAGTTCAGAATGTAGGCTGTTGTTTCCAAGGCATGACCCCAGAACGACTTGGGAAGATCCGCATAACTCATCATAGATCTAACCATTTCCAAAAGAGTTATGTTTCTTCGCTCTGCAACCCTGTTTTGTTGAGGGGTTCCGGGTGCAGTTAGCTGGGATGCAATCCATTTATCAGACAAGTAGTTCAAAAACTCATCGCTGAGGTATTTGCCTCCACGATCGGATCGTAGAGACTTGATATGTTTTTCCCTATGATTCTCTGCTTGAGCCTTAAATTCTTTGAATTTCTCAAAGGTCTCAGATTTATGCTTTATAAGGAAAATATAATCGTACCTTGAGTAGTCATCAATAAAAGTGACGAAATACTCATAACCTCCTCTTGCTTTGATTGACATTGGACCACATACATCTGTGTGAACGATTTCTAACACTTCTTTGGCTCTATTCCCCTTGGCTTCGAATTCCCTCTTGGTCATTTTACCCTCCAAACATGATTCGCAGGTTGGAATTGGTTCAACTTGGAGAAACTCTAGTGAACCATCTTTCACCAACCTTTGGATCCTCTTTGGATTAATATGTCCCAATCTTAGTAGCCATAGAAGTGTCTCGTTCACGTCTGATGAACGTTTTCTTTTCTCGGAAACAGTTGATGTGTTATAGGATGCATTTCGTGAGTGGTGTGCACAGTTAATTGTATAGAGATTATTCGACAACGTTCCATGACAGATAAATTTATCAAAAAGAGAAATGGTAACAAATTTATTAAAAGTAACCGAATATCCATCAAGAAAAAGTTTAGAAACTGAAATTAAATTCTTTCTAAAATTTGGAACGTAAAGAACATCTCTTAAAATTAAAACTCTGTCTTCAAAATGTTGGGGAATAATGTGCACGGATCTATTCGGGATAAATATTTAAATACAAATTTAATTCTTATAATTATTACTAGCATGAATTAATCCTATATTAATTCAAATAATAATTCAACAACAAATCGTGCATATAATCAATTCACGTAAAACCTACGCATGCGGAATTTCTACGAGTTCAAGTGAACGTACCTCTTGGAATGGTAATGTCCTCGTTGATTAAAAACACCAAAATAACCTTCCCAAGTATTCCCTTAATCCTTGCTCGACAATCCGGTGGTAGGACGCTTGCGAACAATTAACAAAAGGAAAATAAACTTTGTTGCACCACCTTTGTGGATTTGCTAATTTTTCCAGCACATGGAATTGTACTTGGGAATGAAACACTCATCCCCTATTTATAGAGGGCGTTGGTCGAAAATTTGGGATAAAATAATATGGGAATTTTTTTTTCTTGATCTCCAAGAAATCTTGAATATATCTCATATATTCTTTTCTCCATAATTAAAATATTCCACAAAAATCCCAACTCCTCTTTGTTATGGAAATTTAGAAAAATATAGGGAACAAGAATCCAAGATTTGGATCTTCTTATAAGATATTGTTGTATTTCAAGAAATACATATCTTTTCAAGAAAATCAAGAAAATCTTTCTTGCCCTTTATATTTCAAGATTTTCGAAAATTGCTATATGGATAACCAAGTGGGAAATTTCTTGAATTTAATGAGATAATCTTGTATTCCAAGAATATATATCTTCATTCCATAACAAAATTCAAAGAAAATCTTTCTCCCTTTTTAATCCATAATTTTCGAAATTTTGAGGAAAAATATGCAACAAGATTTATTTTATTTTTAAATACCTTTTTCAGTTATTGGACTTTATGTTGGACTACTTAGGGGGCCTTTAGGAGAATTAAGATTGGACCTTCCAATGGATCTTGAATTATCAATATTGAGCCACAATATTATTCAAGCCCATAAATATTAATTAATCCCACTACATAATTAATATTGCACTATCCATCTTAACCCATATTACAGTCAATATGGCTCCCGGTTATTATTTCCCATGTTTAAGATTATCTAGTCCATTAATTAATTCAAGCCACTGAAATAACTTTCCATTAATTAATATCTTTTGTCCTTGGTTAAGGAACGGTTCAACATTATTATCCATACCGGAAACTAGTTCCACTTGTAAGATTTGGTATGATAAAGCTTATGAACCTCCCAAGGGGGCAAATCGAACAAGCGTACTTGCACACGATTCTTTGTATTAAATCTTAGCAATTGCATGTGACCAATAATATTGCCCAAGATAAAAAGTATTGAATCTCGTTGATTCTCTACCCATGATAAGTCAAAGCAATAGTTACCAATCGTGATCCTATTTAAGGAACGAAGATTAAGAAATAACAAACCACTGAGGTCTAATTCTTCCTTGTTCAGTTCTGAAGAATTTGTCCTACTGTAGGTCCTATTCAGTGCATCAATCATGCACTAGTGTAATCTCTTGGTCAAGACAAGCCAATCCGAGCCTTACACTTCAACCTTTCAAGATAGATTGTTCATTTCTATCTAGGTCGTGAATGGTGTACTTTTAGTTTACAAGGGACTGTTAATGTAATCTTCTGTGATCTGGTATCACTAAATTAACTACAATGTAACACGTACTATTTATTGAACAGTTATGCAGTAAATATATGTAACATTCGATGATATTTAAAGCATCAGTGATAAACAATTTATTTCAATAAATAAGTCAAAATTTGTTTTTGATTATACAAAGTAAAATCATACTTTCTAGTATAATCCCAACAATCTCCCACTTATACTCAAAGTCCGCTTTTTAAGTATACTACAACATGTCTCGTGTAGTTCTGTCGTGACATCTAATGCCACCTACACGAACCTAATAATTTCTCCCACTTATACTCAAAGCCCATTAGCAACCGGTCTTGACACCCATTCCTTCCACATGTCTCTCGAATGTATTCAGGAGGCGAGACCCTTTGTGAATGGATCTCGCTAGGTTATCTTCGATATTTATCTTTGCCAATTTATATCTCTCTCTCTTAACGATATCTCGTATAAGATGGTATTTCTTTTCAATGTGTTTCTTTGGCCTTGTGGGCTCTTGGTTCCCTTGAATTTGCAAGCGGCTCGGCATTGTCACAATAAATGATGATTTTTTGGGCAAATCGGAACTACATTCAAGTCCACTAGGAAGTTCTTGAGCCAAAACCGCTTTTCACGCCTTTGCAAGCGACTACATATTCGGCTTCTATGGTAGAATCTGCGACGATTTCGCTTGACGCTTCTCCATGTCATGGCTCCTCCCCGATGCAAAACACACTATCGGAGGTAGATTTTTTCCGAGTCTATGTCCGATTGAAACCGAGTCCGTATGGTGATGGGGATTAGACTATCCGACCGATAAATTAACATTCTATCCCGAGTTCTTTCGAGATACTTGAGTAATATTTTTAAGCGCCGCCCAATGTTCTTTCCCCGGGTTACTTTGATATCTTGCCACCATGCTAACGAAAGCGGATATCCGGTCTCGTGACACAAAGATTGCATACATAAGGCTTCCCGGCAAACCGAAGCATATGGAATGACTTTCATGTCATCTATCTCCTTTTGTGTCTTAGGGCACATTTTCTTGGATAGATGGATTCCATGTCTGAAAGGTACAAAGCCTTTCTTGGAATCCTGCATGCTGAATCGTTTCAAGACAGTGTCTATGTATGAAGCTTGCGACAAGCCTATCATCCTTTTCTTGCGATCTCGAGTGATCTTGATCCCAAGGATGTGTGCGGCTTCCCCTAAGTCCTTCATATCAAACTATTTTGAAAGCCATGCCCTTACGTCTGATAACACCTTTACATCATTTCCGATGTTCAGAATGTCTTCTACGTATAGTACTAAGAATACCAATGCAGTTCCGACACACTTTTTGTACACACAACTTTGGAACTCATTTTGATCAAACCCATAAGACTTTATAACATGATCAAAACATTGGTTCCAAGCTCTGGATGCCTGTTTGAGTCCGTAAATGGACTTTATGAGCTTACAAACTAGGTGTTCTTGGCCTTTCTCAATGAAGACTTGGGGTTGTTGCATATAGATCTCTTCATCAAGACTTCCGTTAAGGAAAGCTGTCTTGACATCCATTTGCCAGATTTCAAAGTCGAGATCTTGAAAGAATCGATAAGAGAATTCGGATGGACTTGAGCATGGCTACGGGCAAAAAAGTTTCCTCATAATCGATCCCTTCTTTCTGAGTATAACCTTTCGCCATGAGTCTTGCCTTGATGGTTTCCACCTTCCCGTCCGGTCCTCATTTTCTCTTATACACCCACTTGCAACCAATGGGTTTGACCCCATTAAGTGGTTCGACTAGCTCCCACACTCTGTTATGATACATAGAACCCATTTTGGCTTTCATTGCTGTTTGCCAAGAATCTGCATCCTTGTCTTGGATTGCCTCGCCATATGTCCATGGGTCTGATTCGTCTTGTCCGGGAATCAAGTCCGAGGACTCTCCTATTCCCATGAATCTCTCTAAGTGTTTCACAACCCTCCCACTCTGACGAGGTTAGGTTGTGTAAGTGTGTCGTTTGGTATGTCATCTTGTACAGTTGGCATTGAGGTTAGCCCCCTTAGCTCATTTAAGTAATCTCACTTCTAGGTCTTCTTTCGTTCATATAGTCTTCTTCCAAAAATCTAAAGTGGGTGCATATTACCACCTTTTGATCTTCGGGACCATAGAACATACACCATTTTGTTCCCTCGGGGTATCCCACAAACAAACTTAATTTCGATCGAGGATCCAATTTTGGTTTCCTTGTCCATCACGAGGGCTAACACCCCCAAATCTTCATGTGTCTCAAAACTGGGCTTGGCGTCCGTCCACAATTCTTTGGGAGTTTTGGAAACCGATTTGGATGGCACCAAGTTCGAGAATGTAGGTCATTGTTTCCAAGGCATGACCCCGTAAGCGACTTGGGAAGATCCACATAACTCATCATAGATCTAACCATTTCTAAAAAGAGTTCTTTTTTTCGCTCTGCAACCCCATTTTGTTGAGGGTTAAAGGTGCGATTATGGGATGGAATCCCTTCATCGACAAGTAGTTCAAAAACTCATCGCTGAGGTATTCGCCTCCACGATCGGATCGTAGAGACTTGATACATTTTTCCCTATGATTCTCTGCTTGAGCCTTAAATTCTTTGAATTTCTCAAAAGTCTCAGATTTATGCTTCATAAGGAAAATATTACCGTACCTTGAGTAATCATCAATAAAAGGGACGAAATACTCATAACCTCCTCTTGCTTTGATTGACATTGGACCACATACATTGAGCCTTAAATTCATTGATCTTTCTCTGGGTAGGCGCCAGAGTAACCACGGCCCCGAGTGGAGAGTCCGGGATGGTGAGGATATGATCTGTTCCCGCCGGCCCACTTTGATTCTCTACCCATTCGAGAAGTCACTGGACTGTCCGGGTCAGTGTCGCGACCTGAGCATCGCGATGATCCCCTGTTACACCCATCACTGGAGGATTGCCGCGGTGGGCAGCTGATCCCCTTAGCAATTTGTCGTGGTGCAGGTTCAGAGCCAGCGCGAGGTCGCGCTCCACCTGATCAGTATGTCAAGGCTGAGATTGCGCCTCATCCTTGGCGACCATCGGGACTTTTTGAACCCCTAGGTCCCCCAGTCGGTTGAACACATTGTTTGACCTCGCCGGTCTCTCCAGGAGTCGACAATTTTGGACCATTGCGTGCTTTGCCAGGTCGTAGGCCAGTTGGCCCATCGAATGTCCCTTTCTGGCCAGGGTGCCCTTATTCTTTGAAATTCTGGCGTCCTGGGCGACCTTTTTGGCCGGGGGTTATTCTTCTTCACCGTCGAAGGCGAGGCATTTCTTGTTGAGGACGGCCATTACGGCCTTCGCGTCCTCTGGTGTTTGGACTAGATTCCACCAGTCCGAAGTGATCACCGGGGCCGTCGGGCGAGTGCACTGCGAGCTCAGAGAGGCTTTGTCCCCATCATGGGCATCTGTTTCACGTCCGGTGGGGTTACCTTGGTTGATCGCCATTGCTTGATCGGAAAGATGGGTTTTCCCCATAATTGATGTAATTCTTCGAGAAAATTTTCCCACAGACAGCACCAATTGTTGTGCCCGGTTTGTGTTTTCCGGCTAACAAATAATAACAATGGATATATAGGCGATCAAAGCAAGTAAGAATGCAAGGTTTGATTACCTAGTTCGTCTTTTAAATAAGACTACGTCTGGGGGCTCCAAGCCAGGAATATTTTATTATCTTTTTCTGCCTAGAATACTAAAACGTTCCATCCTTTACAATGAATGATACATGAAGTATATATAGATAAAGAACTAGGTTAAGAGTCTTCATGGGCTTCCTCCGCAGGCTAGCTAGGGCTTCGGTCGCCAGGGCTGGAGTTTCCTTCGTTAATGCACGAATACCGCTCCTGGATCAACCTATCGTGCATATGCTCCGCGATATCCACACCATCAACTACCCGTATATTTTTCATATTTATCCCTTAGCCGACTTCGGGCTTAAGTCGCCTCCGACTGGCGATCTTCCGTGTCGCCATACGATCTTCATATTCCTCCAAGTCTCCTTGTGACTTATAATATTTTTAAGTCGCCGCGCCACTCGGGCCCAAGTGAAATTGTTCCCAATGACAAGTGTATGGTGAGGAATCTCCGCATCCGGTAGGTCGGACTATTTCATGTTACAACAAGTATGATGCAGATCGCACATCAATCTCCATTGCATCATCAATATCTCTTACTTGATGATCCTTGATTGGGACTATTTGAGAATCATGCTTAAGTCATCTGAGTTCTCACATACTCAATGACAACAGTGATTCAGGGGAACACAGATAAGAACAAATGCAAACAATCAAACATAATATTCTAATAAGTGTAATGTCATACATTAAATATTAAATAACCAATAATATTAAACCAACACTAAATATTATCTTAGTATTATGTCCTTACAATAGATTGTCTCTAGGACACTAACACTAACAATCTCCCACTTGAACTAGAGCCAATCGCCTACATGTCTAACCCCTAGACCATCAAGATGTCTAGTGTGTACATGAACACTCAAAGCCTTGGTGAAAGGATCAGCCATGTTATCCTCCGTGGGGACACGTTCTAACTCTATCTCTCCTCTAGTGATTATCTCTCTTATCAAGTGATAATGCCTCGGTACATGCTCATTTCTGTTATTGGATCTCGGTTCCTTAGCTTGCGTAACCGCACCAATATTATCACAATACAACTTTATTGGACTGCTGGCACGTGGAACTACCCCTAGTTCATTTAAGAACTTTTTATCGAATGACTTCTTTTCTTTTCTGCCGCAAAGAATGTACTCAACCGGTTGTTGAATCCGGTAGTCTCTTGTTTGGAACTATTCCAACTAACTGCCCCACCATTGAGAGTGAACACATAGCCTGACTGAGATTTGTAATCATCACAGTCAGATTGGAAACTTGCGTCAGCATAAATGGATCGTTTAAGCTTGCACACAAGATTAAATTTTGGCTTTGATATGAAACCTTCAGGTTGAGTCATAAACACTTCCTTATCAATGTTCCCATTGAGGAAAGCTATTTTGACGTCCATTTGCCAAATCTCATAATCTAGGTGTGTCGCTACCGCAAGTAAAATTCGAATGGACTTGATCTTAGCAACTGGTGAGAAAGTCTCGTCATAGTAAACGCCTTCGCGCTGACTATAACCTTTCGCCACCAACCTAGACTTGTAGGTTTATACTTTACCATTTGCATCAGTCTTATGCTTGAAGACCCATTTGCAACCTATGGGTCTAACCCCTTTTGGCAACTCAACCAAGTTCCAAACTTGATTGACGTACATCGAGTCCATCTCGGATTTCATAGCTTCATGCCACTTCTTTGAGTCAACATCTAATGTTGCCTCAGTGTAAGTTCTAGGTTCATCTTTATTCGGAATCTCCACGTCATCATGTTTCTCCACGAGGAAGCCATAATATCTGGTGATTGGATTGCAAACTCTGGTGGACTTACGGAGTTGTGGTTGTTAAGTCTAACTTTCTTAACCTTGCAATTCTATTCTCATTTACATGACCAAGCCTACAATGCCACAAGTAAGTCGGGTTTTCATGATTACTATGTTTGAGTCATTTGTTTTGTATATTAAGAACATTATATCCACAATGCAACAAGTATAAACCATTAGATAAAGGAGCATTTCCATACACATCACCATTAAGCAATTTTTTTTTTATTATTTGCAAAATGGAAGGAAAAACCTTCAATATCCAACATCATAATAGAAATAATGTTGCGGGTAATAGAAGGAACAAAATAACAATTATTCAGTTCAAGTCTAAAACCAGAGGGTAAATCTAAAACGTAAACGCCAACACGTTCAGCAGCAACTCTTGCTCCATTCCCAACGTGTAAAGCGACTTCACCCGGCCTAACTGTCCTACTATCCTTGAGACCCTGCACATTTGTACAAATGTGTGAGCCACAATCGGTATTTAATACCCAGCAGTTAGTATCATTTGTGGATATGTTTATCTCAATAACAAACATACATGTTCCAGTGGCTGAGACACCTTGTGTCTTCTTTTCAGCTGCTAGAACCTTGCAGTCCTTCTTCCAATGCCCATTCTGCTTGCAGTGGAGGCATACATCATTATCCTCCCTCTCCCTCTTCTGAATTCCACCTTTGGGCTTAAAGAAGTTTAGCTTGGAGTCTTTCTTTGTCTTGCCCCTTCGCTTCTTCTTTCCTTTCGGAGCAGAAGAAGTAGAGGCACTCATCATGAGCACAGGCTTTTCCTTAGCAGTTGAAGACTCAAAGGTCTTTAGCATGTTATGCAACTCGGACATAGTCGATTCCGTCTTATTCATATTAAAGTTTACTATGAAACTCGAATATGAATCGGGAAGTGACTGAAGAATGGCATAAAAGCAACATTGGTCTTGAGCTTAATGCCCAGACGACCAAGTTTCTCGATTAGCCCAATCATCTTCAATACATGAGGAGAAACCTTCCCTCCCTCAGACAATCGGCATCTAAACAGATCTCTCATCACTTCATAAATCTCGGAACGAGATTCAGAATCAAAGAGATCCTTCAGATGCTTAATCATCTAGAAGGGAAGCATTTTTTCATGCTGCCTTTGCAGTTCGGGATTCATCCCGAGTAGCATAACACACTGAGCCTGGGAAGCATCCTCTTGATGCTTCTTCTGAGCTGCGGCGTCAAACGCCTCAGCCTCTTCAGTACTAGCCTCCGGGGTAACAGGGATTGGCATGTCCAACACGTACTCAATCTTTTCTTGCCTGAGCACCAAACGAATGTTTCGGTGTCAGTCGAGAAAGTTTGGCCCAGCCAATTTGTTCGTTTCCAAAATGCTTCTCAATGACAAGTTATTCATTTTAATAATCCAAGAGAAATAAAATAAAAATGGGAATTAAAACACATAATTTCTATGATCAATATTCAGCAATCAAAATAAATATGGCCTTTAAATTTATTTTGTTTCCATTATTTTCACATACTTAACGATCTCATCGAAAAAGTACGAATTTATATCTAATATAAATCATAATGGCCTAGGATCCACATCACTACCATCATAATCCCAGCGAGGGCTGATCATTACAATAACATAACTGGTAGGTCTCCAAACCAATTGCAAAACTGCAACTCCTAGTTTGTCAAACCTAGTTCGACTGATGTCACTTACCCTTTGTTCCCCGCGAGGGCTAGTGAAATAAAGTTAAGTTGGTTTACAATCATCAAGCGGTGACATTTCATGTCCCTATAAAAGTCCCGTTAGATGTAGATCCGAGCAAAAGATGAGGGTCTTTAAGTACTCATTGGAACGAAATCTCCGGTTTACTTTTAACTTTGATGGAAGACATCTTATCAAATTAATGAGAAAATCACATTTTAGTGAGTAACGTTTTTAAAGGCGAGGTATTAATTGCTTAATTGAGATTCATCATGATATCTAAGTCACATTTGAGCAATTACGGGTGCCCCCTACCCAAACATGACATATATGGACTAGCAAATATTTGGGTTATTTGTTCACCCAAGCATTTAATAAAGTCCCAAGAATATTAGGCGCGTAGATACCCAAATAATTATAATGCGGACTTAAATTGCGTTAACTAATTCAAACGAGTAAACAAGTTAACAGTGAGTTTTAATAAACCTTTTAGAAAATCGAATTTAAATTCATTTAAAAAATTCAATTTTAAGATTATTAAATATGATTAATCCAATTAATCGTCTTGGTCCAACCAATTTTACTTTCAGAATAAAATCTAATAAAATTCCAAAATTTAAAATTTAATTATTTTATCTCCAGGAGCTCAGGTGCAATTTTTGAAATTTACACGGGAGGGCCTGTCTCAAATCAAATTTGCAAAACAGCCCTCCTACATCATCACCCTTCCAAATCGAATCCAGTCCGAAAATCCAAACACCTAATTTTCCCAAAGTTTCAGAATCAAAGTTACATCACAATTAATCAAATTAATTCATCTATTCAATCGAACTAAGAACCAAGAAAATCAAAACAGTCCAAGTTCATGCCGAAGAAGAACAGAGATGACGAAGCGACGCGACGAGATTCTGCCAGCAAACCGATGTGGGTCGCCAACGCCACGCCTAGCGTGCAGGTGACCCATCGCCGTTGTAGATGAAATGGAAGGGGGTTGCGCGGTGCGGCACCCCCTTGAACGAGCTCTGGTTCGAAACCAAATTGGAAACAAAGGGAAGCAATCGAGTCGGCGGTGCATCACCACTAACTCTTCCCGAATCTGGTGACGCGCCACTGTGAAACGCATCGAGATGGGCACACCGGCCAAGCCCCGAGCGCATTCAAAAGACGAGAGTCAAAATCGGAGAGAATCGGCGGCGAACCACCATGAATCAAGGCGGAACGATCGAGCGTCTCTAAGACGAGATCGGGGCAGGATGCATTGGAAATCGCACCGCGAGCTTCCGCACGCATCGTGAGGCACGGTGCCCAGCATCGGCTTTCAGCGACACGGTGTAGCACCGTCGGCCGAGGATTTCGCGAGATGCAGTGCTGCGGCGAACCAGGGAGGAAACCCTAGTTTCTGGGTTTGGGCGAGACGAAGGGGACGAAGATGAGTCATGAAATAAAATAGCAAGGGGTGCGGTTTTCGTCCAACAAAACCGTGCCCTAGGTTTTAAAAAAAATTAATTTTAATTAAAACCAACTTTAATATGCAATTAAAAACAAGAGCCTAATGCTCTGATACCACTGTTGGAATTTAGAGGCATATAAACACGTAATACATGCGTAGCGGAAATTAAAGTTCACCAACAACGAACAATTAATTGCATAATTAAATACGAGTAAACGTAAATAGAATTCTTACAGCAATTCGTACACGGATTCCTCAACTATGGTATCCACGTAACAGTCGTTTACTAATCTGCACAGTCTGCCAGTGTTGAATCCCCGAGATTAATTTGCTAGGAAAATTCTAACTTAGAGATTTTATGGAGAAAATATGAACTCACGTATTATGAATTTCCAAGAGCTTATATATATAGGAGAGGCCCAGCTTAAATCTTAAGCTAACTTTTATTAGTAAATATCCCTAATAAAATAAATCTCTTAGATTTATTTCCCACATATAAATCTCTACGGATTTAAATTCCATATATGACAAATCTCTACGATTTATTTCCATATATATTAAATCCTATAATAATATTCCAAATATTATTATTGGGAATTCTTATTTAATTAAATCCAATTTAATTAAACATTAATAATGATTAATTTCAAATTAATCTATTATTAATTACTTCTCCATAAATTAAATATTAAATCTAATTTAACAATTAATCAACCAACTATAATCAGTAAACAATCATTACTTGTTGTGTGACCCATATGCCCTCATATACCGAGCGACTAGTCAAATTAAAGGTCTTAATTGAACCCTAGACAATAAATTAGACATTCTCAATATATGAGGTACGTTGCGAGGAAATGTGCAACTACCTGTTACTAAAACATGGGCTATTACGATCTCCTCCTTTCATTCGTGAATACTCGATTAAGTCTTGAACATGATGAAGTGTCTATTCAAATAACTTGATCATTTTATCTCTAATCACTAATTGATCACTTATGTCAGACTTGACCACAAATTCCAAGTTGACGTGCATTGGCCAATGACTTTGATCCAATTATGATGAGAAGATGGGTATTCTCTCTAATCCACTTTGAGGAATGAATCCTTTTCTTGGCTCAACTACCACGCACATGCACTTCGTGATGAACCCAATCCAAACCATATCTACCCATAGACGGGTGCAAGCGTCGATCATGGTCAAAGTTCATCACTCCACACATGCCGTGCGTATTGACCTCAAGTCAAAGGAGTATCTCATCGCTCCCCCTAACGAGACACCAGTAGACACATATAGTGGAACTACATCAAACAGTTTCTCGGATGGGTATACCAATACCCTCTAAGGTATTTGTGCATCCATCATGAGATACCTAGTATCTCGTAGTAAGTGAGATCTTACTACACTCTCCAAGAGTATGATGCAGATCGCACACCAATCTCCATTGCATCATCAATATCCCTTTCTTGATGATCCTTGATCGGGGCTATTTGAGAATCATGCTTAAGTCATCTGAGTTCTCACATACTCAATGACAACAGTGATTCAGGGGAACACAGATAAGAACAAATGCAAACAATCAAACATAATATTCTAATAAGTGTAATGACATACATTTAATATTAAATAACCAATAATATTAAACCAATACTGAATATTATCTTAGTATTATGTCCTTACAATAGATTGTCTCTAAGACACTAACACTAACAAAGACTTCATATTTTCTACATAAAATCTCTAAGTTAGAATTTTCCTAGCAAATTCATCTCGGGGATTCAACACTGGCGAATCGGAGCGAATTGGTAAATGACTATTATGTGGATACCGTAGTTGAGGAATCCATGTACGAATTGTTGTATGAATTCTGTTTACGTTTACCCGTAAATCGTAATTTAATTATGCAATTAAATGTTCATTGTTGGTGAACTGTTTAATTCCGTTGCACATGTATTACGTGTTTAAATGCCTCTATATTTCAATAGTGATATCAGAGCTTCAGGCTCTTGATTAATTGCTTGATTGAATTAATTGATGTTTATAAAAAAAATAAAAAATTAAACATTTGGTACGGCCAAACTGGGTTTGACCGCACCTATTGATTATTTTTGTTGGGGTATGAATGTTGGGGCATATTTGTTGGTTTTGGGTGAATTTTGCTTATTTGCTCTCTTTCACTCGTGCGCCCCATCGTGTTCGTCTTTCCTGGTTCCTGAAATTAAAGTTTTTGAAACCCGTGCTCTCATCACCGCTCGCCGCTCCGCTGGCGGCGTTGGACAACAATTCTTCGCTCGAGGCAGCGGTTCACCACCGCGCCTCGCGGCCTTTCGCGATGTTCCAATCTGCTCGGAATGGAGGGGGCCCGATCCGTACCCTCTTGACGCGTCTCTGTTGAAATTCGAATCGATGTCCTTCGCGAGCGGCGGTGTAATCGCGGCCGTGGTTCGCAGCGGTGGTAGCGATTTGGGCTTCGCGGCGGCGGTCAACTCTCTGCTTCATAAATCATCGCTTGGAGTGACCGATTAACGCTTTACCAAAACGAGTGTAGCCTGCAACACACCGGCATGCCTATGGCGATGCGGCGTGGTAGAGCGCGCTCGATGGCGGCCGGGCGCTGTACTCTGGACCTCTTCACGGCGACGATTTGACAGCGGACTCACATGCAGCGTTGATTCGCCTCTATGGCGAAGACACGGCTGCGACACATCTGCTCGCTCTTACCACCGTCGCGTGACCTGCTCGTTCTATGCTTCGCCGCTTTACACGATTAATTTCTAATTCTGGTTCTGAAAATTCCAAGTTTTCGAAAGTAATTGGATTATTTTTCGATTAATGTTCGCATGATGTTGTTTGACGCAACTGATTTGATTTTTTGAACTTGATGACGAATACAGATGTCCCGAATTACAGATCAGAATCTGCCAAATTTGGGTGATGATGAGGGGATAGACATCTAGCAAATCTGATTTGGCTAGGCCCTCCGATGCAATTTTTTAAATTGCATTTGAGCTACTACAAATAGAATAATTAAAACTGGATTTTAAGATTGAAAAGTTCAATTTTAAAATAAAATTAAAAGTTGGAAATTTGATTGAAAATATTGGGAGATGAATTTAATAAAAGATATATGATTTTGATTAAGATTCCAAAACCCCTGAGTATGACATGTTCAGAATAATCTTGATAGTTGAGTCAGGATTCAGTTTTAGAGTATTCAGGATGTTATCTCGCAAAATGTATAGTCGCCAGATATAGATCAGATAGGGTTCAAGATTCTCAAGAACTCAAGATGTTTATGAAGAAACGAAGTTTCAAAGATGAAATCAAGTTTTCAAGACTCAAAGGAGAAACCGAGAATCAAGACTCAAAGGAGAAACCGAGAATCAAGACTCAAAGGAGAAATCGAGAATCAAGACTAAGCAGGAAATCGGAGATATCAAGACTCAAGATGAAAACCGAGAATCAAGACTCAAAGATGAAGACTCAAGATATCACCAAGAAATCATCAAGACTCGAAGACTAAGACTCGAGAAGGCAAGACCAAGACTCAAGACTCAAGACTCAAGACTCAAGACTCAAGACGCAAGATTGAAGATCGAAGATCAAGAATATTGAAGGCACAATAATTATCAAGACTCAAGAATGTATTGAATGCTCGAAGATAAACCCGAATGTTCCGAGACTTTGAATATATCTATCTCGAAGGATGCAAATCGAGAAGATCGCGATTCCTTAGATAATAGATATTTGCCAAGACATTCAAATGCGCATAAAAATGAACTAAGTCGAGTGTTGTTAAGGTTATATCAACTCGTAGTTTGTAACCAAAAAGAGATTGAAGAAGGTGTCTACCTTTAACCGGAGACAAAAAGTCAAAAAGAGGAAGACAACACTGCACCATACGACAATCGACAAATGATGGTCATTTGAAAAAAGATGTCAAGTACAAAGTTCGTGATCGCAAAAAGTGAAGAGATTTGCATGAAAGGTTATTGCCTAAAACGTGTTAGGGAGTTTCAAACCCTAAATATAGCCGTTCCTCACACACCATAAGAGGAAACTCACGAAGCTATTTCTCCAACGAATAGTTTTCAAGAGTGACATTGGTGTATGCCTATAAATACTGGTGACCCTCTACATTGTAAGGTTACGGAAATTTATAAGCAACTCAAGAAGCTCAAACTTATTGCTTATGAAAGTTAAAGCACTCGAAAAACTTAGAATTTCCCAAGTGCTTTTATATTGAAGAGAGCTCACTAAATTAATCCTAGCTTGATAAGACATATCCGAAGCTTAGTCGAGATATCCTAACCTTTTGCATTGTACTTCATTGTAAAGGATATCTCATCCTAGTTGGAAACCAACCGAGAAACCCCAAATCCTTGAGAAGGTAGTTGGAGTGTGTTTGTTGGTGAGAAGAGTTGTAAAGAGTAGTCAGAAAACTCTAGAGGAGAAGTTAGTAAGCTACAGAGGTAGTCTGAAAGCTTGTTTGTGTTTGAGTAAGTAAACTACTTGAGGTAGTCGAGAAAGCTCAAGGTCGGGTTGAGTAAGTAAACCACGTGGAGTAGTCGTAAAGCTCGGGGCGAAGTTGAGTAAGTAAACTACGCGAGGTAGTCGTAAAGCTCGAAGTGATTAGTGAATTTCTCGAGGATCGAGAGAGAGGACGAGGAAGCTTGAGTCTCTCGAACCACTATAATCGCTTTGTTGTTTATTGCTTTCTTTATCTGCGGCTTAATTGTTGCATCACCGAGTTTGAAAGCATATTTTTCCGATATTTGGTTGGAATCAATCCTTTCGGAAGTTGCATGTAATTGAATCACAACCTAATCACTATTCCATTAAAGGAAGTTTTTTCAAATAAAAGCTTAAAACGCAGTATAAACTAAAGGGCTAACCATTCAAGACATCCGAAAGTAGCTAGAACAGATAGTTACCAAACCGAACTTACTCTTCCGAGGGTTCAATAAGTTAGTTATCTCGATCCAAGCAACTCGAGGATCTCTCAAACTCGAGGACTCGGTTGGGATTATCTCGAGGTATCTCGAAAGCGACTTCCAGATCACTATCTCAGTAGACTTTGACTCAGAGCGATCTGTGCTTCTCAGAACCTAATCTTCAGGATTATCTGACCCAAGCTGACCCCAGTAAGAAAAAGTTTTAAAAATACTAAACACGTGTATTCCCCCCCGATACACGTGCAAGACTCGTTTTCACCAGGACCAACAAGTGGTATCAGAGCGGGAGTTCAAAAGATCACTAATTTGAAAAGTGATCACCTGGACTGATCCAAAATTTTAAAACCCCGTCTCTGCAGTGGTTCACTTGACCACTAGTCTTGTTGACCAAAGTCTAAATTGCTTAGACTCCCGTGGTTTTCTAAACATAAATAATTGCTTAAATTTTATAAATCTCAGACATCATGCCTTCTACGAAGCTTACAATATTCTCAGTTGAGAAATATGATTTGTGGAAATTAAGAATGCAGGCTCATTTGTATTCTAAGCATGAAAGAATGTGGAGAGTGGTTACTGAAGGACCATTCCAATTTACTGTGGTGAATCCCAGAGGAACAGAAGATGAGAGAATTGATCCTAGAGCAGAATTTCCTAAGTCTGATGACCAACCTGACTCTGAGGAGAGAAAGTTAGTCAATCTAGACTACATTGCTAAAGACACACTATACAGTACAATTGATGATGGTGTGATGGGAATGATATCTCACTGTAATACTGCTAAAGAGATTTGGGATACACTAGGCAGAATGTGCCAAGGCACGATCATATCAAGGAAAACAAACTTTTCGTTGGCAATTGGAAAGTTTGATAGTTTTGAAATGGATGATGGTGAATCAATAGACAAATTGGAAGTCAGATTCACTATCATCATGAATGATCTAAATGCACTTGGAAAGAAATATCCACAAAGAGAAGTTGCATTGAAAATTCTTAGAGGTCTTTCTAAGAAATGGGATATTCATGCAGTGGTGATTGAAAACACCAAGAACATTAATTCAATGCCATACCAACAAGTCTTCTCGAAATGAAGGCCTATGAATTTGTAATTGATAAGAAATCCAAAAAGGTCGACAAAGAAAGATGATTCATCATCTAGTAAGAATGTGGCTTTAAAAGCCAAAGATAAAAACTCAAAACTAGAGAGTTCGAGAACCCCATGCCAAAAATCGGGATGAGCTTGAGGAAAAAGCAGCGATGGCAAGGAGGTTTGAAAGACTTAATAGTAGATTTGGAAAATACAAAAGTTATTACAGAACCACAGTTTACGAAGAAACCCGAGGGACGATCAACGAGAAAAAGAAGGACGAAAATTTGAGGGATCTTCATCCGTAAAAAGAAGGACTCCAAGTCCAAAGAAGAAAGTGATCGGGATGATGATACCAACAGATGCTATAATTGCTAAAAAAAAGAAAGGTCACTTCCAAAGATGATTGTCAGATTTGAGTGCTAAGGAGAGAAGAGAAAGGCAAGCTAAAAGAGACAAGAAGTTCTCAAGCAAAAAAGGCCATGGTTGCGAGAAGAAGAACACTCGAGGAGGATCTAGCTCTTGGATGAGATATTCTCGACGGTGAAAATGATGACATTTGTCCGATGGCCATTGAGGAGGTAAACTCTTCTTTTCTCGTTGTTGCTCCTACACTAGAACAAGAGTTTTCAAGTTCCACCTAAAACAAATCATTTTGACTCGATGGATTCTTTTGAGAATCGATGAAGGGCTATCTTCATTTTACAAGAAGCGCTAAATAGAACTCAAGAGCGAATAAAGGAACCGAAAGCTAAAAATCTAAAATGGAAAGACTCTAGCAATCTTAAATCACTTCTCAATTAATGGGAGCTCTTGATGAACTGGATGTTACGAAAGTACAACTCTCGAAGAAAAAGAGAAGTTGATAATGACCCTAACGAAAAAGCTAGAGACATCATTGAAGAGATTGACTAATCGGGACTAAGTTCAATGACCTCTTCGAGAAGCATGAAACTCTGAGCTGTGAGGATAGTGCATGAAGAAGTTAACTCTATTGAATAATGCATCTAATGTAATAGATGAAATTGACGTTACAGAGATCCGCCACTATAAAATCTGGATTGGGATACATTCGAGGGGAACCTCACAAGGTCATCCGAATGTTGCATCAAGTAGCAAGAAGACAATCTTTGTAAAACCAAGTGGCACCTACACTTCAAACTCAAGAAATGTCCAAGGTTGTAGACAAGGAAAAAAGACCTATGGTCTCAAAAAAAACTGAATGATCGTAGGAAAGCCCAAACCTCGGTGAAGGCTAGAAAACCCGAGCACTCGATTGGAAAGTTTCAGCAAGTACTTCAAAGCCTCGGGTTAAGAATGCAAACTGAAAGGCTCCACATCGAACCATCGGAGGAATCCTCGGATGAGAAACACTAAACAGAGACATTCTGTTGAAGAGACCAAGTCCTCAAGATCTTTGAAAGACCAGATTTCAAAGATGCATAACCCGAACCCCACTTGCCTAAGGGTAAAGGTTATCTCGAACCCGAAGTCATCAAAGATTTAGACCGGCATTGACTGAGCCAAAGCAAATGAACGAAGGCTTGAACCAAAGAAAAATTCAAAAGCCCATGTTCATGCTAAAGCTAGCACACATACACAGAAAACTGCTAAGGCACCCAGAGTAGTAAATGTGTATGTTGATGTTTATGGAAGACAAATTAGCCACTCTAAAGTGATTAGAGTTGTCAGGCAAATCTGGATTCCGAAAGATATATCTAACCTTGTAGGACCCTACACAAATTGGGTACCTAAAAATTGATCTGTTTTTTAGGAGGAAAACAAGGGCACTGAGCTGATTAAAGATCACATAGAACTGATGAGCAGAGATGAAAAGACCCCTGATGTATGGTATCTTGACAGTGGATGTTCAAGACATATGACAGGATTCAAGAAGATACTCAGTGACTATGTTGAACAAAGAGGCCCACAGATCACTTTTGGAGATAACTCCAAGGGACAGACTGAAGGATATGGAACTTTGGAAATCGACTCAGTTCATATCCATGGTGTTTCATATGTATCTGGATTGAAGCATAATTTGCTTTCAATAAGCCAATTCTGTGATAAGGGTTTTAATGTTGAGTTCTCTAAGAACTTATGTTATGTGAAAGATGATACAACATGTAAAAATATTCTTGGTTGGTACAAGAAAAGGGAATGTGTATCTTGCTGATTGGAGTTCAACTCCTAAAGATACATGTTTGGTTGCTAAAAGTTCCACAGATACCCGTTGGTTATGGCATAAAAGAATGAATCACCTGAATTTCAAAACCCTGAATAAACTTGCAAGATTAGCTCTTGTAAGAGGGTTTCCTAATGAAGTATTCAGTAAGGAACATATTTGTGATGAATGCCAGGAAAACAAATTAGAGCATCATTTAAAAGCAAAGTAGATGTTTCTCTTGTGAGAATACGCCATTCGATATGGATCTTTTTGGTCCTATAACACCAGTGAGCACTAATGGCAGGAAATACACATTAGTAGTAGTTGATGACTACTCAAGATATACTTGGGTCATATTCTTACTCAGTAAGAAAGAGACTCAGATAAAACTGCCAGAATTCATTTGAAAAGGCTCAAGATTGAGAAAAAATCGAGTGTGGTCAAAATCGATCGACAAAGGAACTGAATTTATAAATCATATCATATCTGATTATTGTGCAGCAAATGGAATTACTCATGAAACATCAGCTGCAAGGACCCCTCAACAAAATGGAGTTGCTGAAAGAAGGAACAGGACTCTGAAAGAAGCTGCAAGGACAATGATAGCTGAAGTTGATATTCCTAAAAGGTTTTGGGCTGAAGCTGTCACAAGATTGCATGCTACTCTCAGAACAGATCCATGTTGACTAAGAGTCAAGGCAAAACACCCTATGAGCTTTGGAATGAAAGGAAGCCTCTTGTTTTTTCTTTTCGTGTGTTTGGTTGCAAGTGTTTCATACACAATAATGGTAAAGATCGAGTTGAAAACATTTGATAGTAAAAGTCGATGAAGGAATATTCTTAGGATATTCTCAAGTCATAAAAGCTTTCGAGTTTACAACCTGTAGGACTCTTATTGTGGAGGAAACACCTCATGTTGTTTTTGATGAATCTACTTGTGTTCGGAAGAAACAGGAACATGATGCAGATGAACTGACTAAGAGGATCACCAGATTAAGTCCAAACAGAAAGATAAATCATCCACTGAACCTGAAAAGAAGAAGTCAGTCACTATCTATGATTGGAGTGACTCAGACTCAGATAAAGAAGTTCAGGATGGAACTCAGGATGGTGAGACTCAGGAAAACCAACACTCCAAAGGTGACCAATCTGAACAAACACCAGTTCAAACTCAGGTATGTGATGCCAATGAAGATGTGGTCACAGCTGAGGCAAATTCTGAATCTATCAACCAAAGGGGAACAAATGTCTCTGACAATGTTCTCGAATAGAATTTCCGAGAGGAAGATGATTCCCTTTCTCCTTCGTTGTTCCCTCGAAGTTCATTGAATTAATCGAACCTAACATTTCAAATGTTGAGGATACTACTGAAGGGGGAACATCAAGAAGGAAATGGTTAGATAGTCACCCTACAAGTTAGATTGTGGGTGATCTAACTGAAGGTGTCAAAACAAGAAGGTTCCATGGTGAGAGTGCACTATTCTGCTGCTTCCTATCAGAAAAAGAAGATTCTCATTGGATTACTGCTATGCAAGATGAGCTGAATCAATTCTCAAGGAATGAAGTATGGGAGCTAGTAGATAGACCTGAAAGGCACAATGTCATTGGAACCAAGTGGGTTTTTAAGAATAAAAGAGATGAAAACAACAACATTGTAAGAAACAAGGCAAGGCTAGTTGCACAAGGTCATTCCCAAGAAGAAGGCTTGGACTATGATGAAACCTTTGCACCTGTTGCAAGACTAGAAGCCATCGATTGTTTCTTGCATATCTGCCCCACATGAAGTTCACGATCTATCAAATGGATGTGAAAAGTGCATTTCTAAGCGGTGTGCTTAAAGAAGAGGTTTATGTGGAACAACCTCCCGGTTTCAAAGCAGAATGACCAAGTTTCTGTGCTCGTAAAAGCTTTGTATGGTCTCAAGCAAAGCACCCGAGCATGGTATGATACTCTTTTCGGTTTCTTCATGACCATGGTTTTGTCAAAAGGGACTATTGATAGAACTCTGTTGAGGGGTAGAAGATGGGGAAGATATCTTACTGGTTCAGATATATGTTGATGACATCATTTTTTGGATCTCCAAACCATCAGCTGTGTGAAAAGTTTTCAACACTGATGAAAGGCAAGTTTGAGATGTCAATGATGGGAGAGATGAATTTCTTTCTAGGTCTTCAAGTGAAACAATCAAAGGAAGGAATATTCATCAACCAGGCAAAGTACACCGAGATCTCGATTGCCAAATATGGTGTCTGATTGCAATGCGATTAGGATTCCTATGAATACTAACTACAAGATGGATCCCGATTTCAAGGCAAATCAAATGAGTCATACCGATTATAGAGGAATCATTGGATCATTGCTCTATCTCACTGACAAAGGGGCGGATATAACATTTCTTTGTTGGGATATGTGCAAGATACCAAGCTAATCCTAAGGCTAGTCACATGGAGGTGCCAAAAAGGTTATTGAGTATCTTAAGGGCACCAAGTGAATAGAGGATTATGGTATCCAGCTGATGATAACCTTGAATTAACTGGTTACTCAGATGCCGATTATGGAGGTTGCAGAATTGACAGGAAGTCCACTATAGGAACTTGTCAATTTCTAGGAAGTAAGCTGATATCTTGGTTTTCGAAGAAACAGGACCTCGAAGAGCAACCAAGATCTTCATGGGTTTGAATACATGGTTGCGAGGAAGTTCTTGTGCTTTCGATTTTTTGGCTCAGACAACAATTAAGGGATTATAAAGTTGTAGCCAATGAAGTACCAATATTTTGTGACAATAATAGTGCCATTGCTATTTCACAAAATCCGTATGCACACACTAGATGCAAGCATGTGGATATCGGACATCACTTCTTCGGAGATCATGTCGAGAAGAAGAAGGACATAAGGATGGAGAAAATTCATACTGATAAGCAAAGAGCTGATATCTTGACTAAACCTTTGGCTGAATCAAGATTTTAGGAACTTTCAGTTGAATTAGGGATGTTAGATCCAGGTGTTTAGAGTAAAATCTGAAAAATTGAAGGTTTTCAGATGCATGAAGTTTTCTCATAATTCTACTGAGAAGCTCAGGATAAAATGGAAATACTGAACTGAGTCTCAGGAAACTCAGATTTACTGAAGGTCAGTACTCAGTGTTATACTGAACCCATTCAGTACTCAGTATTATACTAACATTTTATCAAGGTCAGTACTCAGTAAGACTGATAGAGAGAAATTAGTCTGAGGAAGTAATGACTCATGCAATTCATTTATTGCTTAAGTAAAGCTCAGTAATCATTTGCAATAAATACAAAACACCTAAGGAATGTTTTGGGCAGGATCGTTTGAAATTCCGAAGAAGGTCAACAGTCATTTAATGCTCTGTTACATTAATGACCAATGGGGATATTTTGGCGGCTTACTTTTCGGAGATCGTCTGTACGTATACCCGATTAATCAGCAATTAATCTCAATTGTTGCTTTTCACCTAACCAACATGATTTCCCATGATCTCGAAACTATTTATACCCCAATAAGCCATTCAAGCCCAATTTTATCAAACCCTTCGTTCCCAAAATCCTCTGCAAGAAAATCCCCTTTGCCCAGAAAATCCTAAACCCTAAATCTTCAAATCTTCAATCTCTCAAATAGCTCCTACCATTTTCGATAAATTAGCCAAAACCAACAAACCCTGGTATGAGTTCGTTGTCTCGCTAAATAGCACAACCAATTCCAAACCAGAAGAGGAGGCTCTCCATATGATTCGTATGGCCAAACTCACTCATCTCGTCGCAAGTCGACCGGATCAAGAGTATGCAAAAGAGGTAATCGAGTTCATCTGTAATTTGAGGATAGATGAAGAGGATGGTATGCATTCTGAGATTACTGTATCACACTTAGAGCATTCATCCAAATACATCGATTTTGAGAGGGAATTGTATATAATTCCGAAGAATTTAAATGATGTTTTTGAGCTCTGTGATAAAGGAGAGGATCCTGCCATGTATATGTTGGGTAGAGAGCAGGAGTATTTAGATAGGATTGCTGAGAATCCTGTAAAATTTGAGGCTACACTGCATAAGAGGCATTTGAAGCCACAATATCGAGTTTTGATGGATATTGTGAGCAAAAGCATCATGAGCCTTCTTGGGGAGTTTTTGAGCGGATCAAGACTCCAAAGTCCGATTGATGGCGGCGATCGAGGCCTCACCCACCATCGACTTCAACTGGCTCAAATTCTTGATTCGGGATGGTGAGTGAGCAAGCCAAAGTCTTCAAGAAGGTTGACGGGGCTATCACGATTAAAGGCAAGATCCACCATGCAACCAAAATAGCTTATATTTTGGAGATGTACAGAGAGGAGGAGGATATCTTCGCCAATTCGACCACATTCCCTAAGTCCAAGGTGCTCTTCAAGCCCATTGCTTTGTGAAGAAACAAAGCCATCGAGGGAAGAAAGAAAAAGAAAGCAGAATCACCAAAAGTCGTTGTCGTTGAAGAGACCCAACAAACCCGGGGGGAAGGTTTTGTTGGAGGCAAAGATGGAGCAGGTGAGAAGTTGAAAAGGTAAAAACCCCGCCCTAAGCGCAGAAGATTGGTGGTTCTCACCGATGAAGATGGCGGTGATTCCAAGAGATTCAACCTGAGGGCCAAACCGCTCAAAATTCGCCATTGCAAGTCTTGGCTCAGGTTATCTCTAAGGCACAGGAACAAACTGAGGAGCGTGTCTTCTTCGAGGTGCTTGAGACTTCGCTCGATTCGCATAAAATTTCTCAGAAATTTTAAAGGAACTCAGCCTCGTCGAGATTCCTACCAAAGATGTGCTGCTCGGACAAACAGAGTTAACTCGAGTCAATCTGAGGACGTGCACCCAGCCCCTGAAACCCACTCAGATGCAAACTGAGGACCTGACTGCACAAACTTCAGATGCTCCTGAGACTCAGGAGCAGCTTATTCTTGATGAGCTCCTCGAGTGATCTCTTTTTGATCCTTGGTGATGCTTGATCGAACCAAAAAGCCCGAGATGGAAGAAGGGCGGTCAAGAAATCGAGTGGAGGAGCAAGGGGAACGTTCATCCTTGAACGCTACCCGAGCTCATTTCATTCCATGATCCGCAGGATATCTTCTTCAAATTAAGGTCGACGGTTTTCATCCTCAATCGGACACTTCCAGAGATTCTTGATATTCTTTGCATTCGGAGGGGGAAGACCGTGGAATGAGGAGACAACCTTCCGACCGACTTCTCAGATTCGGGGAGGACAAAGCTCAGGATGAAAAATTTCTATTTTGATGAAATGGTTCGAGAAGAAGATACCGAGAGGAAAAGCTAATGAAGTTGGTGCCCCTAGCAAAGCAGAGACAAATTTCAAGATGGGGACCAAGCGGGGAGATGCCGAGGATCGGTCTCGGATGGAGAAGGAAACTTTCGTGGCCGATCAACTGAAATCGGTCAACCTCGATCGGTTAGCACTCTTGGTACTTTTTGGCACTATTAACAATTATGCCAAAGTTCTTTGAAAGTTCTATCTTTAATTCTCAATTGTCCGATGTCTGATCGAGGCTTAGTTGGAGACTGGAGCTCGGGATGATGCCAAGCTTCGGTGCAGACCGACCCTCAGGTTGTGTCTGAACCTCAGGATGATCAATCAGCACAGAAGGTGCAGAAGGTTCCTGAGATCGACCTCACTCCCTTGATGGAAAAGCTTGAGAAGGTTGAGCCAATGATGAACAAGATTGCTCGGATGGAAGAAACATTGCCGCCCAAGCTCGGAAGATGGAGAATCTTAGTCACTCTTCAGAACTGGTGCAAATCCAAAACACTCTGACCTCACAGATGACCTCCATGGAAGATAAGCTGAATGAAAAGCTGGAGGGAGTCAAGGCTGAGCTAAGTCTTTGAATCAAACAAAAAAAGCACCGGAGAGAAGCGCATTTCTAGAGGTGAAATTGGCGAGAGAGGAATGAAGTCTTGATCAAATCTATTTGTTGAGGAAATGAGCTCAATGCTCATGACCAAGATGATGAGAGATGTTTAAAGAAGCTCTCTCGCCGCTTACCCATCTCTGAAGAATTTTTCGTGGCTAAGAACCACATCGGGGAGGTGGAGGACGAAACAAGATCGATTAGCGAGGAGAGGTCTTGCTTTGTGTGAGCAAAGAGCAATATCACATGGACACAAAGACTCTCAAACTTCTTCCAAATTTACGGTGCAAGAAGGGGAAAAGGAAGGTGAAGACCTCAGGAAATTATTGGCACGTACTTTGGAGAAAAAGGCACAGAAAGAAGCTGAAATGTATAGCCTATCCAAAGCCTTGAATGAAGTCGGGTTACTTGACAAAACCAAGTTCGCTTTCGGTGGAGAAGCCTATCTACACTCGAAGTTTCGAGGAAACCATGCTTGATGTTGCAAGAGAGAAACCGAAGTGCTAGAACTAAGGTTGAAACAAGCCAAATGGGCTTTGAATTGCTTATGAAGAGGAAAGCCTTGGGCATTTTCTAAGCCAATTCTAAGCCAATCCAGAGAAATCGATTCGGATGATGAAGGAACTGAAAAATCTCGAGTCTCAACCGCAGAAGAAAGTCTTCAATACGGAAGAATGCTCAAGACACCAGAGATAAACAGTTAAGAAAGCAAATGCTTGGTCTCAGCGTGCTGTGATCGTGAAGAAGATCAAGAAGAGTGAAGAAAGAGTGGATTCAAAAGTTTTTGAGCAAAAGGAGAGAGACATCAAAAGCACTGAAGTGGCCACACGTTGACAAATGGATGCCTATCAAACTCAACGATATGTGGGAAGAAGTCAAGAGAACCTTCTGGTTCTATTATGATGTGCTCAGGGAGTGGAGAGGGGAAAGCTCAGATCAGAATGAAGCGTTCATTGAATATCTCCTAACCTTCTATCCAAAATATCTCCAAAGTTGGATGAACTTAGCAGATGAAGGAAAGGTACAGATAGTTGCCCCTGGTCCATATTCCTACCCTCCTCCAAGACTTGGTAATGGCTTGGTGAATGAGAAGACCATTACTCAAGAAATTGCTCAGTATGCTGGTCAGTTGGGTTTGACAGGAAACAGTCCGGATATCATTAAGGAAAGAAATGAACTGAAGAAGAGGTTTTTCGGAATGTTCAACCTAGAGGTGCCCGCTGATGAAGTTGAAGAAGAAGCAAACTGAAGAGCAGAAGACTGAAGAGCCAAATCTGAAGACTGAAGACTCAGAAGATTCCTGTAATCTTTAATTTTTTGTCTTTTTGATTTTGTTGATAAGACTCATTGTAATCTGTAATGGTATACCAATCATCAATGAAAACTTATCATTTATGCTAAAAAGATAATATCTCATTATCTTATTTACATGTCTTTTATATTTGATATGCTGAATGAATGTCTCTGAATTAATTGTTTAAGTATTTGGTGATGAACTATTTAAGAAGATTCATTACTGAAGAAATTGTTAATTGTTGGGAGACTCTCTGAAATTGTTGGGAGATTCTCTGTTTCAGGAAATTGTTGGGAGACATAATCAATCTTGTAATAGAATAAACTGAAACCTGAGTATAGGTTATATGTTTGTAACAAGATAGGTTTGGCATCATCAAAAAAGGGGAAATTGTTGGGAGATGAATTTAATAAAAGATATATGATTTTGATTAAGATCCCAAAACCCCTGAGTATGACATGTTCAGAATAATCTTGATAGTTGAGTCGATTTGGTTTTTAGAGTATTGAGGATGTTATCTCGAAAATGTATAGTCGGCAGATATAGATCATGATAGGTTCAAGACTCGAAGAACGCAAAGATAATTTTGAAGAAACTGAAGTTTCAAAGATGAAACTGAAGTTTTCAAGACTTCGAGAAACTGAGAATCTAAAGACTCAAAGGAGAAAGCGAGAGAATCAAGACTTCGGAGAAATCGAGAATCAAGACTCGGTGTGAAATCGAGATATCAAGACTCAAGATGAAACGAGAACTCAAGACTCAAAGATGAAGACTCAAGATATCGGTCAAGATATCTCAAGACTCAAGACTCAAGACATCAAGACTCGGAAGACTCAAGACTCGAAGACCTCAAGACTGGAAGACTCAAGACGCAAGACCGAAGATCGAAGATCAAGAATATCAAGGCAAGAATTATCAAGACTTAGTAATGTCTTGAATGCTCAAGATAAACCTCGAATGTTCCGAGACATCAATATATCTATCTCAAGGATGCACATCGAGAAGATCGCGATTCCTTAGATAATAGATATTTGCCAAGACATTCAAATGCGCATAAAAGGAACTAAGTCGAGTGTTGTTAAGGTTATATCAACTCGTAGTTTGTAACCAAAAGAGCCGTTGAAGGTGTCTACCTTTAACCGGAGACAAAAGTCAAAAAAGGAAGACAACACTGCACTACCATCTTGTGAAAGGATGACAGTCGTAAAAAAGATGTCAAAAGTACAAAGTTCCAGACTGCAAAAAGTGAAGACCGGCTACATGAAAGGTTATTGCCTAAAACGTGTTAGGGAGTTTCAAACCCTAAATATAGCCGTTCCTCACACACCATAAGAGGAAACTCAAATTTATTTCTCCAACGGATAGTTTTCAAGAGTGACCTTGGTGTATGCCTATAAATACTGGTGACCCTCTACATTGTAAGGTTACGGGAAATTTATAAGCAACTCAAGAAGCTCAAACTTATTAACGCAAAGTTAAAGCACTCGAAAAACTTAGAATTTCCCAAGTGCTTTTATATTGAAGAGAGCTCACTAAATTAAGCCTAGCTTGATAAGACATATTCGAAGCTTAGTCGAGATATCCTAACCTTTTGCATTGTACTTCATTGTAAAGGATATCTCATCCTAGTTGGAAACCAACCGAGAAACCCCAAACCCTTGAGAAGGTAGTTGGAGTGTGTTTGTTGGTGAGAAGAGTTGTAAAGAGTTAGTAAACTACGCGGAGTAGTCAGAAAACTCTAGAGGAGAAGTTAGTAAGCTGCAGAGGTAGTCTGAAAGCTTGTTTGTGTTTAAGTAAGTAAACTACGGAGGTAGTCAGAAAGCTCAAGGTCGGGTTGAGTAAGTAAACTACATGGAGTAGTCAGAAAGCTCAGGGCCGAGTTGAGTAAGTAAACTACGCGAGGTAGTCAGAAAGCTCAGAAGTAATTAGTGGATTTCTCGAGGATGGGAGAGTGGGACGTAGGGAGCTTGAGTCTCACGAACCACTATAATCTTTGTGTTGTTTATTGCTTTCTTTATTTGTGCTTAACATTTGCATCACCGAAGTTTGAAAGCATATTTTCACCGATATTTCGGGGTTGGAATCAATCCTTTGGAAGTTGCATGTAATTGAATCACGACCTAATCACTATTCCATTAAAGGAAGGTTTTCAAACAAAGCTTAAAAACGAGTATAAACTAAAGGCCAACCATTCAGCACATCCGAGTAGCTAGAATAGATAGTTACCAAAACCGAACTTACTCTTACGAGGGTTCGATGAAGTTAGTTATCGATCCAAGCAACTCGGGATCTCTGAAAACTCAGGACTCGGTTGGGATTATCCGAGGTATCCGAAAGCATTTCGGGATCATTTTGTCTCGATGAGACTTTGACTCAGAGCGATCTGCGGCTTCTCGTAACCTAATCTTCAGGATTATCTGACCCAAGCTGACCTCAGTAAGAAAAAGTTTTAAAAACACTAAACACGTGTATTCCCCCCCATACACGTGCAAGACTCGTTTTCACCAGGACCAACAGAAAATTAATTGGATTAATTTATTTAATAACTGATAAATTACTATCAAATTTAAGTTTTGAAAATTGGATTTTTTTAATTTAATTTGATGAGTTGAATAGTTATTAAATCCCACTTGGTTGACTTATTTGTTTTAATTCGTTAACGCATTTATAGTCCGTATTATAATTGTTTGGGTAGGTGGCGCCCAATAATTATCGGACCGTATTAATTGTTTGGGTAGAAGGCGCCCATATAAGTGTTAGTCTGTATAAAATCATGTTTGGGTAGGCGGCACCCAATAATTGCTCAAATGTGATGTAGATTAACATGTTGGATCTCGATTAAGCAATTAATACCCCGCCTTTAAAATGTTCCTCACTAAAATATAATTTTCATTAAATTGAACGATTTCTTCCATCAAAATTAAAAGTAAACTAGAGATTTCATTCCAATGAGTATTTAAGACCCAAGTCTTTTGCTAGGATCTACATCTAACGGAACTTTTATAGGGACACGAAGTGTCGCCGCTTGATGGTTGTAAATCAACTTGACTTTGTTTCACCAGCCCAAGCAGGGAAACAAAAGTCAAGTGGCATCCGATTGAACTAGGTTCAATCAACTAGGAATTGCAGTTGTGCAATTGGTTTGGAACCTACCAGTTCTATTATTGCAGTAGTCAGCCCAAGCAGGTATTGTAATAATAGGAATGTGGATCCTAGTCCATTATGATTTGTATTAGATATAAATTTATATTCTTCCGATGAGGTCGTTGAATATGTGAAAATAATGGAGACAAAATAAATTAAAAGGCCATGTTTATTTTGATTGCTGAATATTGATCATAGGAATTGTGTGTTTAATTCCCATTTTATTTTATTTCTCTAGGATTGTTGAAATGAATAACTTGTCATTGAGAAGTGTTCTGAAAATGAACAAATTGGCTGGGTCAAATTTTTTGGACTGGCACCGAAACATTCGTTTGGTACTAAGGCAAGAAAAGATTGAGTATATGTTTCCCCTGAGGCTGGTACTGAAGAGGCTGAAGCGTTTGACGCTGCAGCTTAGAAGAAGCATCAAGAGGATGCTTCCCAGGCTCAATGTGTTATGTTGCTCAGCATGACTCCCGAGTTGCGAAGGCAACATGAGAAGATGCTCCCCTTCGAGATGCTCAAGCATTTGAAGGATCTCTTTGATTCTGAATCTCGTTCCGAGATTTATGAAGTGATGAGAGATCTATTCAGAAGTCGGCTAGCTGAAGGAGGGAAAGTCTCTCCTCATGTATTGAAGATGATTGGACTAATCGAGAAACTTGGTCATTTGGGCATTGAGCTCAAAACCAATGTTTCTGTTTATGCCATCCTTCAGTCGCTTCCCGATTCATATTCGAGTTTCGTAGTAAACTTTAATATGAATAAGACAGAATCGACCATGCCTGAGCTTCATAACATACTCAAGACTTTTGAGTCTTCCACTGCTAAGGAAAAGCCCGTACTCATGGTTGTTGAGAAACATTTTGCCCGGATCTATTCGAAGTGCAATTTAAATACAAATTTAAATTATTTAATTATTATTAGCATGAATTAATCCTATATTAATTCAAATAATAATTAAATATCCAACAACAAATCATGCATATAAATACCACGTAAATCCTACACATGCGGATTCTAGGAGTTATGTGAAGCGTACCTTTTTTGGCTGATTAAACGATTAGAGAATATAAGCACAAACCCAACGACCTTCTCTAGTATTCCCAACATCCTTGTTTGATAACCCGGTGGTAGGATTTTCCTTCAAACAATTAACAAAAGAAAAAAAGAAAAATGTGTTGCACCACCTTTGTGGATTTCTAATTTTTCCAACATTGGAATTGTGTTGCGGATGAAAAAATCATCCCCTATATATAGAGAATGGGGGGTGGGGGACGAAAATTATGTGAATATTAGGGTTATTGGAAATTTCTTTGTATCTTCCCAAGATACAACCTTGAACATATATCATATATTATATTTCCATAATAATCACAAAATATCTTTTCTTCCCTTTTTTCTCTAATATTTCGAAAATCACAAGATTCAAAGAATCAAGATTTGACTTCTTGAATTTTATGGGATAATCTTGTATTCCAAGAATACTTATCATTTTTCCATAAAATCTTTCCAAGAAAATCAAGAAAATCTTTCCTTTTCTTTTCTTCTTTATTTTCGAAAAAATTAGAAAAAAATTGCAACAATACTTTCTGTTGGGATATTTTTAGTTTTGATAAATTATGCCAAAATATTATCAACTTGTGTTATTTAAATTAATATACAGATAACAACTTGTGTTATTTAAATATTATCAGAAGAAGAAAATAGAAGAAGTCGAAGAAGAAGAAGAAGAAGAATCGGAAGAAGATTAAGAAGAAGAAGATGAAGAAGATCTTTGAAACAGATCACCAGATATCGGATCATTTATAAAGATCGGATCGATTTGTCAGGCAGATTAATCGAATCGAGATCGACCAGTCTGAGATCGATTGTATCAAGATCGATTTCGATCGATCAGAATCTGATCTAAATCGAACCGATGAACAAAGTTTTTTGAACTTGATGAACAAAGTGATTTCAAAGACACCGTAAATCTCTGAATCGATTTCAATTGGACCGATCAAAGCGACGAGAATCGAAGCGGTGAACAAGAATCCGTGAGTTGATCGGATCCGTTAGACACACAAAAGCAGTTGATCAATAAGAAGATAACAACATATATGGATGTGACATAAAAGTCGCAAACAACAAAGGCAAAAGGACAAAGAAAAAGTCAGAAGATTATTAGTATGGATTTGAATATTACTCTCCAAGCGGTAATATTCAAATCCACACTATAAATACATTGCACTATCTTTAAAAAGAAGATAATGGAGGATCTGCAAAGTGAAATTAAAGCCAAATATTCAAGCAACTCCATTCATAGAACACAGAGCAAGAAATACACACATATATTCAAAAGTGTTCTACCCTAGATCTAAGCACAAATGTTATATCCTAAGCTTAGAGAGATTTTCCCATCCTTAGCATTGAGGCTAAACAAATGTAAGGGAAAATCTCAACCTAGTTGGAAACCAAACAAACCTTACCCAAATCAGTTTGATAGGATAAGTTTGTAGGTGAGTGTGAACTCGGTAAACATCTAGCAATCCCGAAAGGGAGGGTAGGCAATCCCGTGAGGGAGATAAGTCCCGTTTGAGTGTGAACTCGATAAACATCTATAGGCGATCCCGTGAGGGTGATAAGTCCCGTTTGAGTGTGAACTCGGTAAACATCTGTTGGTTAAGTTGGTGCCCCATGAAGGGAAGAGTGGATGTAGGACTGGTTTGTCCGAACCACTATAAAAAATACCGTGTTCTTATTTGCTTTCATATTAACTGTCATACATACTTTAGCAAATCTGCATAACACACATTCAAAAAAAAAAATTTAAGTCACCTCCCATTGAGATTTTACGAGCTTTAAATCGGGTTTTTCGGGACCATCACTTTTTTTTATTTTAATCACTTTTTTCAGTTATTGGACTTTATCTTTGGGCTACTTGAGGGGCCTTTAAGAGAATTAAGATTGGACCTTCCAATGGACTTTGAATTACCAATATTGAGCCACAATATTATTCAAGCCCATTAATATTAATTAATCCCACTACATAATTAATATTGTATTATCCATCTTAACTCATATTACTGTAATATGGCTCCCGGTTATTATTTCCCGTGTTTAAGATTATCTAGTCCATTAATTAATTTAAGCCACTGAAAAGCTCTATATTAATTAATATCTTTTTCCTTGGATTAAGAACAACTCAGTTTGTTGGTCATTTTGCCCTTGAGACAAGATTCACAATTATCATAAGACTCCAAGTCAAATGGGGTTAAGTAGTCTAACTTTCTTAACCTTGCAATTCTTTTCTCGTTTGCATGACCAAGTCTACAATGCCACAAGTAAGTTGAGTTTTCATGATTTCTAAGTTTGAGTCTTTTATTTTGTAAATTAAGAACATTATATCCACAATGCAACAAATATAAATCATTCGATAAAGGAGCATTTCCATAAACATCACCATTAAACAAAAAATAACAATTATTGTTTGCAAAATGGAAGGAAAAACCCTCAATATTTAACATGGGAATAGAAATAATGTTGCGAGTAATAGACGGAACAAAATAACAATTATTCAGTTCTAATCTAAAACCAGAGAGTAAGTCTAAAACATAAGTGTCAACACGTTCAACAACAACTCTTGCTCCATTCCCAACGTGTAAAGCGACTTCACCCGGCCTAACTGTCCTGTTATGCTTGAGACCCTGCACATTAGTACAAATGTGTGAGCCATAATCGGTATCCAATACCCAGCAGTTGGTATCATTTGTGGACATGTTTATCTCAATAACAAACATACTTGTTCTAGTGGTTGAGACACCTTGTGCCTTCTTTTCAGCTGCTAGAACCTTGCAGTCCTTCTTCCAACCCCCCTTATGCTTTCAGTGGAGGCATACATCCTTGTCCACCCGCTCCTTCTTTTGAATTCCACCTTTGGGCTTGAGGTAAATAGGCTTAAAGCCCTTCTTAGCCTTGCTTCTTCGCTTCTTCTTTCCTTTCGGAGCAGAAGAAGTAGAAGCACTCACCATTGTTGGGGTTATACTGAAAAGTATGCTTTTACTTTGTATAACCAAACTGAATTTCTGTCTTATTTACTGAAAATAAATTATTTATCACTGTTGCTTTAAATATGAATGAATGTTATATATATATCTACTACATATCTGTTCCATAATAGTATGAGTTACATTGTAGTTAATGTGGTGATATAAGAAGATCACATTAACAGTCCCTTGTAAATAAGTACAAATTCACAACCTAGATGAAAATGAACAATCCATCGTGAAAGGTTGAAGTGTAAGGCTCAGATTGACTTGTTTGACCAAGAAATTACACTATTGCATTATGATTCACTGAATAGGACCTACAACGAGGATAAATTCTTCAGTACTGAATGAAGAAGAATTAGACCTCAGTGGTTCGTTATTTTTTAATCTCCGTCCCTTAAATAGGATCGTGTGAAATTGATAATTATTGCTTTGACTTATGTTGGGTAGAGAATCAATGTGATTCAATACTTTATATCCTTGGGCAATATTATTAGTTACATGACGATTGTTAAGATTTAATACGGAGAATCGTGTGCAAGCATGTTTTGCGTGATTTGTCCCCTTGGTAGGCTCAGAAGTTTTATCATACTAAATCTTGCAAGTGGAATTTGTTTCCGGTATACTTCACCACTTTTACTGATGATTTCTCGAGATACGGATACGTGTATCTTATGAAGCACAAATCCGAATCTTTTGAGAAATTCAAAGAATATAAAGTTGAAGTAGAAGCAACTTGGTAAGACTATCAAGACTCTTCGATCGGATCGAGAAGGTGAATACCTTAGCCATGAATTCACTGATTACTTAAAGTTAAATGGAATCCAATCACAATGGACACCTCCTGGAACACCCCAAATGAACGGTGTGTCCGAAAGGAGAAACCGAACCTTGTTAGACATGGTGAGGTCCATGATGAGCTTTTCCTCTCTTCTGATATTCTTATGGGGATACGCGTTACAAACCTCAATTTACATTTTGAATAGGATTCCATCAAAATCGGTTGAGCATACGCCATATGAACTGTTGGGAAATTTGTATTAAGTTTTGATGGAAGTTCCAAAACAGATTGTAATAGGACCAGTCAGACCTGTTAGCTGACTGATGATTTAGAATCAGGATATGATGACCAGCTAAGTTGTATAGACATCTGATGTATAAGATAGGTCACATATTGAGAGGGAATTCAATATGTATTGGTCAGAAGGTCCGAAGATCAGAAGACAAGATATGTCAGACAAGTCAGAAGACCAGACGGGTCAGAAGACCAGCCAGGTCAGAAGATTAGCCTAAGTCAGAAGACCAGTCAAGTCAGAAGACCAGAAGAGTCAGTTAGTCAGATGATCAGGTGAAGACATAAAACTAAGGTTCAGAAGACCTGAAGATCAGATGACTACCAGAAGACCAAGACAAGAAGACCTGAAAACCTACATTAGTCGAGTCTGCTAAGTTGTGCTAAGACAACTTGCATCAGAAGACTCTATCAGGTAGACTGGTCAGTTTTATCTGATCAGGTCAGCTCACACTAGGTGTCAACTGATATTACACCAGGTCATACGTTGTCTATCAGAACAAGAGGAATGTCAACTTTAGTTGGTAGAACAAACACTGAATAAGTGTACTTGTTAACCAATGAGAACGAGACACGTACGTATGGAGCTGACAATGCGGGATTCGGTGCTGCATAGTTAAACGGCTAGAAAGGACAAACATACACGCTTTCGGCCATGCCGTTCCTGAAGCACGTCATATCAAGCCTGCAAACTACCAAATATAGCCTGAAATTCAAATTGCTCTCCAACGGCTATTTGATTTTGAGATCTATAAATATGGGATCATATTTCATAGTGAAGACACGAAAATTATCATCAAGCTCAAGCCATAGCAATTTCCGCACGAAGAACACAAATTTGAAGAAAATTTCTAAGTGTTCATCCCATTGTTCTTAGCATAGAAATCTCATCCTCTAGTTTTAGGCTACATAAATACTAGGATAGATTTTTAGTTAAACCCAAAAGTTAGGTTAAGTTTGTTTTGCAAGATTTCAGACTAGGGTTTCTAGTTTCTGATTTCTGGGATCGGTTGAGTGAGAACTCCTTAAACATCTGTTGTACTGTGTTGGACTAACACATTAAACTAAGTCCAAGTTGGTTAAGTTGGTGCCCTTGTTGGTAGGGAAGAGTGGACGTAGGACTGGTTGTCCGAACCACTATAAAAATCTTATGTGCTTATCTGATTTATCCGCTTTACACTATAACACACTACCTGTTTTGTTATCGCTACTTATTCTGAGTCTAGATCAGCTTTGCAACAAGCAACTGATCTGGTCAGCTTGACATTTTGTCATCTGACTGAAAACAGACAAGCAAATTCTGATTCTATAAAACTGGTTTTTCACACGGGTTAAAACTTGCTTCCGCACATCAGTTAAACTGATAGACACCGAACTGATCTACCTTCAGGCGATCAGTAAGTTGGATATCAGTCCAAACTGATTCACTCGCACTCTGATCAGGCAACTTGCTCTCACACCTGATCTTCCACGAAAAGTTTGCAGAAGTCTATTCACCCCTCCCCTCTAGACTTCTGCCCTCACAAAACCCGTTCGGGACCTACAAGTGGTATCGGAACAGTAGTTCTACGGACCACTGGCTTTGAGTATCATCGATTCTTGAGGAAGAACCATTGTGGTCACTTGAACAGATCTTGAAAAACCTGTTTTTAAATTCATCTATTTTCAAAACTCACAATCAGTATGGATAATACATCTGGTATGTATCATGATCTGCCTAAGTTTTCTATTGATGAGTATGCAGACTAGGTCATACTCATGAGCAATCATCTGGGAGCTATAAACAGCAGAATGATGGAAGTTCTTGAACAAAGACCCATCATTATCTACTACAACAATCCAGCTGAAGGAGGTGATCCAGAATTTCCAGTTGGAGCCAGAATCAGAAAGATTCCTTCTCTGATGGATGTTGAGGAAAGGAAATTATCCAATCTGGATACTGTGGCCAGACATATCATTATGAAGACGATGGACAAAATAACCAGAGAAAAGATCAAATACCTCAAGACTGTGAAGCAGATGTGGGATACTCTAGCTGAGATATGCGAGGGAAATGACCAGATAAAGGACAGCAGGTTACAGACCGAACTGGTTAAGTTCGAGAAACTCAAGATGCTACCCAACGAGACGATCAACCAGCTAGATGGAAGGATTACCATGTCTATCAACAAGCTCAGAGAGTGATGACGAGAAATGACCGACAAGGACATCAACTACAAGATCTTGAGATCTTTGACGAAAAAGTGGGATATGAAAGTTACCGTGATCAAGGACTGCCAGGACATAGCGAAGATGAAGCCGAGCAGCCTGTTCTTAAATCTGAAGGCCCATGAATTCGACCCGATTGAGAGAGGGCAAGAGGAAGATGATGAGTAATATGCCGAAACCACACCTGCAACAACAAAAGCAGTAGCATTCAAAGTAGGCGGTAGCTGCTCAAAATCTTCTGAGCATATTGGAAATATTGTTAGTCAAGCTGAACAAATTGCTCTACTCACCAGAAAGCTTGAAGGATCAAATATTCAATTGGGAAAGTATAGGAGATTCTACAAAGACTATCAGAATAGCAGAGGAAGAGAAAGAAGATCTTCTGACAGATTGCAGGAAAGAAATAGATCTGATGACAGAAGAGACGACCAAAGAGAAAATAAAAGAGATGATCGTGCTGAAGATCACAAATCAGAAAGGAAAAATTCAGATCAAAGGGAAATCGGGAAGTCACCTGACAGATCATATAAAAGACATGACTCACCTGCCAGAAGAAGTTCAGTGGAGAGAGGAGTCTGCTTCAACTGCCAGAAACCAGGTCACTACAGTGCAGACTGCCCTGACCTGACGCCTAGAGAATGAGAAGATAAGAGAAACAGGAGAGAGCAACGATACAGAGATAGGAAAGTTATGGTTGCTGACACCATTGGAATAGATGATTCTTATCTGCCATCAGAAGATTCTGGTTACTCATCTGTGGAAGACTTCTGCCTAATGAGCAATGCTGATGACTTCAACAACTTTGATGATCTGATGTTCTCATCTGATGGTGACATCTGTCTCATGGTCAAGGATGGTGATATATCTGAGGTATCTTCTAAACCATCTGTGTTTTCTGTTTCCACACTAGCTGTGCTGAGCACACCTGCTGGAGAGATTGACCTGCAGTTCTACAGTGAGCAATTGCTTGATGATCTCTCCAATGCAGTAGACACTTATACTATAGTGGAAGCTGAGAACGACAAGCTAAGGATAGAGAACATTCAGCTTGTTAAAGATAATGCTGCAAGAAAAGCGGCTGAACTGAAATCAGCTGAGACTATTCAGAAGATGACTATAGAACTTGAGGTTCTAAAAGTCAGTTCTACTGATCAGTGTAAACTGGTTAAGGAACATCTAGCTATTAACAAACAACAAGCTGATGATCTCAAAATCCTTCAAGCTAAGTTTGATGAACTCTTCCGACTGCATGAGAGTCTAAAACTGAGTGATGATAGTTTGCGTAAGAAAATAGAGGTTTTCACTAAATCATCTAAGATTGTTCAAGATCTGAACAACTATTTTCATACATCAACTAATAAGAAGGGAATTGGGTATGAACACCCTTCTGCATCCTCAAAATCCCCATCTGGTTCACTTCAGAAAAGTGTAATCAAACGAGTTTTTGATCAAGATACACGAAAAGCAAAATTTGTATCAGATAAGGGAAAAGGATCAGCTGACCAAGCAAGGCAAGTGTCGGATCAGAAAGGGAACAGAAATGGACCCCAACTGATCAGACATCAGCCGAGAAATCAACAGAAGAGCCCTGTTCTTCTAAATAGACATCAACCTGATCAGCAGATTAGGAATCAGAAAAGACTACCTCTCAAGGGAAAATCTAATCTGAAACCTAATCAGGTCAAACTACCTTACAAGCAAGCTAAGGGTAAACTGCTAAGACCATCTATGCCAAAAAGATATGAATCTTTTAATGGTAGCAGTCGTACCTACCCTTACAATCAGAAACCTAGGGTTGCTGCACCTGAGCCCCACTGGATTAAAAGAAGACAAATATCGATAAAAATTCCCAAGTCTTCTGATTCATCCAAGGCTCACACCAATGATCATACTGACCAGACTGCATATGAAGAGACGTGTGATTATTTAGATGTTTATGGGAGATAAATCAAGCCCTCTGTTTTCAACAAAGTTGCCAGATTTGTTTGGATCCCGAAAGGTAACCCTAACCCCTCAGGACCTGATTCAACTGGGGTACCTAAAGCCTGATCTGATTGCAGGTTCGCGTGGGTTTGGCCAATAAAGGAGGTTACAAGTAACTATCTGGTACATCGATAGTGGATGCTCAAGGCACATGACTGGAAACAAACATCTCATTAGCTCATACACAGAACAAGAAGGCCCACGTGTACTCTTTAGTGATGATAACTTTGGTTTTACCAAAGGATTCGGAACCCTAGAGAATGATGATGTACAGGTTATTGGAGTCTCGTATGTCGATGGTTTAAAGCACAACCTATTATCGGTTTCACAATTCTGAGAGAACGGATTCAGTGTTGAGTTCTCGACTGATCAATGCACTATAAAGAATTGAGCTACTCAATAGATTTTGTTAACTGGTTCAAGAAAAGGAACGATCTATACTGCAGATTGGAACAGTTGTCCAAGAAATGCATGCCTGATTGTTAAGAGTTCCAAAAGCAGCAGTTGGCTCTGGCACAAGAGAATGAGTCATCTGAACTTTAAAACTCTTAACAAGATAGCAAGGATGTATCTGGTTGAGGGTCTCCCGAATGAGGTATTCTCTAAGGATCAGACATGTGTCGCATGTCTGAAGGGAAAGCAAGTTAAAGCCTCATTCAAGGGAATCCCAGGACCAACATCCAGCAGAGTATTGCAACTGCTCCATATGGATTTATTTGGACCAGTTACACCACTTAGTCTCAGCTGATGCAAATACACTCTGGTGATCGTGGATGATTACTCCAAGTTTACCTGGGTTGTATTCATATATAAGAAGAATGAGACTACAACAAAGATACCCGAGCTGCTCAAGAAATTGCAAAATGAGAAGGGTGTCAGTATTATAAAAATCAGATCCGATAAAGGTATAGAATTTCTGAACTCCTTTGTTACTGAATTTTGCACTAAGTTTGGAATACAGCATGAAACATCAGCTGCAAGAACACCACAACAGAATGGAGTAGCAGAAAGAAGAAACATAACACTCAAAGAAGTTGCTCGTACTATGTTAGCTGAACATGCAACTCCAAACCGTTTCTGGGCAAAAGCTATCAACACAGCATGCCACACTCAGAACAGATGTTCTCTGACTAAGATTCACTTCAAACACCTTATGAACTGTGGAAGGGCAGAAAACCTCGTGTTTCTTACTTCCATGTTTTTGGGTGCAAGTGTTGCATACACAATAATGGGAAGAGCCAGTTGAAAATCTTTGAGGCCAAGTCAGATGAGGGTATATTCCTAGGATATTCCTCAACCAGCAAGTCTTTCAGGGTGTTCAACAGGCGAACTCTAGTTGTGGAAGAAACACCTCATGTGGTCTTTGATGAGACATCTTCTGAACAAGAGAAATTTACCTCAGAACAAGCAGTACCAGACCAACCAGTACCTGATGCACATAAAATGGATCAGCTAAGTATCAAAGATAAGGGATCAGATCACGTAACAATGTATGTTCCAAAACTTGATCTTACTGATTCATCAGGTCAATCAGACCCAAAGGTACGTACAACTATCAATAAAGAAGCTGGTACAACTGAGACAGTATCAACTGAACCATCTGGTTCAGGGGGAACACCTGATGTTCCTATGGACAGACATCAGCATATGATGATTCCAACATCAGCTGAGACTTGTCAATGTCAAGTGGATTCTATTACTGCACCACTCCCAACTACTAGTGACTCAATATCAGATGAGGATGATGATATCCAAACTGATATACATCAGAAAAGAAGGACTTGGTTAAGTGACCATCCGACTGATCTGATAATTGGCAATCTGAATGCCCGAGTCCAAACTAGACATCAGGTTGGTGAAAGTGCCATGTACTGTTGTTATCTGTGTTTGAAGGAACCAACCACCATAGAAGAAGCTCTACAAGATGCTAGCTGGATTCTAGCCATGCAAGAAGAATTGGAGCAGTTTGAAAGGAATCAGGTTTGGAAACTGGTGGACAGACCAACTCATCAAGATGTGATAGGCACCAAATGGGTATTCAAGAACAAGAGAGATGAGAATAATGTCATAACTAGAAATAAGGCAAGACTTATTGCTAAGGGGTATTCACAATCAGAAGGAATTGATTATGATGAGACCTTTGCACCAGTCGCTCGCCTGGAAGCCATTCGGCTGTTTCTGGCATATGCTGCCCACAGAGGGTTTATTGTGTATCAGATGGATGTAAAGAGTGCATTCTTAAATGGGGTACTAGCTGAGGAAGTTTATGTTGAACAACCTCCTGACTTTGAAAAAGGCAACCAGGTGTACCATTTAAGAAAAGCTCTTTATGGCCTGAAACAAGCTCCTCGAGCTTGGTATGATACACTCTCTCAATTCTTGATAAACAGTGGATTCACTAAAGGAGTAGTAGATAGAACCTTATTCAGAATAAAAGATGGAGAAGATATTCTGATGGTTTAGATCTATGTGGACGACATCATCTTCGGATCTCCCAACAAGAGCCTATGTGAAAGATTCAGCAAACTGATGCAAGGGAAATTCGAAATGTCCATGATGGGTCAGATGAATTACTTTCTGGGTCTACAAGTTAAGCAAAGTACAGAAGGAATATTCATCTGTCAGGCAAAGTACACTAGGAATCTGTTGGCTAAATTTGGAATTCAAAACAGTAAGGAAGCCAAAATTCCTATGATGACTGGATTCAAAATGGATCCAGATGAGAATGGTCAGAAAACTAATCAGAAAGAATATAGGGCTCTCATTGGATCTCTACTATACCTGACTGCCAGCAGACCAGATATAACTTTTGTAGTAGGAATATGTGCCAGATTTCAGACAAATCCAATGCAAAGCCACCTGGAAGCAGCTAAGCGGATTCTTAAGTATATGAAGGGAACAGTAAACCTTGGTTTATTCTACCCATCAGATGATAATCTAGAGCTTAGTAGTATTCGATTACGATTATGGAGGTTGCGAGAATAGACGTAAAAATCAACCTCAAATACATGTCAGTTCTTAGGAAGTAAACTGATCTCTTGGTTTTCAAAAAGGCACATCTGTTGCCCGTCTACTCTTAAAGGCAGAATATATGGCTAGGAAGTCACATTTTCCCAACTGCTCTGGCTTAGTCAGCAGCTGAGGGACTATAACATTGTAGCTATGAATGTGCCCATATTCTGTGACAGTAATAGTGTTATTGCAATAACTCAGAATTTTGTTTTACACACACTATGCAAGCATGTGGATGTCAGACATCACTTTATATGAGATCATGTGGAAAAGAAGAACATCAGAATGGAAAAGATCCATACTGATAAGCAGAGAGTTGATATCTTAACCAAGCCACTAGCTGAGGTTAGATTCAGAGAGCTATGTAATGAGCTAGGACTTCTTGACTTAGGAGGAAGTGCACCAGAAATGTTTGGTGGACTGGTCTCCAAGACCAGTTGGTTAAAAGATTAATCAAATAAGAAGGATCAGTTGAGTATGGTACCTCAACTGATCAGAAAGATCAGTAAAGGACTGATCAGACAACAGATATCAGATGAAGGGGGAACTGATCAGATTGGATCAGAAGAAATCTGATCAGATAAGTGGGACATTGTTGGGAAATACTAAGGGATAGGCTACCATCAGTAAGGTCAACAGTAATCAGGCCAACCAGATCAGAACAAAGTGGTAACTGACTGATTACAATATCAGTCAGTCAGATACGTTTTCTGATTTCTCTTTATACTTATTCTATAATAGTTATTACTGTTCCCATTACTTTATGATGTCACGCCTGCAAGCATTAAATGCGGATGTGGGATTTTTGTGTTAAAATGCATTTATTGCGAACTTTTAACTCCAAAAGCCTGCCGGATTAAATCCCTAACCACACGATGAAATTACTTTTCGACGAATTGATTTTAACCGTCCGATTAAATCAAGGACACTCAATTATTTTCAAACCTTTCGTGCAAAATTTTCTTTCCCTCTCACTTATATAAACCCTAATATACCATTTTCAGAAACTTTTCGCATTACTCTCATTCAAACACGCAATAGTTACCAGAATTTCATTTCTACACACTCAAAACATCCAAGCGATTCTTTCTATCTTTTACAAATCACAACTCGCTTATCTGGTAATTTGCGTAGCTTACATTTGATTTCTCATATTTATTATGTGTTAGGGTTACAATTTTAGTAATGCATATGCTATTTGTTTTGTTTATATTTATGCTTATGCTTAATCTCTGATAAATGCTTCCATGATTTTATGTTTTACAGAAATGGCAACATCTATTGTGCTTTCTGAAACTTGTGATTATGCTTCCATGATCAAGAACGTGATCGATGAGAAGTGTGTCTTTTTCCACATCACAAATGATCCGGAATCGAAAGAGATTTTGGAATGCATAAGGGCGTGTGGACTCGAATAGTTTTGCTACAGACATTTGAATAGTGTATCCATAATCGAGTCTCTGGAGTTCTTGAGGAAGTTGAAGGAGACAGACAACAAAGAACTCTACTCCTTCATTGGTGGCAATCGGATTGATGTCACCAATGATGATTTGCAGAGGATTTTTGGACTCCCTATGGGCAGGAACTACCCTGACGAATTCAATGTCGAGATGTCTGATAAAGAATATCTACAAAAGGTGTTGTTGAGGCCAGGGAACATCGCTAATATCACAATGTTAAGGTTCCCTACCTTCGGAGGAAGTATAGATTATTGTTTGAGATTGTCTCAAAAGTAATCTTGGGGATTGCATTCAGCCCCGACGCTTTAACTCAGCAGAAGCAACAAGTGATGACTGCAATTATAGAGAAGGCCCCAGACATGACATGGATGGGGTTATTCAAGAATAGGCTTCTGCAGGAGTCAGCCAAATTTGCTCTCAATAACCAAAACCAGGTGATTCTGACCAAGAACATCTGCAACATTCACAAGGTGTCAATCATCCTTGCTGATAAACTCCCCAACTATCCTTGGTCAGATATCGAGCATAAGCCTTACCTGGAAAAGTTCAAAGCAATTCTGCTAAGGGACGAAGAGCTGCCTGGGCAACCAGATGATGATCTTGCTCCGTATGTGCCAAAATCTAAAGCGGCATCATCGGTGCATTTAAGGCAAAGAGCTCCCTACAAAGAGAAAACAAAAAGAGAGTAAGCCGAGTTCGATGCAGTGAGAAGGCCGAAGAAACTCACTTCTATGCTGCCAAAGAAGGATGGAATTCCTTCTGGGGGTCTTCGCGATGAAGAAAGTGATGTTGAAGTAATGGAGTACATCGGAGATCAGCCAGCGGGTCAGGAACTGATGCTGGTGGAAGAACCAGGTCAGGTGGAGGCTGGAGAGACAGGAGGAGAACAAGCTGAGGAGGCTCGGACTGAGTCTGAACCATCTGACTCAGCTCATCTCAGTTCTCTATTTAAAGGCCATGAAACCACCTACTTTCCCAGATCAACCACCCCCTCATCCAAAACGTCTTCTCCAATAACCCATAAATCACCATCACCCAAACCATCTCCCATAACCCAGATAACCCCTTCTCTTTCACCTACCCCCACACCCAGAAAACAAACACCATCATCTGCCCCAGAAACCGCTCAACAGGAGCACTCACCAGATGTTGCTGGTGATGATTTGTTTGTCTCCATCTCCCACAACCCTTTCAACACAAGGACAATCCTTGACTCGCCTGAACAAGAAAATTCAACTATATATTTGCTGCGACGTCAAGTAAATGCCTTTCTGGACCAGCACTTCCCTGATCTCATCAATCACCCTAGGATCATAAAGCAGATCGAGGAGATTGTCTTTTGGAGGGATATTAGGCTCAAGGACATAGAAGATTTTCTTATTCTGATGGATGCCTTGGAGTCTGATTATTTTGTTGATTTGGAGAAGAGGGCTAAGCAGAATACTGGTGTATCCAGCGCAGCCGAACTTGCTACAGATGATGATATCAGATGGATGGTGCACCAGAAGTTAGGCATTTCTGAGGAGGAAGAAGAACTTGCTCAGACTTACAGTGAGTATGAACAACCTGCCGATGAACCAGTCGAGGGTGCTGCAGATGAGACCCTGATTGGTGAGGCTTCAACATCTGGTCAGGTTGTTACTATCTCTGTCGAAACCCTGGAGTTTATTACAAAGAACATACAAGATGGGGTCAAGGCATCTGTCGATTAGCAATTCCAAACGCTGACTTAAAAATTGATGGATAGATTCAGAGAGGAGCAACAGGCCTTAGTGGAGGCAGAAAGGAAGCTGACGATCGATAAACTGTTGCACATGCACGATCAGATTACTGCGACGGTTATGAGCCGAATCAATCCTCTATCTGATAAGCTTGCAGCAGAGGTCTCTATCTTATCCGACATTGGAATCCTTCTACAGAGCATCTATTCCTCCTTAGGGCAAACAGATACAAGTCTTGATGCTGTATGGAGAAGACTTGAGGGCTCCATCAGCAAAGCTCAGAAGCCGTTGGAATCAATTCTAAATCGGGTAATGGGACCTCCCCCAACTGCTTCCACTATCCAGATCACCCCTCTTGCCATTGACGAGCTCAAATCTGAGATGCTAAGGGAATTCAATGCCCTGAATATCAGAATATCGAACCTTTTTGCTGCAACCAAAAAGGGGGAAGAGGGTGGATCAGAAAAATAACCTGCAAAAATAGCTACTGAAACTCCTGATATGGAGATTGCTGAGATGTTCCAATCTGTTAAAGAACACAGCAGGCTGATTCAAAGTCAAGACAAGGCCATTTCTGAACAGAAGTCCTCCCTTGGTGAACTGATAACAAGGGTTGACAGAATTGAAGATTTCTCATCATCTGTTCAGAAGAGATTCGATCAAGAAGATCAGGCGAAGAGTCTTGACCTTGCGAAGAGATTGCAGGAAGAAGAAGAAGAATCTGTCGGGCCAGAAGAAAAGTCACGAAAAAAGTAGAAGGCCAAGAAGATCAAGAAGCCGATGGTGACCCGGTCTCAATCTCAGATGACAGCTGCAGAAAGAGAAGAATAACAAATGAGGCAAGGGGTCATAGAAGTGGCCATTAAAAAGAAGAAGCTTGCTGAAGCTGCCGGACTGAGCCGAACATTTGTCAGAAGACAGAATAAGAAGGCAGCAGAAGTAGAAGAGATAGACTGGGAAGAGAGAGCCTTTCCTAAAGAGGTCGAAGGTATTCTGGTAGCTCGACAAAACTTGATTCCTGAATGGATAAGGATCAAGGTCGATTGGCTTAGCGATGTGTATATCCTTCAGAATATACCAGAACACACAGACCAAGGAGCGTTCGATGCAGAATTCTAAAACTGGCTGGAGATCAAGTACCCTCAATTCTACAAAGTGGTTATGCATGAAGGAAAGATTATGTCCTTAATCCCTTCTGCACCCAGATTTCAGACGATGATTCCACCACTCAGAGCTGATAAATCTCTCGACCCAGTCGGTTTCAAAAAGCTTTTCTACGATTTTGCCAAGAAATGAGATATATTCGAGAAAGAAAGACTGGAGGCCTTGCTGCAGAGAATGTACAAGATTTTCACCATTCCAGTAGACCTTCAGAGATTCTCATTTTGAAGAAGTCAGAAGATGTGTTCTTTAGATCAGATGATAGGTAACTCTTGTACTTGTAATCTTCAAACTCTTATATATAAAACAAGTTACCTTTCTGATCTTAAGACAACAACTCATTGTCTTCTGATTTTTGTTGCTTTTGTCTTTTACATTTCGCATGATTATCTGTTTTTCTGATTATTTGTTTTGGTTCCATCAAAAAGGGGGAAATTGTTGGGAAATTTGTATTAAGTTTTGATGGAAGTTCCAAAACAGGTTGTAATAGGACTAGTCAGACCTATTAGCTGACTGATGATTTAGAATCAGGATAGGATGACCAGCTGAGTTGTATAGACAGCTGATGTATAAGATAGGTCACATATTAAGGGGGAATTCAATATGTATAGGTCAGAAGGTCCGAAGATCAGAAGATAAGATATGTCAGACAAGTCAGAAGACCAGACGGGTCAGAAGACCAGCTAGGTCAGCGTAAGTCAGAAGACCATTCAAGTTAGAAGACCAGAAGAGTCAGTTAGTCAAATGATCAGGTGAAGACATAAAACTAAGGTTCAGAAGACCTGAAGATCAGATGACTACCAGAAGACCAAGACAAGAAGACCTGAAGACCTACATCAGTCGAGTCTACGAAGTTGTGCTAAGACAACTTGCATCAAAAGACTCTATCAGGTAGACTGATCAGTTTTATCTGATCAGGTCAGCTCACACTGGGTGTCGACTGATGTTACACCAGGTCATACGTTGTCTATCAGAACAAGAGGAATGTCAACTTTAGTTGGTAGAACAAACACTGAATAAGTGTACTTGTTAACCAATGAGAACGAGACACGTACGTATGGAGCTGACAATGCGGGATTCGGCGCTGCATAGTTAAACGGCTAGAAAGGACAAACATACACATTTTTGGCCATGTCGTTCCTGAAGCACGTCACATCAAGCCTGCAAACTACCAAATATAGCCTGAAATTCAAATTGCTCTCCAACGGCTATTTGATTTCGAGGTCTATAAATATGGGATCATACTTCATAGTGAAGACACGGAAATTATCATCAAGCTCAAGCCATAGCAATTTCCGCACGAAGAACACAAATTTGAAGAAAATTTCTAAGTGTCATCCCATTGTTCTTAGCATAGAAATCTCATCCTCTAGCTTTAGGCTACATAAATAATAGGTTAGATTTTCAGTTGGAAAAACAACAAATCTTTACCCAAACCCAAAAGTTAGGTTAAGTTTGTTTTGCAAGATTTCAGACTAGGGTTTCTAGTTTCTGATTTCTGGGATCGGTTGAGTGAGAACTCCTTAAACATTTGTTGTACTGTGTTGGAATAACACATTAAACTAAGTCCAAGTTGGTTAAGTTGGTGCCCCTGCTGATAGGGAAGAGTGGACGTAGGACTGGTTGTCCGAACCACTATAAAAATCTCGTGTGCTTATCTGATTTATCCGCTTTACACTATGGCACGCTACCTATTTTGTTATCGCTACTTATTCTGAGTCTAGATCAGCTTTGCAACAAGCAACTGATCTGGTTAGCTTAACATTTTGTCATCTGACTGAAAGCAGACAAGCAGATTCTGATTCTATAAAACTAATTTTTCACACGGGTTAAAACTTGCTTTCGTACATCAGTTAAACAGATAGACACCGAACTGATCTGCCTTCAGGCGATTAGTAAGTTGGATATCAGTCCAAACTGATTCACTCGCACTCTGATCAGGCAACTAGCTCTCACACCTGATCTTGCACGAAAAGTTTGCAGAAGTCTATTCACCCCTCCCCTCTAGACTTCTGCCCTCACAAAACCCGTTCGGGACCTACATGAACTATGGTGTGGCAAGAAGCCAACTTTTACACATATCAAAACTGTTGAGGAATAGGGTGCCCGGATCTATTCGAGTTGCAATTAAATACATATTTTAATTATTACTAGCATGAATTAATCCTATATTAATTCAAATAACAATTAAAAGTCAACAACAACATCATGCGTACAATTAGTTTCACGTAAATCCTATACATGCGGAATCTAGGAGTTACGCGAAACATACCTCTTGGAGTGACAACCGTTGAGTTGATGGATCAATCCAAAACACCTTCTCAAATATGTTCCGCGTCCTTGCTCGCAATCCGGTGGAAGGATTCTCATGAACAATTTTAACAAAGGAGAAAACAGAAAAATATATTGCACCACCTTTGTGGATTTTTAATTTTTCCAAGACTGGAATTGTGTTGAGGATGAAAAATTCATCCCCTATTTATAAATAAAGGGTTGGGTGAAAATTTGAGCCCTAATTAGGGTTATGGGAAATTTTTTTGTATCTTCCCAACATACAATCTTGAATATATCTCATATATTATATTTCCATAATAATCACAAAAGATCTCTTCCTCCCATATCTACAAGATTTTTGAAAATCTTGATGCACAAGAAGAAAAGATTTTATTTCTTGAATTTATGGGATAATCTTGTATTCCAAGAATACTTATCTTTTTCCAACAAAATCTTTTCAAAAAAATCAAGAAAATTTTTCCCTCTTCTTGTCTCATATTTTACGAAAATTACAAGAAAAATAAGGCAATAATATTTTCTTCTCCTTTTCATTAATTGGATTTATATTGGGTTATTTGAGAGGTCTTTGGGAGAATTAAGATTGGACCTCCAATGGACTATGAATTTCTCAATATTGAGCCACAATATTTATTCATCCAATTAATATTAATTTACTCCACTATAAAATTAATATTGCACTATCCATCTTAATCCATATTACGATAATATGGCTCCCGATTATTATTTACCGTGTTTAAGATTATTTAGTCCATTAATTAATTAAGCCACTGAAAGACTTTATATTAATTAATATATTTTACCTTGGAGTAAAGACAACTCAACATTATTATCCATACCGGAAACTAATTCCACTTGCAAGATTGGTATGATAAAACTTATGAGTCCACCAAGGGGACAAATCATACAAGACTTTCCTTGCACACGTTGCTCTGTATTAAATCTTAGCAATTGTCATGTAATTAATAATATTGTCCAAAATGCAAAGTATAGAATCACTCTCTGACTCTAAACTCAACACAGATCAAAGCGATAAATACTAATTACACACAATTCTATTTAAGTGACAGATGTTAAGAAATCAATAACCACTGAGGTCTAATTCTTCATCCCATAAGTCAGCACGGAAGAATTTATCCTCTCTATAGGTCCTCTTCAACACACCACAATGTGCTAGTGCAATCTCTTGGTCAAGACAAGTCAATCTGAGGTTTGCACTTCAACCTCTACCAATGGAGTGTTCAATTCCATCTAGGTTGTGAAGTTGTACTTTTATTTACAAGGAACTGTTAATGTGATCTTCTGTGATCGGGTATCACCATATTAACTACAATGTAATATGTACTAATATTGAACGGTTTGCAGTAAATAAATAACATTCATTCATATTTAAAGCAACAATGATAAAACAATTTATATTCAGTAAATAAGAGTACATTAGTCTGTTATCACGTAAAAACATAATTTCACGTATAACCCCAACAAAAACATGAGATTGCCCCGTGATTGTGAAAAATATGTTTACCAATAAGTTGGAATCCAAAGGTGAAAAGGGTTACTTTGTGGGATATGTTGGGATATTATATGCCAGGATCTATCGGGATGACTTCATAAACATAAATTTAAATTAATTATTATTATTAGCATGAATTTACCTAAGTGAATTCAGATAATAATCAATCCAACAACAACATGCAAATAATAATACACGTAAAAGATCCTAGCATGTGGAATTTCTAGGAGTTTACGTAAACGTATCCGTTGGAGAGACGGTCTGAGATAGGCAGGATCAGGTATCTAGCAACCAACCAAAAGTCCTTCTCAAGTATTCTCAAGTCCTTGCTCAACAACCTTGGTGGAAGGTTCTCCAATGAACAATTATAAAACAAAGGAAAATTAAATAATTTGTTGCACCACCTTTGTGGATTTCTAATATTTCCAGCACATGGAATTGTGTTGGGGATGAAAAATTCATCCCCTATTTATAACAATGGGGCTGATCGAAATTTTAGGATTATTAGGGTTAGGAAAGATCTTTTCTTGATCTCTTAGAAATCTTGAATATATACCATGTATTCTTCTTTCCATGTGTATTATTTCACAAAATCTCACACCCCTATTTTCCTAAATTTTCAAAAATTAAGTAGGTAATTTTCAAGATTGAATCTTTCTTGAATTTATGAGATATTCTTGTATTCCAAAGAATACATATCTTTTTCCATAAAATCTTTCCAAGAAAATCAAGAAATTTTTTACTTCCTTCTTAATCCCCAAATTTTCGAAAAATTTAATTAAAGAGGCCAAGTGGGAGATTTCTTGAATTTATGGGATAATCTTGTATTCCAAGAATACTTTTCTCCTTTCCATAAAATCTTTTCAAGAAAATCCTTCTCCCCTTTTCTTTAATATTTTCGAAAAAAATAAGGAAAAATAGCAACAAAGAATTTAATTTATTTTAAGCACCTTTTATTTAATGGACTTTAATTGGGCTACTTAAGGGGCCTTTAGGAGAATTAAGATGGACCTTCCAATGGGCTTCTGAATTCCAATATTGAGCACAATATTATTCAGCCCATTAATATTAATTAATTCCACTATATTAATTAATTCCACTATATAATTAATATTACGGTAATATGACTCCCGATTATTTTTTCCCGTGTTTAAGATTATTTTGTCCATTAATTAATTAAGCCACTGAAAAACTTTATATTAATTAATATCTTTATCCTTGAGTAAGGACATCTCAACATTATTATCCATACCGGAAAATTAATTCCACTTGCAAGATTTGGTATGATAAAGGTTCTGAGCCCACCAAGGGGACTAATCATGCAAGACTCTCCAAGCACACGATTCTCTGTACTAATTTAGCAACTGTCATGTAATTAATATTATTACCCAAGATATAGGGTATCGAAGTCGTAATGATTCTCTTCCCATTTATAAGTCAAAGTATGCTTACTAATCACACAAAGTCCTTATTAAGTGACAGAGATTAAGAAATCAACAACCACTGAGGTCTAACTCTTCATCCCAAAGTCAGTGCGAATGAGTTTATCCTCTCTGTAGGTCCTCTTCAGCGCATCAAATGCATTAGTGTAATCTCTCGGTCAAGACAAGTCATTCTGAGCCTTACACATTGTTGATAGTCAAATATTTAACGATTCTGATGTGGCTTGTTGAATTTGACCACCAAACAAATAAGTAATCGAACAAGAACACTGCGGGAAGAACCGTAGTTCTTCCCTGAAATATGGTTGTTGGTATATAAGAGGAATGAGGGAAACATTCCAGAGTCTTTTTTACAATGAAGGGTGAGGTCCTTTATATAAAGAGGACCAGCACGACAAATCATAAGCATGACAAATCATTAAGCACGACAAATCATGTGCATAAAGCATGACAAAACATATGCGTAAAGCACGACAAATCATCTTCTGTGTGACCCTTGACCTCCTGTCAGGTCGATTCAGGTCTTTGTGGGTCCTTGCTGACGGGTGATAATTCATCCTGCTGACGTGTGATAAATCTGGTGACAACAATAGCCCCCAAGATCGGGTTGTGACGTTGTTCAGAGTTCGATCTTGAATCATGTCTTGACCAGATTTTATCTTTTGTTGCATCTGCAGTCACACTGTTTGCCTTCGAGCCTGCTCGGATACCGTATGAGATCTTGATCGTTCGGAATGAGTCCCTGCATAGAGGATCTTACCTTTTCTTATCATCGATCTTGTTTGAGCTCGTACTTCGAGGCGAGCCCCATTATCTGAAGTCTTTTCAGGCTTTCGTAATTTGAGGTAAGCCCCCGTGGTACGAAGTCCTTTTTCAGGCTCAGACTTCGAGGGGAGCCCCATCGTACGAGTCTTTTTATGCTTGTACTTCGAGGCGAGCCCCTAGGCCAGATGAAGTTCTTTCGTGTTTGAGGGGAAGCCCCCATCGCATTTAGCCTTTTCAGGGCTCGTGATTCGAGAGGAGCCCCATCGTATGAGTCTTTTTTCTGCGGTTTGTACTTCGAGCAGCCCCATCAGACGAAGTTCTTTCTCGTGCTCAGATTTCCGAGGGGAGCCCCTGGTCAGACGAGTTCTTTTTCTTCTGCGGTTTCAGATTTCGGCGAGCCCTGGTCAGATGAGTCTTTTTCTCAGGCTTATATTTCGAGAGTGAGCTCATTGTGATTTAGTCTTTTTTCTATTTTGCTTCTACGTCACCACTTACGGCAGAGAGAAGCTTTGCGATGATTTTCCCCCGCCCGTGATTGCCTTACTAGGTCAGGCGATCTATAGATTAAATTTTATAGTTCTGGCCGATTTTCTACGGTCGAACAGCTATGGCGATTTTTCCTTCTTCTTTAGATACTTCTGAGGATCTAGAGTCGGCGCCATCATCCACCTTGTTGTTTAACTAAGTTTTTGATTTTCGGCGATGGCTGAGCGGTGTTGATCACGATAGAGGCGACCGATCATGTCAAACAAAGAGCCAATGCCGAGAAGGCGGGGTGTCAATTTTAGAAACGGCGAACGCCAGAGGGCGATGATCTCATCACCGAGATGGCTAGAGAGCCGCGCTAAGAGGGCGCCGCCCACGCAGAAGGCCAAAGGTTTAAAAAGGCGCGATCAACGCCGAAAGGCAGATGAACACCATAAGGGCGATGATCTCATCGCCAAGATGGTGGTGAGAGCCGCTGGCGGAATACGCCGCCGCCGACGGAAGGCCAATGTTTAAACGGGCGGTGATCAACACCGAAGGCGATGATCTCGCCGCCGAGATAGCGAGAAGCACTTCGCCGGCGAATACGACGCTAAGCGGAATCTAGCCTAAAAGGCGGGAGTATCAACGCCAGAAAGGCGGATAAAACAAGATCGCCGGCCGGAATACGCCGAATAACCCGCTGGCGGAAGGCGCCTAAAAGATGGGCGAATCAACACCGAAGCGTGATGAACGCCGTAAGGGCGATGATTCGCCGAGACGGAGATAGGAGGAGCGCCGCCGGCGGAATCACGCCGCCGATGCGGAAGGCCCAGCGACCTAAAAAGGCGGGCGATCAACGCCTCTAAAGGCGGATGAACGCTAGTGGCAGATGATCTTATCGCCGAGATGGCAGGAGCGCCACTCAGCGGTAGAATACGCGCCAACCACGGAAGGCCGCGCGCTAAAAAGGTGGGCGATCAATGCCGTAAAGGCGATGAACGTTAGGAGGGCGAATGATCTCATCGCCGAGATGGCGAAGGGAGCGCCGCCGGCAAGAAAAATACGTGGTCGCCAACGCGAAGGCCAGCATTTTAAAGGCGGGGGCGATCAACGCCGTGAAAGGCGATGAACGCCGAGGGCAGAGGATCTCATCGCGAGATGGCGATAGAGCGCTTAACCGCTCGGCGAAATAAGCGCCGCCGATGTGGAAAGCCGCCGCTAATAGGCGGTCAAATCAACGCCAGAAGGTGGATGATCTCGCCACCGACGGGGCGAGGAGCGCCGCTGTGGAATACGGTTGCCGACGCGAAGGCTACAAGACTTAAAAGGCTGGCGCATCAACACCGTGAAAGGTGGATGAACGCCAGCGGGCAGATGAGATCCGCCGAGATGGCGAGGAGCGCCGCTACCGGAATACACGCCAACAGGGAAGGCTTAAAAAAGCTTCAGAAATGTCGAAGACGGATGAACGTCGAAGGCGGATGATTTGTCGTGACGGCGGCGAGACTTCGCCGGGCGGAATACGACGCCGAGAACACATCACCGGGCGGAATACGACGCTGAGAATACATCACTCGGGGCGGAATACGACGCCGAGGAACACATCACCGGGCGGAATACGACGCCGACGGCGGGCGATGCCACGCAAAGGTGACGATCAATGCCGTAAAAGGCGGATTAACGCCATAAAGGCGGATGATCTCGCCGCCAAGATGGCGAAGGAACCGCTTCGGTGGAATCTGGCGTCGGCTGAAGGCCGCCCGCCGCTAAAAAGGCGCGATCAATGCCCAAAGGTGGATGAACGTCATAAGGGCGGATGATCTCATTGCCGAGATGGCAAGGAGCGCTTCGCTGGGGCGGAATCTGGCATCGCCGATCTTCGGGCGCCAGCGCTAAAAGGCGGGCAGATCAATGCCGTAAAGGTGGATGAACGCCGTAAGGGCGGATGATCTCATCGCCGAGATGGTGAGGAGCGCCGCCGCCGAATACGCCGGATAGGAAGGCGATTACTTAAAAAAGCGGGCAAATCAACGCCAGAAAGCGGATGATCTTCGTCGAGATGGTGAGGAGAACTTTACCAGTGTAATCGTCGCCGACGGAAAAGCCGCGACTTAAAAAAGGTGGGCGATCAACGTAAAAAGGCGGATAAGCCGATCGCCGGCGAATAAGCTACGCCGACGCATCGAGACGGCGAGCGCTTCGCTTTGCCGAACACGGTCAGCTGGCGTATGGCCAAGACCAAAGGCGGGCGATCAACGCCCGTAAAGGCGGATGAATGTCGTAAGGGCGGATGATCTTATCGCCGAAGATGGCGAGGAGCACTTTCGGCATAATAAAGTGTCAACGATGAAGGAAGGCGCTAAAAAGCTACGGGCAGATCAACGCCGTAGTAAAAAGCGGAGATAAACGTAAAGGCAAATAATCTCATCGCCGAGATGGTGAGGACCGCTCCCAGCAGAATACACGCCGTCTATCACGCAGGCCAATACCTTAAAAAGGTAAGGCGAATCAATACCCGTAAAGGTAAAAAATTCCAACCAAAGGCGGATGATCTCGCCTGCAGATGGCGAAAATAACCGCTCGATGGAATACGCGTCGCCGTCGCGAAGATCAGCGCCCTTAAAAGGCGAAATCAACGCAGAAGGGCGGATGATCTCGCTGCCGAGATGGCGAGGCGCTTTGCTTTCGGAGGAATACGCATCATCGGCGAAGAAGGCAGCGCCAAAAGGTTGGCGGATCAACGCCAGAAAGGCGATGAACGACGAGGGCGGATGATCGCTGTTTAGACGGGCGGAGCGCTTCGCCGGGCCGGAATACGACGCCGATGTGGAAAGGCTGGCCGCCTTAAAAAGTGGCGGCGAATTAACGCCAGAAAGACGGATGAATGTCATAAGGGCGAATGATTCGTCCGAGATGGGATAGCGAGCGCCGCCGCGAATATGCATCGCCGAGAACACACGCCGCGTACGATCGCTCGCCGATAAGGGCGCCGATACAAAGGCAGCTGCAAGATCCTTTCGGTAAAAGGCGGATGAACGCCGCCGGGGCGGGATGATCTCGCCGCCAATATGGCGAGCGCGCCGCCGACGGAATACTGCCGCCGATGGGAAGGCTCGCGCCTAAAAAGGCGGGGGGTGATCAACGCCAGAAGCGATTTAACGCCATAAGGTGGATGATTTACCGTTCTTTGGGATGGCGAGGAGCGCCGCTCGATTGGAATACGTGTCTCCAATGCGAAGGCGATTTAAAGGTGGCGATCAACGCCATAAAGGCGGATGAACTCCATAAGGGATGATGATCTTCGCCGCCGAGATGGCGAGCGCTTATTTTTCGATTGAATACGCTACGCGTCGCCCGTCGGCGGCGATGACTAAAAAGGCGGGCGTATCAATGCCAAAAGGCGGTTGAATGTCGTAAGGAAGATGATCGCGTCGCCGAGATGGCGAGGAGCGCCGCTTTCGTAATACGACGCCGATGTGGAAGGCGGCACCTAAAAAGACGGCGAGATCAACGCCGTAAAGCGCGGATGAACGCCAGAAGTGGCGGATGATCTCGTCGCCGAGACGGCGAGAGCGCCGCCGGGCGGAATACGCCGTCACGATGCGAAGGCAGCAAGACTTAAAAGGTGGGAAGATCAATGCCGTAAAAAGCGGAAGGAACAGCGTAAGCGCGGATGATCTCGCCGCCAAGATGGCGGAGCGAAAGCCTTACCGCTCATCACGCTATGTCGCCGATGCTGAAGGTCAGCGCTTAAAAGGCTGGCATAATAACGCCGAAAGGCGTGTTGAACGCCGAAAGGCGATGAATAAAGAAGGGCGAATGATCTCATCGCCGACGTGGCGGTCGCTTTCGCGTGGAATACGTGCCGCCGATGCGAAGGCCAAAGACGCTAAAAGGGCGGCGATCAACGCCGTAAAGGCGATGAACACCGAAGGGCGGATGATCTCGCCGCCGGAAGCGAAAGCCGCTTTTCAAAAGGAAAGATGAACGTCGTAAAAGCGCGATGAAGAGATATTTCGCCGGAATATGCGTATCACCGTCACGGAAGGCGGTCTAAAAGGGCGTATCAATGCCATAAAGCGGATGAACAGCGTGGGGAGGGTGATCTCGCTACAAGAGATGGCGAGGAGCTTTTCGGGCGGGAATACGTGTTGCCGCGGAAGGTCAACGCCTAAAAGCGCGGCGATCAACGCCGAAGGCGGATGATCTTTGTCGCCGTGATGGCGGCGAGAGCGCCGCAGAATACGCTCGCCGATGCGGGAAGGCAGCCGCAAAAAAGGCGGCAGATCAACGAGGTAAAGGCGATGAACGCCGAAGGGCAAATGATCTCATCACCGGAGATGGCGAGGAGCGTTCAGCGGAATACGCTGCCGCTTACGCAGAAGGCCAACGCCTTAAAGGCGGGCAGATAAACGCCGTAAATGCGGATGAACATCATTAAGGGAGGATGATCTCGTCGCCGAGATGGCGAGGAGCGCTTCACCGGAGGGAATACGACGCCGACACGAAAGCCAGCTTAAAAGGCGGCAGATGACGCCATAAGGGCGGATGATCTCGCCGCCGAGATGACGGAGGAGGGCTTGCCTTCGAGAATACGCGGTCGCCGGCGCGAAGGCCGCCGCTTAAAAGGTGGGCGATCAATGCCAGTAAAGGCGCATGAACACAAATGAGGCGGATGATCTCGCCGCCGAGATGGAGAGGAGACTTCGCCAGTAAAATACGGCGCCGGGCGACAAGCGGAAGGCTCGTCGCTTAAAAGCGCAGTCAATCAACACCGAAAAGAAAAATGAACACCGAGGGCGGCGGATGATCTCGCCGCTAGATGGCGGGGAGCGCCGCTGACGGAACATACACGTCGCCGACGCGGAAGGCGAAAAGGAGCCGCCTAAAAAGGTGGAGATCAACGCCGTAAAGGCGAATGAAAGCAGTAAAGGTGGATGATCTCAAATTTGAGATGGCAGGAGCACGCCGCAGGGGCTGAATACGACGCTAACGCGAAAGCCGGCGCTAAAAGAGTGGAGATCAACGCCATAAAGGCGGATGAACGCCGTAAGGGCGGATGATCTCGTCACCGAGATGGGGAGGGGAGCTTCGCTCGGCGGAATACACATCGCCGATGTGGATGGCTAGCGCCTAAAAGGTGGGTAAATCAACGTTGTAAAGGCGGATGAACGCCGTAAGGGCGGATGATCTCATCGCCAAGATAGCGAGGAGAACTTTGCTCGGCGGAATACGCATCGCCAATGCGGAAGGCTAGCGCCTAAAAGGCGGGCAGATCAACGCCGTAAAGGGGATGAATGCCGTAAGGGCGGATGATCTCATCGCCGAGATGGCGAGGAGCGCCGTTGCTCGCGGGAATACGCCGCCAATGCGGAAGGGTCACGCTTAAAAGGCGCGTGATCAACGCCGTAAAGGTGGATGAACGTTTGAAGTATGATGATTCGTCGCCAAGATGGCGAGGAGCGCCGCCGGGGAATACATGTCGGCGATGAAGCCCAAGGTTTAAAAGGGCGCGATCAACGCCAGAAAGCGCAAATGAACGCCATAAGGGTGGATGATCTCGTCATCGAAGGCGAGAGATTAAGCCGGCGGGAATACACGCCGCCGCCGCGGCGCCAGCGCCTAAAAAGGCAGCAGATCAACGCCAGAAAGACGGATGAATGTCGTAGTGGTGGATGATTCGCCGCCGAGATAACAATGAGCGCCGCTTCAGGGGCAAATATACGCCGCCGAGAACACTTTTGTTTCGGCAATATGCATCGCCACGCGAAGGCGGCGCGCTAAAAGGCAGGCTAATCAACGCCGTAAAACGCAGTATGAACACCGTAAGTGGCGATGATCTTGCACCCAGATGGCGAGGGAGCGCTTCGCTGCGTAAACGCTGGCTGTCGATCGCGAAGGCGGCGCGCTTAAAAGGCAAAAGTGATCAACGTCGTAAAAGGCGAATGAAAGAAGAAGGCGATGATCTCGTTGCCGATATGCGGAGCGAGCACGGCCGCAGAATACGCGCGCCGCGCGCGAAAGGTCACGCCTAAAAAGGCAGGGGTAGATCAACGCCATAAAGGTGGATGAACGCCGTAGTAAGTAATGATCTCGCCACCGAGATAGGGAGTGCAGGCGCTCGCGTAATACACGCCGCCGGCGCGGATGGTTAGCGCCAAAAGGTGGGCAAATCAACGCCAGAAGGCGGATGATGATCTCATCGCCAAGATGGCGAGGGGAGAATTCGCCGCGGAATACGACGCTAACGCGGAAGGCAGCCGCTTAAAAGGCGGCAGATCAACACCGTAAAGGGATGAATGCCGTAAGGTGGATGATCTCGCTGCCGATGGCGGAGAGCGCTTGTTCGGTGGAATACGACGCTAACGCGAAGGTCGGGCTTAAAAGGCAGTGATCAACGCCGTGAAAAGGTGGATGAATGCCGTAAGGGCGCGATGATCTCGCCGCTAAGATGGCGCAGGGAGCTTTTCGCCGGGCGGAATACATGTTGACGATGCCGAAGCAAAGGTTTAAAAAGGCAGCCGAGATCAACGCCAGAAGTCGAATGAACGCCATAAGGATGGATGATCTCATCGCCGAAGTTGGCAGGAGCGCCGCCGGCGGAATACGGGAATACGACGCCACCATAAAGACGGATGAACACCGTAAGGGCGGATGATCTCGTCGCCGAGATGGCGAGGAGTGCTTCACTTCGGGCGATATACGGCGTCGGGATGAGAACCCGGTGCACCCAAAAAGCGCAGGCAGAATCAACGCCATAAAGGCGGATGAAGCGTCGTAAGAAGCGGATGATCGTCGCCGAGATGGCGAGCGCCGCCGGCGCAACTATATCGACGACGATGAAGGCCGGTTCACAAAAGCGAAGCGGATCAGCCTTTGTAAAGCGGATGAACACCGTAGGCGAATGATCCGGCGCCGAGACGGGGAGGAGCTTAAACTCGGCCGGAATACGACGCCGATCGCCGTCTGGAAAAGACCGAAAGGCGGGCGAATCAACGCCCGTAAAAAGCGGATGAACGCCGTAAAGTGGCGGATGATCTCGTCACCGGAAATATGGCGAGGCGAGCCGTTTTGGCGAATCTGGCGTCGCCGATCGCGAAAACTCTCTAAAGTCCGGCGAATCAACGCCCGTAAAGGCGTATGAACGCTGTGGTAGGCGGATGATCTCGTCGTAGAGATGGTGAGGTCTTATTTAGGCCAGAATACGAAGCCGCTGGCGAGGAAGGGCTGCTGCTTAAAAGGCGGGTTTTTAATCGTCGCCGAGAAGGCGGTATTGCCAGCGCCGAGGAGGTGGGCATAATCATCGCCGAGAAGGGCAGATACAAGACCAAGAGGCGGGCATAATCATTACGAAAAAAGGCGTATTAAAGGCCGGAAGAGGCGGGCATAATCATCGCCGAGAAGGTGATATTGCCACGCCGAGGAGGCGGGCATAATCGTTGCCGAAAAGGCGGTATTGCCACGCCGAGGAGGCAGGCATAATCATCACCGAGAAGGTGATATTTACACGCCGAGGAGGCGGGCATAATCATAGCCGAAAAGGCGGTATTGCCACGCCGAGGAGGAGGGCATAATCATCGCCGAGAAGGCGGTATTGCCAGCGCCGAAGAGGCAGGCATAATCATCGCCGAAAAGGTGGTATTGCCACACCGAGGAGGCGGGCATAATCATCGCCGAGAAGGCGATATTGCCACGCCGAGGAGGCAGGAATAATAATCGCCGAAAAGGCGGTATTGCACGCCGAAGAGGCGGGCATAATCATCGCCGAGAAGGCGATATTTCCACGCCAAGGAGGCGGGCTTAATCGTCGCCAAAAAGGCAGTATTGCCACGCCAAGGAGACGGGCATAATCATCGCCGAGAAGGCGGTATTGACAAATACCAAGAGGCGGTATAATCGTCTGCCGAGGCAGGTATTGCTACCGAGGAGGCGGCATAATCGCCACCAAAGGCGGTATTGCACACGAGGAGGCAGCATAATCATCATCGAGAAGGTTAGATTGGCCAACAAAGAGGCAGTATAATCATCGCCGAATAAGGCAGATATTACCACCGGTGAGGGGCATAATCATCGTCGAGAAGGCGATATTGCCACGCAGAGGATGCGGGCATAATCTTCGCCGAAAAGGCGGTATTGCCACGCCGAGGAGGTGGGCATAATCATCGCCGAGAAGGCGATATTGCCATGCCGAGGATGCGGGCATAATCGTCGCCAAAAAGGCGGTATTACCACACTGAGGAGGTGGGCATAATCATCGCCGAGAAGGCGGTATTGCCAGCGCCGAAGAGGCGGGCATAATCTTCGCCGAGAAGGCGGTATTGCCGTTTTCGTGGCTGTTGTTTGCTTGGTTCTCTAGCCTATGCCCTTTGTCTTTTGCTGATGTTCGAACATGATAAATGCCTAAGTTCTTTCCTGACTTCTCTGGTTTTTTTATTGTCTTATTTTGGTACAATCATATCGGTTATCTTGTGTGTAACCCCTGTTTCTTTTGTGATCGTCTTATTTTATTCTCGATCACTATTCTGCTCGGGTCATCTTATTTAGCCGCGACCCCATACCCATTGCTCGCTTTGTTGCGGGCATCTGTAAGTACGATTTGTTTCTTCAGGTGAACATTAGGTTCTGCTCATTCGTCTTTGTTCGGGTCGTCCGGCTTAGGTGCAACCATTCATAGGCACGGCTAAAATGTATATTGAGAAGCCACGAGGACACATATGCCTCCACTTTTAATGTGTGTGACAAATTTATAAGTTGCAGAATATTAAAATGATGTTATCAGAATAAACCTGGTGGGGTGGGCAAAAGGACTGCCCGTAGATTCTTTGAGTAGCTCGCGAGACTCCGGGTGCTCGTCTAATTTTCTTCTCCGAATCACCACCACCCCAAATTTTTTTTTTTTCAAATCGAGTTAATTTATTTTTTTGTAAATAGAAATTCGGGCGAAAAAATTTATTCTGACAAGACATTTGGCCCAAAACTTTTTTAATTAAAATTTTGGGCCTTGTATATACGTCTTGGCCCAAGAGCTTAATAAATAATAGACTGGCCCAAAATTAATAAAATCCTATCTTGGCCCAAGAAATTGTATAACTTACCCAACACTCTGCGCTCCCATTTCCCAATGCCAGAGATCTTTTCGGTTAGTCTTGGCGACATGAACCTCGTAAATCGTGTGTGAGATAGACATGAGATTTGGGGTCAAGGCTATCGGCGATTCTTGTAAGCGGTGTGGTTCGGGCGGTTTTCGATGGTGGCATCAACAATGGAATAAGGCGGCGCTGCGGCGTTCTTTGTGGTTTGTTATGCATTTCTGTGGAGATGGCGGTGGCCATGGTAGCTTCTGGTTGCCTTGACCCGACTTTTGGAGCGTGAGCGGTTGCGCGATTCGAAGGGTTTTTTCGAAAATGGGCAGCGGCGGGAGATTTTAGTGAGTTTGGGGCTTAAGGCGGCGTATTCTCGGTGTTTGCCACAACGTCGGAAAGCGTCGAAGGCGGTCTTGTGGCGTTAAAGGCGACTACCCTTCTTCTCTCTTTTCTTCTTCCGCATGTATATATTTGCGTATGTATACATGGGTGTTGAGTTATTTTGTTTAGGTTTTTCTGAATCTCTGGATGGGATTTTCACTTTTCTCCTGATGTTGGTGATTGTAGAAAAGCAAAGTGTTGAGCGATTTCTTTTGGGTTTTTTTGTCGAAGAAGACAGTGTTTGTTCTTGAGATTTTCTGGATTTGGATTCAAAAATTCGACGTTGTTCTTGACGAATTTTTCAATACCCTCCTTCTAGCGCCAATTGTTGATAGTCAAATATTTAACAATTCTGATGTGGCTTGTTGAATTTGACCACCAAACAAATAAGTAATCGAACAAGAACACTGCGGGAAGAACCGTAGTTCTTCCCTGAAATATGGTTGTTGGTATATAAGAGGAATGAGGGAAACATTCCAGAGTCTTTTTTTTACAATGAAGGGTGAGGTCTTTTATATAAAGAGGACCAGCACGACAAATCATAAGCATGACAAATCATTAAGCACGACAAATCATGTGCATAAAGCATGACAAAACATATGCGTAAAGCACAACAAATCATCTTCTGTGTGACCCTTGACCTCTCGCCGGGCCGGTTCAGTCTTTTGTGGGCCCCTGGCGACGGGTGATAATTAAATCCTGGCCGACGTGTGATAAATCTGGTGACAACACACGTCAACTTCTACCAATAGATTGTTTAGATCTATCTAAGTTGTGAAACGCGCACTTGTTTACAAGGGTCTGTTAACGTGATCTTCTGTGATCTGGTATCACCACGTTAACTACAATGTAACACGTGCTATTTTATGAACGGTTTGCAATAAATATATATAACATTCAATCATATTTAAAGCAACATTGATAAATAATTTATTTCAGTAAATAAGTGTTTAATACATAGGTTATAAAAAGTAAAAACATACATTCACGTATAACCTCAACAGGATATCCTAAGGAAACTAGAGGATATTACGTCTATCTACCTGAGAAACAAACGGTAATTGTTTCTAGGCAGGCCAGGTTCCTCGTGTTGGGATTATACTGAAAAGTATGCTTTTTACTTTGTATAATCGAAACTGAATTTCCAGACTTATTTACTGAAATAAATTGTTTATCACTGATGCTTTAAATATGATTGAATGTTACATATATTTCTTGATAACTATTCAATAATTCGTACGTGTTACATTGTAGTTAATTTAGTGATACCAGATCACAGAAGATTAAATTAACAGTCCCTTGTAACTAAAAGTACGCCATTCACGACCTAGATGGAAATGAACAACCATCCAGACTTATTTACTGAAATTAATTGTTTATCACTGATGCTTTAAATATGATTGAATGTTACATATATTTACTGCATAACTGTTCAATAATTCGTACGTGTTACATTGTAGTTAATTTAGTGATACCAGATCACAGAAGATTAAATTAACAGTCCCTTGTAACTAAAAGTTCGCCATTCACGACCTAGATGGAAATGAACAACCATCGCGAAAGGTTGAGGTGTAAGGCTCAGATTGGTTTGTCATGACCAAGAGATTACACTAGTGCATGACTGATGCGCTGAATAGGACCTACAGGAGGATAAATTCTTTAGAACTGAACAAGGAAGAATTAGACCTCGGTGGTTCGTTGTTTCTTAATCTAGATCCCTTAAATAGTATCCGCGTGGGATTGGTAACTATTGCTTTGACTTATCATGGGTAATAATCGAGAGATCCAATACTTTTTATCTTGGGCAATATTATTGGTCACATGTGATTGCTAAGATTTATCGAAGAATCGTGTAAATACGCTTGCTTGATTTGTCCCCTTGGGAGGTTCATAAGTTTTATCATACCAAATCTTGCAAGTGGAATTAGTTTCCGGTATGGATAATAATGTTGAACCGTTCCTCGACCAAGGACAAAAGATATTAATTAATGGAAAGCTATTTCAGTGGCTTGAATTAATTAATGGGCTAGATAATCTTAAACACGGAAATAATGACCGGAGCCATATCGATTTTGTAATATGGGTTAAGATGGATAGTACAATATTAATTATGTAGTGGGATTAATTAATATTTATGGGCTTGAATTATATTGTGGCTTAATATTAGATATTCAAGATCCATTATAAGGTCCAATCTTAATTCTCCTAAAGGCCCCCTGAGTAGCCCAACAAATAGTCCAATAACTAAAAAAGGTGATTAAAATAAAATAAATATTGTTGCTTATTTTTTCTTGCAATTTTCGAAATTTTATGGATAAAAAAGGGAGAAAGATTTTCTTTGAATTTTGTTATGGAATAAAGATATGTATTCTTGGAATACAAGATTATCTCATTAAATTCAAGAAATCTCCCAATTGGTTATCTATAAGGGAAAATTCGAAATTTTTGAAATATAGTGGGCAAGAAAGATTTTTTTGATTTTCTTGAAAAGATATTATGGAAGATATGTATTTCTTGAAATACAAGAATATCTCATAAATTCAAGAAGATCCAAATCTTGGAATCTTGACCATAATTTTCGAAAATTACCCCATAATGAGGAAGGTGGAATTTTGTGGAATATTATAATTATGGGAAAAAGAATATAGGAGATATATTCAAGATTTCTTGGTGACCAAGAAAAGTCTTTTCCCACATTGATTTTGGACCCAAAATTTCGACCACCTCCTATCTATAAATAAGGGATGATTAGTTCATTCCCAAGTACAATTCCATGTGCTGGAAATATTAGCAAATCCACATAAGTGGTGCAACAAAGTTTATTTTTTCCTTTTGTTAATTGTTCACGAGTATCCTTCCACCGGATTGTCGAGCAAGGGCTAAGGGAATACTTGGGAAGTCCTTTTGGTTAGTCCGTCCGACCAAAGCCAATGTCATCCCGGAGAATGCGTTCACGTAAACCCGTAGATTCCGCATGCGTAGGTTTTACGTGGCTTTTTATATGCATGATATGTTGTTGCAATTATTATTTGAATTAATATAGGATTAATTCATGCTAGTAATAATTAATGAATTAAATTTGTTTTTAAATATTCACCCCGAATAGATGCGGCGTAAACATTTTCCAACAATCGTATCGAGCCAACATTTTTGCTCAATTTTTTAAATTGTAATTTAATTCGTGGACATTAAATTTGAAATTGGATAGTAGAATCATTAGATCTGTTTTTTGCGGTATCCAATTGTCATGGATTTTAATGTTTTATTTTGAATGCATATAAACCGTGGTTTTTAATTCGATTCGCTCGGATTTGTTTTGCCTCGCGAGAAAATCCACTAAGAGACTAGGATTTATTTGATTTGATCAATGTAATAGATCAGTTAGATCTCAGGTTTATTTATTTTTTTGTAAATAAATTGTAACCGACCGAGAACCAAGAGATGAAGAATTAAAGGACAAAATCTGCAACAGCGAAGGCGCGCGCCGGATCGGCACGCATGGGCGCAGTGGCGCAGGCCGGGCGGCCGAGCGCTGGGATGATGAGGGTCAAGACGGGCGGTGCACGCCTGCATCGAGCGGACGGGCGGATGACGCGGGTTACATGAAGACGTGATACGCGGGCGCCGCTGATACGGTGCGGGCGCCGGCGAGGCGGCGGGCGCAGGCGATGCTGGCGCCCGCCGAGAGACGCTGATGCCGCCGACACTGCAGAGGCGACACTGAGTAATGCCGAGGGCGCGGGTTTACCGGGCGTGCCGAGCTGCCGAGGCTATCCTAGGCCAAGTGGCCGGCCGGATGCGGGCTTGCATCCCGGCTGCGAGCTACTTAGTGTGGAGGTTCGAGATGAAGTATTTTTTCGAGACGAACGAGTGGGAGAAATTCGAGACGTGTTTCTTCAAGATCAAGCCAAGAAAAATCAAACCATGACAATTGGATCATTTGTGCCCAATATGTTTATTTTTCTGTTTTGCTTGATTTATTTGTGCTATCTTATGCTTTATTTAATTTGTTTAAATGTGTTTGCATGAGGGTTGCCCAAATGGAAAAATCTCACCTTCAAAATTACTAAGTATGATTAAACAATTAATTGACAATTTTATTCCGGATAATAAAATTGAATTAATTTTGACCTCCATGATTTATTTATTTGTGAATTCTTTTGGAGAAATTCCCCCAACGGGACGGTCAAAAGATAGGTTTCACATGAATGAATTCCAAACGGATGATTGTGGGTTATTACTAGTGGAGACGATGACCCTCCCAACGAGGCTCGATCAAAGCGAAATAGTAATCCTGTATTTAATCATGGTTATTACTTAGGTATAAAATTGATATGCATATACTTCCCCGAAGTCCCTGTCAATTTTATATTGGTCAAGTGGGAGCCAACTATTAATCTGGATATTAAAGGTTTATAACTGTTCTTGTTTGTAACCTGCTTGAATGTGTTTAAATAATGACCCACCCAACGTGGCTTATTTAAACTGTTTTGAGATGTTGGCTGATGCATTGTTCATATTTTTTTTTTGAGATTTTAAATATGATGCATGTGATCGAATCTAGTGATATACTTGTGCTTTTGCATATAGTTGTTTATTCGATTCAAAGATGTCGTTTCCTTTTAATCCACTGTTATTATACTTAAAGTCAATACAATATGTATGGAAACTATATTGGAAACGAAAAATTTTAATTGTTCTAACTGCACAAAAGCACAAGTGGATTTTTGACACACCAAAATCAGATGAGCCAACTGACGAGTCAAAACATGCGGGACTCGTCAGATCACCTTGCGAGAGATGTCGTCGCTGAAAAAGGTGGAGGGCAAACCCGTAAGGGATTACGTCCTCAAAATAGATGGCCCATTTGAACAAACTTGAGATTCTGAGTGCAGATTATGATCTGGAGACTCAGATGAATTTGGTACTTCACTCTCTGCCCAAAAAGTTTTTGAGCATTTTGGCCTCGCTAGCTAATTTGTTGCAAGCTTTTGGTCTCGGCAGAAATGTTGATAAGGCACCAAACTCAAGCTTTGACGACAAGTGGTCTGTCTTCATCTTCTAGGCCAAAGGTGGGCAAGATAAAGAAGAGGACCAAAGGCCATAAGCAATAAAACTCAACTGTTGCCAAGGGCAATGGTAAGATGAGGAATGCTTGTTGTGTCAAGGAAAATCCAAAGAGGAAGTGCTTAAGCTGCGGTGAGAGAGGACAATGGAGGTTTTGCCTGTTCCAACCCCAAAAGGGACGGAAAGAAAGGTAATTCTCACGCACTAGTTGTTGAAACTTGTTTAGCGGCGTATACTTCTCATTCGTGGGTGGTTGATACGAGATCCACTAATCATGTTGGCTTCACGAGTTCTAAATGATTCTAAGCAACTTAGTGGGAGTGAGATCCTCATCACACCGGGCAACGTTATTTAAAGTAGAAGACATTACAATGCTACGTAAGTGGCAGATATTGCAATGCTACGATAGTAACGATTATTGCAATACTACGCAAGTAGCAGACATTGCAATGCTACATGAGTGGCAGTTGAAGCAGTGGGAGAAGTGCACCTATCTTTTGAGGATAAAGTTTTTTTTGAGATTATCTTTATGTTCCCAGTTTTAGAAAGAATTCACTTTCAGTTTCTAAAATTCGATTAAAGGACACTAAGTTTCTTCTAATAAGAATGACATCATTTTTTAAATGATGAGTGTATCTGTTACGGGACTTTGATGGAAAATCTCTATACAATTAACTGTGCACACCACTCATGAAATGCATCATATAACACATCAACTATTTCCGACAAAAGAGAGCGTGAACGAAATACTTCTTTGGCATCTAAAATTAGGTCATATAAATCCAAAGAGGATCCAAAGGTTGGTGAAAGATGGTTCACTGGAGCGTCTCCAAGTTGAATCGATTCCAACCTGCGAATCATGTTTGGAGGGTGATATGACCAAGATGGAATTTGGAGCCAAGGGGAATAGGGCCAAAGAAGTGTTAGAGATCGTTCACACAGATGTATGTAGTCAAATGTCAACCAAAGAAAGAGGAGGTTATGTGTAATTTTATTGATGATTACTCAAGGTACATTTTCTTTATGAAGCATGAATATGAGACCTTTGAAAATTCTAAGAATTTAAGGCTCAAACAGAGAATCATAGGGAAAAACGTATCAAGTCTCTACGATCTGATCGTGGAGGCGAATACCTCAACGATGAGTTTTTGAACTGCTTATCGATGAAGGATTGTATCGACTCATCGCACCGGAACCCCTCACCAAAAGCGGGGTTGCAGAGCAAAAGAAACATAATTCTTTTGGAAATGGTTAGATCAATGATGAGTTATGTGGATCTTCCCGAGTCGATTCGGGGTCATACCTTGGTAACAGCGACTTACATTCTGAACTTGGTGCTATCCAAATTGGTTCCCAAAACTCCCAAAGAATTGTGGACAGGGCGCAAGCCTAGTATGAGACACATGAGAATTTGGGGGTGTCCGGCCTACATGTTGGACAAGGAAGCGGTAGAATTGGATCCTCGATCGGGATTAAGGTTGTTTGTAGGATACCCCGAGGAACAAAAAGGGTGTATGTTCTATAGTCCCGAAGATCAAAAGGTGGTCATCAAGACCCACTTTAGATTTTTGGAAGAAGACTATATGAACCAAAGAAAACCCAAGTGAGATTACCTTAAATGAGCTTTAGTGGCAAAACCTCAATGCCAACTGCATTTAGATGATATACCAAATATCGTTTTCAACAGAGCCTGGTCAGAGTAGTGGGAGGGTTGTTAGACAGCCCGAGAGATTCATGGGAATAGGAGAGTCCTCGGACTTGATTCCCGGACAAGTCGAATCAGACCCATGGACATATGACGAGGCACTCCAAGATAAGGATGCAGATTCTTGGCAAACAGCAATGAAAGCTGAAATGGGGTCTATGTTTCATAATAGAGTGTAGGAGCTAGTCGAACCACTTAATGGGGTCAAACCCATTGGATGCAAGTGGGTATATAAGAGGAAAAGAGGACCGGACGGGAAGGTTGAAACCTTTAAGCACGACTAGTGGCGAAAGGTTATACTCAGAAAGAAGGGATCGATTATGAGGAAACTTTTTCGCCAGTAGCCATGCTCAAGTCCATCCGTATTCTCTTATCGATTGCTGGGCATTTCAACTTTGAAATCTGGCAAATGGATGTCAAGACAGCTTTCCTTAACGGAAGTCTTGATGAAGAAATCTATATGCAACAACCCCAAGGTTTCATTGAAACAGGCCAAGAACATCTTGTTTGTAAGCTCAAGAAGTCCATTTACGGACTCAAACAGGCATCCAAATCTTGGAACCAATGTTTTGATCATGTTATAAAGTCTTATGGGTTTGATCAAAATGAGTTTGAAAGTTGTGTGTATAAAAAGTGTGTCGGAACTGCATTGGTATTTTTAGTACTCTACGTAGACGACATTCTGATCATCGGGAATGATGTGAAGGTGTTGTCAGACGTAAGGGCATGGCTTTCAAAACAGTTTGATATGAAGGACTTAGGGGAAGCCGGACACATCCTTGGGATCAAGATCACTCGAGATCGCAAGAAAAGGATGATCGGGTTATCGCAAGCTTCATACATAGACACTGTCTTGAAACGCTTCAGCATGCAAGATTCCAAGAAAGGATTCGTACCTTTCAGGCATGGAATCCATCTATCTAAGAAAATGTCCCCTAAGACGCAAAAGGAGATAAATGACATGAAAGATATTCCTTATGCTTCGGCTGTCGGAAGCCTTATGTATGCATTGCTGTGTACGAGACCGGATATCTGCTTTGTCGTAGGCATGGTAGCAAGATATCAAAGTAACCCAAGGAAAGCGCATTGGACGACAGTTAAAAACATTCTGAAGTGTCTGAAAAGAACTTGGGATAGAATGTTGATTTATCAGTCAGATACTCCAATCCCCATCGGCTACACAGACTCGGATTTCCAATCAGATATAGATTCCAAAAATTATCTACCTCAGTTAGTGTGTTTCCATTTGGGAAGTGTAGTCATCAAATGGACGAGTGTGAAGCAGAAATGCATCACTGACTCAACCATGGGACTCGGGTAAGTAGCTGCTTGTGAAGCAGTGAAAGAACCGATTGGGCTCTAGATCTTCTTAGTGGACTTGGATGGTGTTCTGAATTTGTCTAGCAATATCTGCTAGGGGCAGTTGCAAATTCAAGAGAACCAAGAGTCCACGAGTCAAACAAACACATTAAAGGAAAGACATCTTATACAAGAAATCGTTAAGAGAGGAGATATAGATGAGGTAAAGATAGCGTCTGAGGACAACCTAGCAGATCCATTCACAAAGCGTCTGCCTCTGAATACATTCGAGAGACATGTGAGTGGAATGGGTGTCAAGACCGTTGCCAATCTGCTTTGAGTATAAGTGGGAGAAATTATTAGGTTCGTGTAGGTGACATTAGATGTCACGGACTACGCGAGACGTGTTGTAGTATACTTAAAAGCAGACTTTGAGTATAAGTGGGAGATTGTTGGGATTATCTTTGAAAAGTATTCTTTTCACTTTGTATAATCGAAAACCGAATTTCCGCACTTATTCTTGAAATAAATTGTTTATCATCGATGCTTTAAATATGATTGAATGTTACATATATTTTCGCATAACTGTTCAATAATTAGACGCGTGTTACATTGTAGTTAATTTAGTGATACCGGATCACGGAAGATTAAATTAACGATCCCCTCAGTAACTAAAAAAGTACGCCATTCACGACCTAGATGGAAATGAACAACCATCGCGAAAGGTTGAGGTGTAAGGCTCGGATTGGTTTGTCTTGACCAAGAGATTACACTAGTGCATGGTGATGACAATTTGAATAGGACCTACAAGGAGGATAAATTCTTGAGGCGAACAAGGAAGAATTAGACCTCGGTGGTTCGTTGTTTCTTAATCTTCGTCCCTTAAATAGGATCACGTGGGATTGGTAACTATTGCTTTGACTTATCATGGGTAGCGAATCAGAGAGATTCAATACTTTTTATCTTGGGCAATATTATTGGTCACATGTGATTGCTAAGATTTAATACGAAGAATCGTGTGCAAGTACGCTTGCTTGATTTGCCCCCTTGGGAGGTTCATAAGTTTTATCATACCAAATCTTGCAACTGGAATTAGTTTCCGGTATGGATAATAATGTTGAACCGTTCCTCGACCAAGGACAAAAGATATTAATTAACGGAAAGCTATTTGGTGGCTTGAATTAATTAATGGGCTAGATAATCTTAAACACGGAAATAATGACCGGGAGCCATATTGGATTGTAATATGGGTTAAGATGGATAGTACAATATTAATTATGTAGTGGGATTAATTAATATTTATGGGCTTGAATTATATTGTGGCTCAATATTAGATATTCAAGATCCATTAGAAGGTCCAATCTTAATTCTCCTAAAGGCCCCTTGAGTAGCCCAACAAATAGTCCAATAACTGAAAAAGGTGTTTAAAATAAAATAAATATTGTTCTTATTTTTTTTCTTGCAATTTTTGAATTTTATGGATAAAAAGGAGAAAGATTTTCTTTGAATTTTGTTATGGAATGAAGATATGTATTCTTGGAATACAAGATTATCTCATTAAATTCAAGAAATCTCCCAATTGATTATCTATAAGGGAAAATTCGAAATTTTTGAAATATAGTGGGCAAGAAAGATTTTCTTGATTTTCTTGAAAAGATATTATGGAAGATATGTATTTCTTGAAATACAAGAATATCTCATAAATTCAAGAAGATCCAAATCTTGGAATCTTGACCATAATTTTCGAAAATTACCCCATAACAAGGGAAGGTGGAATTTTGTGGAATATTATAATTATGGGAAAAAGAATATAGGAGATATATTCAAGATTTCTTGGTGACCAAGAAAAGTCTTTTCCCACATTGATTTTGGACCCAAAATTTCGACCACCTCCTATCTATAAATAGGGGATGATTAGTTCATTCCCAAGTACAATTCCATGTGCTGGAAATATTAGCAAATCCACATAAGTGGTGCAACAAAGTTTATTTTTTCCTTTTGTTAATTGTTCACGAGTATCCTTCCACCGGATTGTCGAGCAAGGGCTAAGGGAATACTTGGGAAGTCCTTTTGGTTAGTCCGTCCGACCAAAGCCACTACCATCCCGAGAGGTACGTTCACGTAAACCCGTAGATTCCGCATGCGTAGGTTTTACGTGGCTTTTTATATGCATGATATGTTGTTGCAATTATTATTTGAATTAATATAGGATTAATTCATGCTAGTAATAATTAATGAATTAAATTTGTTTTTAAATATTCACCCCGAATAGATCTGTGCGAAACATTTTCCAACACCTCGAACCACAGATTAACGTAGAGACTGATGATTTGTCAAAGAAACGTGACAAAGAATCAGTGGGAGCATTCAACGACTCTCATGATGGAAGTTTATCACTAAGTGATCCTCTTTCAGCCACTAGGAGTGTAATTGGAGTTGTATTGCCTTCACAACGAACTCCAAGTGGGCTGAATGAGAACAGCATAGTTCAAACTCCCGTCCAAGAGGCATATGAAAGTGTAGCTCTTGAGGACTCTCCGAACATTGATGAAATCGATGCACCACAAAATTTTCATGTTCAGAATGTACAACCTGCACTACCACAGCTCCGTAAGTCTACTAGGACTCGTAATCCACCCACGAGATATTATGGTTTCCTCGTAGAGGAACATGATGACGTGGAGATCCCGGATAAAGATGACCTTAGAACTTACACTGAGGCAACATTGGATATTGACTCAGAGAAGTGGCATGAAGTCATGAAATCCGAGATGAACTCGATGTACACCAATCAAGTCTGAGACTTGGTTGAGTTGCCAAAAGGGGTTAGACCCATAGGTTGCAAATGGGTCTTTAAGCGTAAGACTGATGCAAATGGCAAAGTATAAACCTACAAAGTTAGGTTGATGGTGAAGGGTTATAGTCAACGCGAAGGCATTGACTATGATGAGACTTTCTCACCAGTTGCTAAGATCAAGTCCATTCGAATTTTACTTGCGGTAGCAGCACACCATGATTATGAAATTTGGCAGATGGACGTCAAAACAGCTTTCCCCAATGGTAACATTGATAAGGAAGTATTTATGACTCAACCGGAAGGTTTTATATTAAAGCCAAAATCTAATCTTGTGTGCAAGCTTAAACAATCCATTTATGAATTGATGCAAGCTTCTAGGAGTTGGAATATCCGATTTGATTAAGCTGTCAAATCTTTTGACTTCATCATAAATTCGAAAGATCTTTGCGTTTATTGTAAACGCAGCGGGAAGAATATTATCTTCATAATCGTGTATGTAAATGACATATTGATTTTGAAAAACAATATCCCGTTAATGCAGTCCGTTAAAGATTGGTTATCAAAGACCTTCAAGATGAAGGATTTTGGTGAAGTCTGCTACATCCTAGGGATCAAGATCCACAGGGATAGATCCAAGAGGATGCTGGGGATGTCACAGTCCACCTATGTAGACAAGGTGTTGAAGTGTTTTGCTATGGAGAACTCTAAGAGAGGGTCCCTACCGACAAATCATGGGATAAAGCTATCAAAGAAGGATTGTCCTTCTGTTGAAGTTGATATCAAGCACATGAAAGATGTCTCATATGCATCTGCAATTGGGTCAATCATGTATGTCATGACTTGCACTAGGCCTAATGTGGCCTACGCTGTCAGCATCACTGGTAGATACCAACAGAATCCAGATGACTCTCACTGGATTGTTGTCAAGACCATTCTGAAGTATCTTAGACGAACTAAAGAATGTTTTCTCATCTACAGTGGACAGTCAGAACTAGTAATAGCTGGTTACGCTGACACAAGTTTCCAATCGGACTGTGATGATTACAAATCACAGTCAGGTTATATCTTCACTCTCAATGGTGGGGCGGTCAGTTAGAATAGTTCCAAGCAAGAGTCGACCGCATATTCAACAACCGAAGCTGAGTACATTATTGTATCAAAAGCCTCAAGGAGGTTGTCTAGATTTTATAGTTCTTGAGAGAACTAGGGGTAGTTCCGAGTGTCAGTTGTCTAATAAAGTTGTATTAAGATAACGCTGGTGCGATTGCGTAAGTAAAGGAACCGAGATCCAATAACATAAACAAGCATGTACCGAGATGTTATCATTTGATACGAGAGATAATTGCTAGAGGAGAAATAGAGTTAGAACGTGTTCCCACAGAAGATAATTTGGTTGATCCTTTCACCAAAGCTTTGAGTGTTCATGTACACACTAGACATTTCAATGGTCTAGGGGTTAGACTGTTGCGGTTATACTGGAAAGTATGTTTTTTACTTTGTATAACTAGACTGAATTTCTGTCTTATTTGCTTAAATAAATTATTTATCAATGTTGCTTTAAATATCATTGAATGTTACATATATTTACTGCATAACTGTTCAAATAATTAGTACGTGTTACATTGTAGTTAATTTAGTGACACCAGATCACAGAAGACTAAATTAACAGTCCCTTATAACTAAAAGTATAGAATTCACAACCTAGATGGAAATGAACAATCCATCGTGAAAGATTGAAGTGTGAGGCTCAGATTGGCTTGTCTTGACCAAGAGATTGCACTAGTACATTATGATGCGCTGAAGAGGACCTACAGGAGGATAAATTCTTCAGTACTGAATATAGAAGAATTAGACCTCAGTGGTTAGTTAATTCTTAATCCCCGTCCCTTAAATAGGATCGTGTGGAATTAATAATTATTGCTTTGACTTATGATGGGTAGAGAATTAATGTGATTCAATACCTTGTATCTTGGGTAATATTATTAGTTACATGACGATTGCTAAGATTTAATACGGAGAATCGGTGTTCAAGTGTGTCTTGTTTGATTTGTCCCCTTGGGAGGCTCAGAAGTTTTATCATATTAAATCTTGCAAGTGGAATTAGTTTCCAGTATGGATAATAATGTTGAGTCGTTCATGAACCAAGGAAAAAGATATTAATTAATGTGAAGTTATTTCAGTGGCTTAAATTAATTAATGGACTGGATAATCTTAAACACAAGAAATAATGACCGGGAGCCATATTAAATGTAATATGGGTTAAGATGGATAGTGCAATATTAATTATGTAGTGGGATTAATTAATATTTATGGGCTTGAATAATATTGTGGCTCAATGTTGGAAATTCAAGGCCCGTTAGAAGGTCCAATCTTTATTCTCCTAAAGGCCCCCTCAAGTAGCCCAAAGATAAAGTCCAATAACTTAAAAAGGTGTTTAAAATATAATAAAATATTGTTGTCTATTTTTCCTATTTTTTCGGAAATAAGTAAATAAAATAGAGAGAAAGATTTTCTTTGAATTTTGTTATGGAATGAGGATAAGTATTATTGGAATGCAAGTTTATCTCATTAAATTCAAGAAAGCTCCCACTTGACTATTTATTGTGCAATTTTCAAAAATAAGGAAGAAAAAAATTTCTTGAAAAGATATTATGGAAGATATGTATTCTTGGAATGCAAGAATATCTCATAAATTCAAGAAGATCTCAATCTTGGAAATCTTGGCCCTTATTTTCGAAAATTCCATAAATTAAGGAGGTGGAATTTTTGTGGAATATTTTAAATATGGAGAAAATAATATATGAGATATATTCAAGATTTCTTGGAGATCAAAAAAAATATTTTCCCATCCTTATTCCTCATAGAAAAATCGGCCACCACCCCTTAGTATAAATAGGGGATGAATTTTTCATCCACATGAAATTCCATGTGTTGGAAAAATTAGAAATCCACAAAGGTGGTGCAACATAATTTTATTTTTTTCTTTTGTTAATTGTTCGCGAGCATCCTTCCACCGGATTGTTGAACAAGGACGAGGGAATACTTGAGAAGGCTCTTTGGGTTTGTTCGTGTTAACGGGATATCCATATTCTCAACGGTTGTCACTCAGAGAGGTTAGTTTACGTAAACTCCTAGCAATTCCACATGCGTAGGATTTATGTGACGAATTTGTATGCATGATTTATTGTTGAATTATTATTTGAATTAATATAGGATTAATTCATGCTAGTAATAATTGTTAGAATTAAATTTGTATTTAAATATTCATCCCTAATAGATCCGGGCAATTAATACCCCAACATAGACATGTAGGTGATTGGCTCTAGTCCAAGTGGGAGATTGTTAGTGTTAGTGTCCTAGAGACAATCCTATTGTGAGGACATAATACTAAGTTTTAAATGTATGGCACTACACTTATTAGAATATTGTGTTTGGTTGTTTGCATTTATTCTTATTTGTGTTCCCATGAGTCATTGTTGTCATTGAGGTTGTGAGAACTCAGATGACTTAAGCATGATTCTCAAATGGCCTCAATCAAGGATCATCAAGAATGAGATATTGATGATGCAATTGAGATATCATACTCTTAGAGAGTGTAGTAGGATCTCACTTACTACGAGATACTAGGTATCTCATGATGGATGCACAGATGCCTTAGAGGGTATTGGTATACCCATCCGAGAAACCGTTTGATGTAATTCCACAATATGTGTCTACGGGTATCTCGGTTAGTGGGAGCGATGTGATGCTCCTTTGACTTGAGGTCAATACGCACGACATGTGTGGAGTGATGAACTTTGACCATGATCGACGCTTGCACCCTTTCATGAGTAGATATGGCTTGGATTGGGTTCATCACGAAATGCATGTGTGTGGTAGTTGATCCAAGAATAAGATTCATTCCTCAATATGGATTTAGAGAGAATACTCATCTTCTCATCATAATTGGATCTCAGTCATCGACCGATGCACGTCAACTTGGACTTTGTGGACAAGTGTGACATAAGTGATCAATTAGTGATTAGAGATAACATGATTAAGTTATTTGAATAGACACTTCATCATGTTCAAGATTTAATCGAGTATTCGCGAATGAAAAGAAGTTATTGTAATAGCCCATGTTTCAGTTACAGGTAGTTGCACGTTTCCTCGCAACGTACCTCATATATTGAGAATGTCTGATTTATTGTCTAGGGTTCAATTAAGACCGTTAGTTTGACTAATCGCTCGATATATGAGGGCCTATGAGTCACACAACAAGTAACAGTTGTTTACTGATTATAGTTGGTTGATTAAATATTATATTAGATATTAATATTTAATTTATGGAGAATATAATAATAATTATATTTAGAATTAATTATTATTATTTTTTGATTAAATTAGATTTAATTAAATAGGATTCCCAATAATAATATATGGAATATTATTGTAGGATTTGATATATATGAAAATCAAATCCGTAGAGATTTATGTATAAGGGAATTAAATATATGGGATTTAATTTGCAAGGTTAGGGATTTTATTTCCTAATAAGGTTAGCTTAAGATTTAAGCTGGGCCTCTTTATATATATATATATGTGTGAGTCCTTGGGAATTCATAATACAAGACTTCATATTTTCTCCATAAAATCTCTAAGCTAGAATTTTCCTAGCAAATTCATCTCGGGGATTCAACACTAGCGAATCGGTGCGAATTGGTAAACGACTGTTACGTGGATACCGTAGTTGAGGAATCCGTGTACGAATTGCTGTAAGAATTATATTTACGTTTATCCGTAATTTAATTATACAATTATATGTTCGTTGTTGGTGAACTGTTTAATTCCGCTGCGCATGTATTACGTGTTTACGTGCCTCTATATTCCAACAAATCCGTAAAAATTGATGGAAATTCGGGCGTCCTTGCCACGTTCCAGTCAATCAACATTAATAAATATTAAAACAAAAGAAAATTTTAATAATAATAACAAAAGTGTGACCCCCTCTCTCATTTCCCCCAAAATCAGGCGAACCCTAATTCCCAATTCCCCCCGCTCGACGCAACCACCCTTCTTCCTCCACCACCTAAATCGCCGCCTACGAAGAATCTTTTGACCCCTTTCAATAATTGCTAGCCACTGAAGAATGGAACAACAAGAACAAGAAATCGCAGCTCGTAAGGAAGAAGACAACCTCCCGCTCCAAAAATCGCCTTCGTCAATGAGAAGAGGTCAAAACCGTCGCCTAAGTCATATATTTGTTGGGAAATATAACCCCAACAATATTCTATATTTTTTCGAAGGAAAGAACTAGTACAACTTGGATCCCCCGATTATGGTAAGTCGTGTAATTAGGGCATATTTTCTTAAATTTCTACCGAAATATTGAAAATTAGGGCATGTTCTTAAGAAATTAGTAAATTAGGTTTACTTGTACCTAAATATTGAAATTATGGTTACTTGTATGCTGAAATTAGGGCATTTGCTGAAATTTTGATTTTTTGTTCTACTATAGGCAAATGCAGCATGTTGTATACTATTAAAATTCATCATGGAGAAGCACTGCGTGAAAACTGTAATGGAAATTTTGTTGGGAAATAGGGTGCCCGAATCTATTCGAGATACAATTTAGATACAAATTTAAATTATTTAATTATTACTAGTATGAATTAATCCTATATTAATTCAAATAATAATCAAATAGCAACAACACATCATGCATATAATAAAGCCACGTAGATCCTACACATGCGGATTTCTAGGAGTTACGTGAAGGCGTACCTTTTTGGCAAATTAGACGGAGACAGATGAGCAACAGTTCAACGAGCACACCTAAAATCCTTCTTTAGTATTCTCACGTCCTTGTTCAACAATCCGGTGGTAGGAAACTCGCGAACAATTAGCAAAAGGGAAAAAGAAAAATATATGCCACCACCTTTGTGGATTTTTTATTTTTCCAACACATGAAATTACAGTGTGATGAAAAATACATCCCCTATTTATAGATATAGAGGGGGCGAAAATTTCATGATAATTAGGGCTAAGGAAATTTCTTTGTATCTTCCCAAGATACAACCTTGAATATATCTCATATATTCTATTTCCATAATAATCACAAAATGTCTTTTATTCCCCAATATCTATAATTTTTGAAAATTTTCCAATTAAAGGAAGAAAAAGAAACTTTGACTTTTCTTAAATTTATGGGATAAACTTGTATCTCAAGAATACTTATTCCATAAAATCTTTTCAAGAAAATCAAGAAAATCTTTTTCTCTCTCCTCTTATTTTTTTCGAAAAATTGGAATAAATATGGCATTAATATTTCTTTTATTTTAAGCACCTTTTTCAGTTATTGTACTTTATCTTTGGGCTACTAAAGGGGCCTTTAGGAGAATTAAGATTGGATCTTCTAATGGACTTTGAATTTTCAATATTGAGCCACAATATTATTCAAGCCCATAAATATTAATTAATCTCACTACATAATTAATATTGCACTATCCATCTTAACCCATATTATTGTAATATGGCTCCCGGTTATTATTTCTCGTGTTTAAGATTATCTTACTCCATTAATTAATTCAAGTCACTGAAAAGCTTTATATTAGTTAATATCTTTTATCCTTGGTTTAAGAATGACTCAACATTATTATCCATACCGGAAACTAATTTCACTTGCAAGATTTGGTATGATAAATCTTCTGAGCCTCCCAAGGGGACAAATCACGCAAGACGTACTTGCACACGATTCTCCGTATTAAATCTTAGCAATCGTCGTGTAACTAATAATATTGCTCAAGATATAAAGTATCGAGTCACAATGACTCTCTACCCAATATAAGTCAAAGCAATAGTTATTAATTTCACACGATCCTATTTAAGGAACGGAGATTAAGAAATAACGAACCACTGAGGTCTAATTCTTCCATATTTAGTACTGAAGAATTTATCCTCGTTGTAGGTCCTATTCAGAGCATCATAATGCACTAGTGTAATTTCTTGGTCAAGACAGGCCAATCTGAGCCTTACACTTCAACCTTTCACGATGGATTGTTCATTTCCATCTAGGTTGTGAATTTGTACTTAGTTACAAGGATTTGTTAATGTGATCTTCTGTGATCTGGTATCACCACATTAACTACAATGTAACACTTACTATTTAATGAATAGATATGCAGTAAATATATATAACATTCAATCATATTTAATGCAACAGTGATAAATAATTTATTTCAGTAAATAAATAAGAAATTCAGTTTGGTTATATATAAAGTAAAAGACACTTTACAGTATAACCCCAACAAATTTAAGATATTTGGGAGGAACAATCAGTGCATTTGACTTTGTTGATATAACAAGGGCAGATATTGATTATTTAGATAATTTAGTGTCTAATCTGGGATATAGTGGAAGCGAGGTGTACTATGGGCTCGGTAAAAGTGGGAAGTTGGAGGCTATTCATGGTGCATTTGATATGGAACAGATTTTCAATGTTGTTGTAGACAGAGTAGCTCATTTTTTCTTGAGTGTCGTGTCCTGTAGGACCAAAACTGCATTAAACTCTAATGTTTCAAATTTGAATTTTTTAATGTTGGTTTAAAAAAAAATCTGCCTATAAAAGGAGAAATGATTTTTTGCCTGAAAATAAGCCGATTTTTACATCCAATAAAATATCTTATACAAATACAAATTTGTAGAAAGATGTAGAATTTATATTAATTTCCTAACACTTCACATTTCTCGTGTCCTAAGCTGTCGACAATACTCTCTAGGAAGGAGACGCGTCAGGTGGACAATTTAATATAAGTGAAGTTATTTTTTTACGGGATTTGAATTCAGGAAGTGGACATGGACCAAAAACCATGAAAGAATTTAATCTCATTTAAAAGTTCAAACTTTTAGAAACACTACAAAAAAATTATCAATTAACGAGGGCGTTAGCTAGGGCATGCCCTCGTAAAATTGATTAAACGAGTGCTAAAAACCCTTGATAATTTTCTCCTCGCTAAGTTTAACGAGAGCAATCATAGACCCTTGGTGTTAGCGAGAATTATAAAATTTTAAAACATAAGCGAATTCGTGAGCCCGGGGTCTCGAACCCACGACCTATTGCTCGTATGCGTGCTGCAATTACCACTAGGCTAGATGACTAATTGATTATATTATCATTTCATATAAATATGTATCATAACCCCCTCAATAAATGAAATTATAAAACTATAAAATATCACAAAAAACCTCGCGAGACCCGGAATCTATCCCGCGACCTGTTACTGCCAGAAAGCCGCGATAACCACTAGGCTACATGATTATTTTATTAAATTTTCATTTCTAATAAATATGTATCATACATATTCTGTATTTTTAACGCGGGACAATGTCCTCGCTATTAGCGAGAGGACTACACCCTCGCTATTAGAGAGGGTTGTTATGGTGCTTGTTAAATTTCTCACTATTAATGAGAAAAAAATCATTTCTCGTTAACGCCCTCGCAAGTAACAAGCTCTTAAAATCCCTCATTAATTTCGAGGGTTATCAGAACCCTCTTTAAAACCCTTGTTATTAGTGAGGGCTTTTATAGCCCTCGTTAATGCTCTCATTAAATTACAATTTTTTGTAGTGAAAGACGTGGAATCATTTTATTTATTAATTCCCTAAAGACATGTTTCATTATGATGATTTATAATGTTATTATTACACATATTATCTACTATTAAAAATAGTGAAACATGAAATAAAATTTTAAATGGAATAGGGGATTTATGTCTGACTTTGGTAATTTTTTATGTTATTTATTACAAACATAAGCGAGTGACTGCGTTTCACGCGTGATGACAATAAAAATTACTTCATCCGCCCCATTTTTGTTATTGTTTAAGAATGTTCCATACAAATTTCGATTTAAGCTGGTTGGCCATACGAATCATTCATGATCCTTTTAACATGTCTGATGATTTATGATTGGTCAATACACCTTCCGTCTGTCCCGATATAACTTTCATGTTTCTTTTTGTGATTTTGTTTAAGGAATAATAATAAAATAATAAAAATAAAGGATAGTTGTGGGTATTGGGAGGGTGGAAAAAGGTTTGTGGAGTAATGAGTGGGGTGATGAGTGACATTTTTATAATATTGTGTGAAAAATAAGAATAAAAATTATGGGTAATAGAGTTACTTTTTCTATTTATAGAAACATGAAACTTATTGTGGGATGAATGGAAAAAAATGAAAATTCTTATAGTAAGCAGAAGGAGTAATATTTAAAAGAAAGTGAGGTTGCATAATAAATGGCTGGTCACAATTATTTTTAAAAAATACATAATAAACTATGACAAAAACTATCACAGAGACGGAAGCGGAAAAGAACGGATCGAAACTAGATCAGAATAGCCTGATCAACTAATACCATGTAGAGAAAGATGATTGAATATATATTGGAATCAAATGAAATACAAATCTTGTTTGGAATAGAGAGAGAGCGTATGAGTGTAGAGAGAGAGGGTGAAATACAACTTAATGAATGAAATCAGCTGATACCCTCTTTAAATACATATGAGGAATATCATAAATAAAGACCTATGTGAATAGTATTAGTTCACCAACTAAAAGGTATTAGTTAGTGATAATAATATATTTATTCCTTAAGATGTAATTAATGAAAATAAAAAAATCAAATTAACTTTATCATACTTCGTATAGGATGATGCGACTCAAAATAAGATTGGCATTACTCCTAGTTTGATTAATTATTCCATTTTTTATAGTCATGTTTCCTCGATCATTTCGTCATTCTCAACCAACAATTAATTATAACTCCACTTACTCCAAAATTAAAGCAAAATACTAACAATATATTAAGTGTTTGGATTTTGTATGCAATTCTTGATCAAGACCTGTTATGTACATTTCAGGATTATAGGGGGATCTCGAATTTTGAAGTTCTGGGATTTCATAATCCTGGTTAATAGTTAAATTGTACTCCTTCTATTCCACTATAATTGTCTCGTTTCTTTTTATGGACGTCCCACTATAACTTTCTTATTCCATAAAAGGAAAAAGTAACTTCATTACTCATAATTTGTATCCTCACTTTTCACACAATATTACAAAAAATGTCACTTACTACTCTACTCATTACTCCACATACATTTTTCCTCTCTCCCAATACCCAAAATTATCCTTCATTTTTATTATTTTATTATTATTTCTTAAATAAAACAACAAAAATAAGTCCATAAAAGGAAAAAGTAACTTCATTACCCATAATTTGTATCCCCACTTTTCACACAATATTACAAAAAAATGTCACTTACTACTCTACTCAGTACTCCACATACATGTTTCCTATCTCTCAATACCCAAAATTATCCTTCATTTTTATTATTTTATTATTATTTCTTAAATAAAACAACAAAAAGAAACTGGACAATTACAACGGGACGGAGGGAGTATGTTTATCTGAGATTTTATAGAGTTGAATAGTAGAAAAGTTGATTGATGTTGTACTATTATATTATTATTAGTATATTAAAAAAGTAAAAAGTAGATAATGTAAGTGTAATGTGAAGACAAATGGGAATTTGGAATTGCAAATTCCAAAGGCCCGCCGAAATAGTCAAGAAATGAACATATTCATATGAACTAGGTAACTTAAGTGTATTTTTAAAATATGCAAATAAATATATTATAAAAATATTCACTTTAACTCATACCCTTTAAACACTCACTTATTTATCATATGTCACTTGTTGTGTTCGATATAATAAATCAGGATTAATCGAACATCAAAGAGCGACACGTATAATGTTTGAATATAATAATCATGCGATTGGGCGAAGTTATTTTTGTTCGCCAACCGATCGTAATTGGCCAGCCTACCGAACAAACGAAACCAGGTCAGTATGTTCGAACTCAAATCTCCTGAAAAACCGACGTCTTAGAGGCGACGAACAGAAAGTCCAACCGAACAAAAGATTAATTTCGACGATAAAAAAGCGTTTACGTTTATACAAAGACCAATCTAGAAGATATCACCGGAGTTCTTGCATGGTCCAAAGAATCCAGCTCATGCTTGACAAAGGACGATAAATGGAAGTAAAAAGAGAAAAAAAAGGGTTGGTTGATAAGAAATAATCCCAGAGAAATAGCCTACAAAAAATTCCCTGAGAGGTGAGGAATAGAAAAATTAGAGTGTTCATCCACATATATGAAAAACCCTGAAACTCATTCGATAACGAGATCGATTCATCTTCATAAGATGTATCAAGAATAATCAACGTAATAAAAGATTACATCCCGCTTGGTATGCCCCAAGTCTTTTTTATTTAACCGGGTCAACAAATTAGTTAATTAAATTAGCCACATAATATTCATCAACGAATATCCTATTTAAGGGAGGGTCCGCAGGAAAAATCAACTTATATTAACCCTTAGTTAAGAAGAAAAAAAGAAATATAATGCCTCAATCTAGAACACCCAAACGGAGGCTTTGAATATCAAAGTATGGAAATTATTAATCTTGAGGATATAGCCAATGATCGTGGCTAATTGCCACTAAAAGCAATCCAGAACGTAAAAGAGAGGCGTAAAAAAAATTTAAAATCAAAAGGTGAAAGCAAATCACATTATCCTCGCTAAAAAGAAAATCGCAGCGACGGGTAAAAAGCCGATGATAGGTCCGGTCTAGTTATCGGCGTTTGACGTTTGAGGCTTTCCGCCAAAGACCGCATCAATAATTAAGGATCCGTGAAAGAGACATCCAACAGAGGTGCTTGGCGCGATTCGGATCTTCAAAAGCATCCAGACACCTAACAAATAAAGGAACAAAGTTGTTTATAACCGAACAGTAGTCAAGGACAAACATTTAAGCATGATCCACGAGGAAATCTAATTTAGATTACCCGAACGAGTTGCCATTATCTCCATTTCGCAAAGACCACCACCAATTCCTATTTTAATGAGTCGGATCCTCATGTCCATCTCAAAATTTTGTACTTTTGATTACAGACAAGAATCAGTCGATCATTCCCCACGGCTTTTATCGAGCACATAGGTGGTTTACCACTTTACCCAAGTAAACTTCCATGTAATATTTGTCCCATTTCATGAATCCATGTGTGCTCGAATATGATTTTTCCCAATTAAAAGGTATCTGACGGTCATACATAGAAAGATTTGATAAATGTTTATATGATGGAGCCCCAGTTGAAAGAGGATGCTAAGATGCAAAATCGGAGGTATATGGAAGGCCATGCATCAAGATTGGCGAACTCATACTCGAGTTTAGAGAATGAAGCAAATAAAATTATAATGCAAGATTTGCTCGCACAATCACAATTGAGACAGAGCCCACCGCTAGGAAAAAGCCGAAAAAAAAAACAATGAATGAAGGGGTACAGATTCAACCTCCTTCAAAGTAGTGAAGCAAAATATAAGTCTTTTTTCAATCATATTATCTTTAATCAAATCGGGAATGTTGGAAAGGCCAAAAGAATTTGGATTCGACTTAACGCTTCCAAATATTGTAATTATCACGAGTACAACAATTGTAAAATTGCCGCGATTTATCCGCCAACTTTGAAGTCAGATGAAGAAAATGATTCTTTTCCCGGTTCTTAAAAAAGCATGAGGATTCGCGACGAAAAAAGGATAAGATAAAGCGGAAAGCGGAAGGTCGAACAAACATTTTGACAAGTGATTTACGCAAGAGATCCAAACGATAACTATTGGAAGAGGTCGAGAAAGTCAAGAAATCCAAATGATTAGATCCCGAATATGGACTTTGTGGGTGGATGTTACCAGCGCCAACGTTATCTAACGAGCGGAAAAGATGGAGATGCGTTTAACATCCATGGTTCCCCACCTACACACCAAATCATTTTTCTGGAGAGGACGATCTCGGCGGGATTATAACTCCCCATGCGACTCCTTAAAAGTCGTTTCTCCTTGGATTGAAGGTACATCGCCTCTTAGTTGATCTTTGGGGCTTATGCAAACATTTTGTTATAATACCCTGGTGCGGATGGAAAAATAAGTTGATTACGGTTATGTTGAACCATGTAATCATACTATAATTCAATGTTGTTGACCCTATGGTATGATTAGGTTAGAGTCGAGCTAGAGTCAACTTTGAATTCGGACATTTTAGGCGAACTAGAATGTTAGATTTTGTAATAAATCGATGCTCGTTTTTTATAACGGGTTTTACAGGTTTTGGTTTATTCAAACGTATTGACATTATTGTGTTAAACCAACAAGATGGAGCAGGAAGTGTAAAAGGAGATCAAAAATTTCGAGAATGTGTGCGGAAAAACAAAATTTTAAATGATGGAACAAATGGGGGGAGTTTGGTTCAAGCCGCCGAAAAAACCGTCTAAATGTCTGCGAAACGAGTTAAAGAGCATAACCATTCGAGCAAATCTGAAGGCGTGAACATAAACCCGGAAAAACAACTAATTCCCCGATCTCCTAGAACAAATGAATATTGATCGGCCGAGCGAGCAAAGCGGACCTTAGAGCCTCGCGATAGGTTTTGAACCCATGGAGTTTGATGATGAGCCCCGAGGATCCATTCAAGACCCTCGGTGGAAGCAAAAAAAAAAAAGCGGCGACTTTGAGCAATTGGAACCAATCGATGTCGACCAATGGAAAAGTTAGAAGTGTTCGTTGGTTTATACGAAAATACGAAATAATTTTACCTTAGCAAATTTAGAGATGGTCACACGGGGACATGGTTGGAATAGATCCGAGCATTCAACCTTGATCCAATACAAGCTCAGGTTGTCCGTAAACGTAGAAAATTTAGTCCGGGAAAAATATCCGATGAATAGTGAAATCAAAAAGTCGCTTCGATAATCGATCCGAGAGGTAAAATGCCCAAGATGGCTTGCGAACTGTCGATTCGCAAGTCAAATGGATCTTGGAGATTGTGTATCGATTTAATTTGAATAAGGCATGTCAAAAGATAATTTTTCCGATGCCCCACATTGATTATTTGGTTGATAATACAATGGGCCATGAACTCATGACATTTATGGATCGTTATTTGGACATGGACGATCAAAAGAAAAAACCATGAAAAGAACATGCCTTTGTTGGGTAGATGCCATTCGGATTAAAGAAACAACGTATCAACGTTTGGTGAACAAAATGTTAATTTAATTTTTCGAGGTATATATTGATGATATTGTGGTAAAGAGCGAACAACCACATCACCCACCTCGCAGACAAACGATTGATATATTGAGGAAGTATAATATGAAGTTAAAAAAATGCGGTTTGGGATTCAATTAGGAAATTCCTCGGACACATGGTTAGTCGGCGGGGATTGATGCAAACCCATCAAAGATTAAGCAATGCTCGATATGCAAGCAAGAAATGTGAAAAAGAGGTCCAAAAGTTAAGCGGGGACGATTAGCTTCCGTATCGGTTTATATCACGAAATGGGGACAAATGTAAACCTTTCTTTGATGCATTAAAGAAGGGGAAAAAGCATTGCGAATGCGTTTGAATCATTAAAAAACCTTGCGATAGATTGATAATTTATCCTCAGCGAACAACTCTATTTGTATCTCAACGCATCTATCCCTCGTCGATCTTTCGTGTTCGTCTGAAGCGGCAGAGGAGACAAATTTACCCATTTATTATATTATATCCTCCGTTGGAAAAATTAGCGACGCCCCGTAATGATGTGCGAAAATTGCGAATAAAAACATTGAAAGTCCTCCACCGGAGCCATTGCTCAAATGGGCAGTGGGTTCGATTCGGAACTCCACGACCTATGGCGATTTCATGGTTGAGTTGACATATCCACAAATTCACGGCGAAATTTATCAACCAGGCATGTATGTTGATGGATCATCAACAAGTTTGATTATATTATTCGATTTTCAAATAATAATTTGAATATTGATCATTTGGACTACAAATGGCAATGACAATGGGAATTCAAAGGTCGATGATCTATAGCGATTCTCGGTAATCGTTTATCAAGTAACAACTATATGAAATTATAAAAATAAAATATCAACTAGCAAAAAAGTTCTCGAGATTTTGATTAAGTTTTCACGGAATACCACTATGGGTAATTGTCACGAAGGACATTCTTTAACAGCGGAAGAAGGAGTGACGACAACCACTTGTGCTACTATGATTATTTTATTAAATTTTATTTCAAAAGGACTTCTCCGCGAAAATAAATATCGATATACTATTATAGCATACAAAAAAGCTTCTTCTTCCACTTTTGAAGTGTTTTAGGGACATGTGACAAATCCGTGATGGAATATCTTGAAATCATATGGGGCTGCCCCGCACATAAAATTAGCAAGGTTATTATTGGCCAACCCTTAGAAAGGATTCGCTTGCATATGCTCGTGCAATGTACATGCTCCACTCATTCCATAGCCCTTTGAAGAGTTAGTATCGGTTTATAGTCCATGGCCGTTTCTTTAAATGGGGATCGATTTAATCGGCCCATTTCCATCGCACATCGGGAGTTAGATATCTTTGTGGTAGCCGTTGATTATTATACTAAAACAAGGCAATTGTTAAAATCACCGAACAAAGGATGTGGAACTTTGTTTGGAAAAACATCATCTGTCGATTTGGGTTCATTGGTCGGATAACCAAACAATTCGATGGAAGTGAATTTAGACAAAATTGTGCTCATTGGGGGATTAAAAAGCACTACTCAACTGTATTATTCAAATGGTCAAGAGAGTTAATAAAATTATCAAGCATACCCTCAAAATTTAGACTTGATAATTCGAGGGAAGGATCAATAAGAATTGCACGAAATATTGTGGGCTTAGAACAACTTTCGAACATCAACCGAGACCCCTTTTGCTTTAGCATTTAGTGCGAGCTTTGTTATTAAAGAGAATCAAAGTTCCAAGTAAAGAACAATGACTTTTGGAATCATTTAATGATTTATTAATTGAGACTGGTTGGAAGAAAAAAGACATGTTCGAAAAATGCTATGTATGATGAAAAAGTTTTATAATTCCAAATGTTGCGTGGGTTTAATGTGGGCGAAAGCTAGTTTTTGGTCGATGGGGGTACAAAGTGGTATCGAGCATATCTACTACGTTTATCAAAATAGTGAAACATGGATCCCAAAATCAAATTTGAAAAAATTGGAATAGGAACAAAGTTTATGCATATTTTTTGATTCACCAAGTAATAGGACGATTAAAAGAAGAATATATTATTTTATTATCTTCAAGGAAAAAATTTGGACAACACTATTGATAAGGTGAGCTAGTGAACGAGTTTCACGCCAAACAATGACAATGCCATGGGTGAGTTAATTCTTTGAGCTTCATCCGCCATTATCTATTTTTGTTATTAGGGGTTTAAGAAAATGTTCCATACGAAATTCGGTAGGAAGATGGTTTAGCTGGTTGGCCGATTACGAATCATTCATGATCCTTTTTTAACATGTTGAGGTTGATGATTTATGATTGGTCAATACACCTTCCTTATGCAAATAATAAGCCATGAAGTCCCCTATGCATCCCCAAAATCTCCTCCGAAGGGGGGGATGTCATAGTGTCCACCAAAATAAGATGCCGATCTTGGACGCCAGGGCATCTCTTTGGAGACGAGGTTGGTGAAAATTTTTAAAAATAATAATAAAAAATAATAAAAAAAAAGTTTATAGTTATGTTAAAAAAGAAGAAGGGTAGGGTGCCACATCCTTGTCAACAACATCAAAAAGGTAAGGTGATTAGGTTATAAAAGAGATTTAAATTCAAAAACCCCGGGGCGATGATGTAATAGATAGTCTTTTTCGGATTATGACGATGTAATAGAATCAAAGTGTTAAAATATTTGTACTTTTGTTGCTAAAAAATAAGAATAAAATTATGGATACCGAGAGTTAGATTTTTCTATTTATAGAAACATGATAAACTTACTTAATGGGGATGAATGGAAAAAAATGAAAATTTTATAAATAAAACGAGGAAAGGGGGTTCATAAAGTAATTTAAAAACGATCAAAAGTGAGGTCAATAAGACAATCAATAAATGGCTGGTAAGCAAACCCAATTCGAATTCATTCAAGAAAAAAAAAGGCAAAAAAAAATACATAATAAACAAAAAGAAATGACAAAAACATTCATCAACAAACAAAGGTTAGAGAAACAATTCAATATGAAATTCATTTGTTCAATTAAAGAAATATTGGATAAAAGAAGTATCAACAAGGATTAAAGATATATCGTTCGAATTAGAAATGAAGAAGACAAAAAAGTTACACAAGTCTTGCAAAGAAAAAAGACATCAAGGCATAAAGTCAAAATTAGGGGTAGATGGAAAAGAAATGTAATTACCATTGAAGGATGTAGAGAAAGATGATTGAATATATGATTGGAATCAAATGAAATTTTGACAAACCTTGTTTGGAATAACCGAGAGATTGGATCGTCAATGAGATGTAGAGAAGAACGGAAAAGTCACACAAACCATTCAAATCGACAAGGTTAATGAATGAAATCAGCTGATATACCCTCTTTAAATGTGGCGTAAAACGGTCGAATACATGAGGAATATCATAAATAAAGTCAACCTATCTTAGAGTTTTCAAGTAAACGAGTGTTAGTTCACCAACTAAAAGGTTCTTCTCACTTTCCATTAGTTAGTGATTAATAATATATTTATCCCTTAAGATGTAATTAATGAAAATAAAAAATCAAATTAATCCTTATCATACGGTTTTCTGAGCGATTTCAATTCAGACCTGTTCTCGATGATGCGACTAATCAAAGCCAAATAAAATAAGATTGGCATTACTCCTAGTTTGATTAATTATTCCTTTTTTTATAGTCATGTTTCCTCGATCATTTCGTCATTCTCAACCAACAATTAATTATAACTCCACTTACTCCAAAATTAAAGCAAAATACTAACAATATATTAAGTGTTTGGATTTTGTATGCAATTCTTGATCAAGACTGTTTATGTACATTTCGTGATTATAGGGGATCTCAATTTTTGAAGTTCGGATGAGGGATTTCATAACTCGTTAATAGTTAAATTGTACTCATTCTATTCCACTATAAAAAAATTGAAAAGCTATTTTTTTCGAACAAATAGACGCCCCACTATACAAAAGGAAAAAGACATTATTTCTTATGAAGGATCAATAAAGAACAAAAGGACGAACAAACCACCTTTCTTTACCTGCTCGGGCAAGATTCAAGGTACGGATCGGGTTTCTAGATCGATCGCCAAATATTCTTTGAAAAATAGCGCCGTTTGTCTCTTATTCGCGGCTTGAATCCTCAAAATAAAAAAGTTAAAATCGGTTCAAATTGAAGAATGAAAGTTACAAAAAATACTTGATGCACCTCGAAGTCGGGGGATGTCCAAACGAGCATTTGGCGCTCGCTTCCGAGCAGGCCGGGCTTTTCCAATCGCCCTCACGAACCGAATTTCTCTTTTCATCGATTTTGTACTCCACATAATTTTTTCTAAACAACCACCCAATCCCCCGGAAAGTTATCCTTCATTTTGGTTTTATTATGACCATTATTATTTCTTAAATAGATAAACGAGCAAACAAAAATACGGCAACACAACCCTCGGGGGTTGGTCCTTTCGTTTCATAAAGGAACGGGTGCCTAAAAAAAAAAAGACATCCTTAGGGGTTTCATAAAAATTTGGCGAGCATATCTACATCAATTATGCCATAATTTTTGCTATTGGGTACTTTCTCTACACTAATCCTATGAGGTTGTTAAGGCAACAAAAAAATGAGCATTATACTCGCTATATGTTTTATGAGAACACCCAAGTATACCAATTTCGGAGTTTTGCCCACCATACATGTTCGATTCGACTAAATTTATGCCTAAAATTTCCCCAATATTTCTATCCAAAATTATCCTTCATTTTTATTATCATTTTATTATTATTTGGGCTCTTAAATCGAAATTGCCAGCGGAAAGGCATTTGCCTCAAATGTATTTACATTATTACGGGGATTCTAACGGATTGAGCAGGAGGAATTGAGCGAAAGCCATGATTATAAAGTAGAAGAAGAACCGATTTGAATGAATTTCTTCACGAACAATGAATCCTTTAGAAGGCGATAATAGTAGAGTAGAGGAGAAAGGAAAAATTTTAAAAGTGGAGAAATAAGATTTAAATTATCTTAATTATATTATTATTATTATATTAATTATGTAGAAAACAAACCGGTATACGGGGGTAGATAATGATTAAAACATCAAAGAATGTGACGATATAATGTTTGAATATAATAATCAGTTGGCGAAGTTTTGGAATTGCAAAATACCGAACAAAGGAAACCAGTCAAGATGTTCGAATAGTCAAGAAATGAACATATACAAAGACCAATCTAGAAGATGAAGTCAAAAACGGCAACACCGGAGTTCTTGCATGGTCCAAAGAATCCAAAATTTCATGCTTGACAAAGGACGATAAATGGAATAAAAAAGAAAAAAAAGGGTTGGTTGAGCAAGAAATAATCCCGGAGAAATACAAAAAAATATAGGAATATAAAAATTAGTGTTCATCCACATATTACGAAACTCATTCCCTCGATTCATCTTCATAAGATGTACTCATTTATTTATCCGGTTTTGGTATGCCCCAAAAGTAGTCTTTTTTATTTATGGTCAACAAATCCATCTTAACATATCGTAATTAAATTATAATATTCATCAACTTTAATAAATATTACTTTATATTTAATAAATATTAATATACTTTTTAATAAAATTGATTTCCCCTTTATCACTTTATTACCTTCATGAACGGCAAGAGTTTCATTATGCATGAGATGAGACGGAAGGAATATCATATTTTAATATAAAATCTAACAAAATAGGAGTAACATCTTAAATTGCATTTTTAAATGGAAAACAAGAAATGAAAAGGAGATATAGATAGAGAGAATCGTACTTGAAGAATCACAAAACTTCACAAGTGGGAAAGATATTTTGAGGAGGATCAATAAATATCGGCCTATTGAATCCAGCGTGGCACCTTTCTGGAATCAGATTTTGCACTTTTTCTACCCCAAACTACTACTTAATTATTATAATCCACCGCCTACCCTTTTCAATTCCCCTATTTACCTCACTCCTCTTTTTCTCTATCCCAAATCCGACAAATTCCCCAATTTATCTCAACCATGTGATTTGATTTTGATTTCTCCACTGATTCAATTCCATGGGCGAGGAAGTAAAGATCGACGACGGCGTCGCCGACTGGGAGGCCGGCCTCCCCTCCGCCGACGATCTGACGCCGCTCTCTCAGTCTCTGATCCCGGCCGAATTGGCCTCCGCCTTCAGAATCTCGCTCGAGCCGGCCAGGACGGCGATGGACGTCACTCACGCCTCTCAGACCACGCTCTCCTCGCTCCATGCCGCCGCGCTCCACTCCTCCGCCACCGGCTCGAATTTCAAACCGTTCAGTGGTCACGTGGACGATCACGTTATGGCGGAAGTGGACCCGGACGAGGAATCCGACCCGAAGAAGACTCGCAGGATGGACCCGGGCGACGATCCGGCGGTGGATAACGGCGCCGACGACCAGTCAACGTCGGCAGCGAAGACGCTGAAGCGGCCTCGCCTCGTCTGGACGCCGCAGCTGCACAAGCGGTTCGTGGATGTGGTGGCGCATCTAGGGTTGAAGAACGCGGTGCCTAAAACGATTATGCAGTTGATGAATGTCGAGGGTTTGACTCGCGAAAATGTTGCTAGCCATTTGCAGAAGTATAGGCTCTATGTTAAGAGGATGCAGGGGTTATCAAACGAGGGTCCTTCGCCGTCCGATCATCTGTTTGCCTCTACGCCGTTGCCGCCGCAGAGCTTTAATGAGTCGTCCAGCGCTGGTCCTAGCCATGGGAATGGGATTCCGAATGGAAGTCATAGCAGCGTTGGTAATGGGAGTAGTGGGAACAATCATGTGGGAATGCCGATTCCGATGCCATACCCTCCTCCACCGCAGATTATGCCGATGCAGATGATGGGAATGCCGACTCATGGGCATGGGTTTCATGGCTACGATCATAACCACCATTATAAGCCGCCGCAGTATAGTAGCATGGTGCAGCAGAAGAGGGACTGGTCTGGGAGTAAGTACAATGGATATCCACATCATGTGACTCCGAACAATAACAAGTGTTAGCTGGAGCAATGCTGGAAATGGAAATAAAGGTGAGGTCTTTTTTTTAGTAATACTATTTGGCAATTGCTGATACTGTCTTGACAATTGTTGTCCAAGTTGGTGTTTGTGATTTTTGTTTGCTGATTTAAGATTGGTAATACAGGATCTGGTGGATTTGTGCATTGGGAATGTGGCTTGTGAACCTCCGCTAGGATTTATGTGTTAGCAAATTTATTGTAGCTTATATATAATTTTCTTTCTTTTTAAGTCCTGTCTTATGATTATAGTGTTATCAATTGACTTCAGTTGTAAAAACTAATCGATGCCTTAAAAGTGTACTTGAATCTTGATATAGACAAAATCAAGATTGTTTTTTTGGAAAGGGAAAATAAAGAACATATCAGATTAAAATTCCAAGCTTGTGTTTCACAATATATATAGTAGCAATAGAGGCGATGACGTTATTGATTGTTATGCCCTCATTCATATTCTTTATATGGAGTTTTTCTGCTTTCAGTTACTTTGTTAAAAATCTGTTCGTGTTTCTTTATGCCCTACTATAAAAGAGCTTGCAAGCATAATTCTGCATTTGTATGCTACATATTCCTATCCTGGACAAGAATTTTATGATTTTTTACTTCTTTGGGACTTGTTTCCATAATAAGTCACTCCTTTGAGCTTTATATATCCCACTATCATGAATAGTTACCTCCTGCGAAGGCTTAATCCCTTCTTCACTGCTCCTGGCTCTATTAAATGCTTGTTTCTAATTTTTTTTAGCGTAATATGATGCTACCATTAGTATTTAGGTGTAACTATTTAAGTCTAGCTCATTGAATTCTAGATACATACATTTAACTAAGCATGCATTTATGGTATCTTCTCTTGTTTAGCAGCTCGTTTGCATGGCTGTATTCATTGTGTGCTATCATTCAGACCAATTTGACTGTTGAGAATGCTGTGTCGTTATAATGGTTGTTTATTATATTTAATGTCTAAATTTTTTGATTGTTGACTGCTTTTTCGGATCATGAAATGACCTATTTCACCTTGATCTTTGAGGGGAGAACCTTTTATGGCTTTGAATTTCTATTTACTCTGATATATGAATTTAATTTGCCTAATTCTTACATGTTGACAGTAGAAGGAATACTTCTGTTTCTGTGTCGCATAATGTATCCATTATCTACAATATTATTGTTTTTTTATTTAGTCTCTGTACCTGTTCGACAAAAAATGTTTGGGTTACTTTTGGTTTTCCCCCTTTTTATGCTCACCATCTCACTCTTTTTCCATCTAAATATTGAGTAAACAATGATCAATTGAGTAATAATTTAGATATTTGAGAGAACTGTAGAATGTTTGGATTATATCTCTTAGGTTATTCTTTCCCTGGACTGTCTTCTTTAAGAAATTCACATCCTCTTCAGAAAGTATCTTAGATATCTGTTAAGCAAAGAGATTTGACTCTTGCATGTTCGAAATACTTTAGGATTTTAATTTAGTATTTACAGAAAAATGGATGGTTTTAGAAAAGCTTGAATCCTCATACTGCAGTAAATTGCAAATGCAAGGAAGTCACAATAATCTTATTACTGAGCCCACAATATAAAATGAATCATCAGCATTCTCTGCTTTGACAGTTTTAGGTGTCTTGTACGACTGTTGGTCCATCTGAACTTCAAGAACTGAATGCCAATTTATTCTGTGAGAAATAACTGAAAAGTTGGTCTTCTTATCTGAACTTCATTTTCTTTTTGTATGACACAGACATACTGATTATTGCGTCTAATTTGATAGCATATATTGAAGATTTAGCGAAGCTTCAATTAATGATTTAAGTAGAGCAAGGGAGCCCTGATCGATTACACCAGAGATGTCAGATGATTACAGAAACGAAGTCAATGGAAATATTCAACGTGGATTTTCTGCATCAAGTACTCCGCACGAGTTCCTCCGAACCATTTAAGCTGAAGCTTACTGTTGATCAGTCTCACCTTCTTGCTACAAGTTGTCAGTACAGTTATTACATGTTGTGTTTGTTGATTAATGCTTGCGTTTCTGGACAAGAATGACTGAGTTTTGTCTTTTGACAAGTCAAGTGTTTTATAATAATGTGGTCTGCAGTAATCCTTGCTTTGTCTAGAAACAAGTTATTATCCTTTGTGTTGTCAATGCTAAAACTTTTCGTCATTATCTTTTGCATGCAAGTCTTATGCTTCTTTGCTTTCTTTACATCTTAAAATTAAGGAATTGGTTGCCTTCTTATGAAGCGTAATATATCTTGTGCATAATATTTATGTTTCGTAGTACAAACCTGAGAGCTTATGATTGACTTTACTGGTACTTCACAAATTCTTGTATTGCTGTTCAGAAGTGTTCACAAGAATCCTGACTATTTTTACGAATTTAGACTTGTGGATCTATTTGTCCTTCCTCGAGTTTAACAGACTGTACTATCTGGTTGCCTTATATTAATGAGTTGTGTTGGATAAACTTTATAGTGATTGTTCAAATTTAATTTATTCATATTTTAGTTGAAAATGTTGGAAGAAAGAGTTATTATATTTATGTTGTGGTCCAATTGAAACTGTGTATGTAAGGTGAATTCGGAGTTGTTTACCTTAGATTAATGATGTGATACTGGTGATGGTATAAAACGAAAATCATGTTGAAAATAGATACATAGATGTTTAAATATATTACTATGCTTTTATTTGGAGAGCTTCAACATTATCATCTCCAGTAAATGAATTGGAGACAAGTAACATAACTATCATAAACTTGTACCCAGCTACAGCCATTGAAGCTTCTCAGCTTCTTTTTCTTCATCATCTTCTTCATCTGCATCACATTCTCCCATCTACTGTAATCCCCATATAAGCCCGATAACACCACGCTACCTCCTGAACTCTTCTGTTCAAGCTTAGCCAACTTCTTTGCAGCTATCTCTGCTAAATTCAAGCAATTATGCTGCCTACACGCCCCCAACAACGCCCCCCACACAAACAAATCGGGATCAACGGGCATTCTCTGAACGAAACCATAAGCCTCATCAACCTTTCCCACTCTTCCCAAAAGATCCACCAAACAAGCATAATGCTCTAATCTTGGCACAATCTCACACTTTTCCTGCATCAATTTAAACAAACTCTCACCAAGATCAACCATCCCAGCATGACTACAGGCAGTAAGAACTGCAGTAAAAGTCAAATTATCCAGCTTTCTTTCCTCCATTTTCACCATCTGTTTAAAAAGCTCAATTGCTTCATCACAGTATCCATGATTCGCTCAAGCAAATATCATCGAGTTCCAAGTTACACTACTCCTTTCAGACATATCATGGAACAAATACATAGCTTCAGAAATCGAACCACATTTAGCATACATGTCTATCAACGCTGTTCTAACGTATACATCCTTTTCAAACCCAATTACAACCGAATAGCCATGAATCTCCTTCCAGTGTCTCAGATCTGCAGTATTAGCAGATGCAGGTAATAAACCGCTGATTGTTGATGCTCGTGGGGACACCCCGGATCACATCATTAGACGAAAAGCAGAGTAGGCCTCTGTATTCCTAAAGTTCTGTACAAAACCAGAGACTACAGATGTCCAAGATACCACATCAGGCTTAACCCCATCACTTTCCATAATCTTGAAAACTTTCTTGATCATCGTTTCATTATTCGCTCGTGAGAACCCCGAGATCAAGGAGTTGTAAGTCATGATATCCGGTTCAAACACATTTCATTCGGTCAACCAAGCCAAATGCTTCTTTAACACAACCATTCTGGACATACCCTGAAACCATAGTATTCAAAGCCACCAAATCCATATCCAATATAGAATCGAACACCCTTTTCGCCTTTTCACATATCAACCAAAGCACACATCACAAAAGCATCACATTCAAACTCATTTTTCAGAACAAGGGCGTGTATTTTCTCCCCTGTTCTTCGATCAGGGAGAGGTGCCCGCATGCTTTGAGCACACTGGGAAGAACAATCTTGTCATGTTTGAATCCTTGTCTCTGCATTTGCTGGAACATATCCATGGTTTCCTGATAATAGCCATTGCGAGCGTAGGATCCTATTGCAGCAACCCAGCCACGAATGCTTGACTTGGGAATTTGGTCGAACAGTTTGCGGGCAGCACTCAAATCTTTGCAGCTGGCGTAGAAAGCCACGAGTTTGGATGCAATCTGGAGAGAAGTGGCGAATCCGTCGATTATGAGACAAGCGTGCACTGATTTTCCTAATTTTGAAGCTCCATTTTTGGAGCATGAATCAATGAGCTCTATGTAACAATGGGGTGTAGGAATGTTATGGTGCATCGACGAAACTATAGCTGTTTGATGTTCATATGAAAGAGATGCTCAACTGGAATCAAACAAGAAAATAAAGAAACGCTGGAAGGAAAATAATAATAATAATAATAATAATAATAATAATAATAATAAATATAAATATAAAGAGAGAGAGAGAGATTATCAAGTGAGATGAAAAAGAAACTGATATTATACATTAAGATATCTCCACTTTCATTATGGAGTTATGTGAGCATTTTACAATCAAATCATATATATATATATATATATATAAAAGATATTACTATATTTATCTCTTCCCATTATATGTTTTGGGGATAATATTTATGTGAAATAGGTTTATACATGAATGATATCACTATTATGTGTAAAAATTAAGAATAATTATTTTAGTGTACAAAATTTTGAATCAAGTTATTAATAGTACAAACTTTTTTAAAACTTATTAATATGTACAAAATGATTGCACATATAAAATCAAAATTGCACAGAACGTGCAAATATACCTGTTTATGTACAATCATTTTGTACCTATTAGTAAGTTTTTAAAAAAGTGTACCTATTGGTAAGTTGACATCCCTGAATTGGAACATATCAATAAGTCTTCCTAAAAATTATCATTGTCATGTACAAAACTTTCACTGTTTATTTGCAGGACGTTTAGTGGATGGTGTGCATGCATTTGAGGATTCCCCATGGAAATCTATTTGGAGGGTTAGAATTCCTCCTAAAGTGAGATCTTTCTATTGGAGGTTATGTAAGGGCTGGATTGCGGTGCGTTCTAAGTTGCGGAATTGGTACCCTACAGTTGAATCAACATGCCCGATTTGTGGGCAGATGCCGGAAACGATTTAGCACCTATTTGTCGACTGTGTGCATGCTTGCGATTGTTGGAGGGTGGGAAATCGTGGCATAAACTTGATGCATTATGCTATCAAGTGGAGGGTTCGGCTGAACTTTTTCTTACCCTTTTTCGTCATCTGGAACGTGATGAAATGGAACGTGCTATGATGATTGTGTGGTCCATATGGCGGGGTGGTCGAAAAAGCCTTGTCTGGAACGGCAAACGTGATACACCTTCCCATCAAGTGTTCGTTACTGAATATACAAGAATTAGACCTCAGTGGTTAGTTATTTCTTAATCTCCGTTCCTTAAATAGGATCGTGTGAAATTAATAAATATTGCTTTGACTTATGATGGGAAGAGAATCAATGCGATTCGATACCTTATATCTTGGGCAATATTATTGATTACACGACGATTGCTAAGATTGAATACGGAGAATCGTGTGCAAGCACGTCTTGCTTGATTTGTCCCCTTGGTGGGCTCAGAATCTTTATCATACCAAATCTTGCAAGTGAAAATTTATTTTCGGTATGGATAATAATGTTGAGATGTCTTTACTCCAAGGACAAATATATTAAATAATATAAAGTATGTTCAGTGGTTTAATTAATTAATGGACTAAGATAATCTTAAACACGAGAAATAATGACCGGGAGCCATATTATTGTGAAGTCGTAATATGGGTTAAGATGTATAGTTCAATATTAATTTTATAGTGGAATAAATTAATATTAATGGGCTTGAATAATATTTTGGCTAAATATTAAAGTTTCATAGTCCATTGGAGGTCCAATCTTAATTCTCCTAAAGGCCCATCAAATAGCCCAAATTAAAGTTCAATTAATGAAAATGAGAAGAAAATATTATTGCCTAATTTTTCCTAGATATTTTCGAAAATTGTAGGAAAAAGAAGAGGAAATATTTTCTTGATTTTCTTGAAAAGATTTTATGGAAAAAGATAAGTATTCTTGAAATACAATATTATCCCATAAATTCAAGAAATCAAATCTTGATTCTTGTTTCCTTGTATTTTTCGAAAATTCCCATAAGACAGGGAGGTGAGATTTTGTGGAATATTTAATTATGGGAAAAAGAATATATGATATATATTCAAGATTTCTTGGAGACCAAGAAAAAGATTTTCCCATCCTATTCTACACCAAAATTTCATCCCCCCCTAGTTCTATATAAATAGGGGATGAATTTTTCATTTCCAAGATAATTCCATGTGTTGGAAAAATTAAAAATCCACAAAGGTGGTGACAAATATTTTTATTTTCTCCTTTAAATTAAAATCGTTCGTTGAGAATCATTCCACCAGATTACTTTCGTGGACATGGGATATATTTGAGAAGACACTTTTGGTTGATCCATCGTCTCAACGGTTATCTCTACAAGAGGTATGTAATCTCGTAACTCCTAGATTCCGCATGCTTAGGATTTACGTGGATTACGTGTACGCATGTTGTTTATTTGCTTGTTTAATTATTATGTTGAATTGATTTAAGATTAATTCATGTTAATAATTAATTGATTAATTTAAATATGTATTTAAATTCACCTCGAATAGATCCGGGTACCCCTTATTTCCCAACATGTTGTTCATGTTCGTAGTTTGTTCTTTCCGTTAAATATATATATATATAATATTTTCTAAACAATAATAATACATAATAGTGATGATATTTATATATAACAGTGATACTATAAAAACTGAATTTACGGTGAACTTGGTTGACACGAATTTTTGTCATGTTTTGGCATCCAATAGAGGTGCAAGAAAGGAATTAATTTGAAAGAGACCACTATGGCCATATCATATTTGAATTTTGAAGCACAAAAAAATTACAACCTAATGAATTATTTTTAAGTTCACCAGTTGAATGTGTGAATTTAACAAATCATATTATACATTTCCCAAAAAATTCATTCAGTTCAATTCAATTTTGATTCTCCCATATTCATATTCACAAGTAACACTTTGTTTTCCTTTTGTTTTATTAGAAGTGTCAAAAAGAAGACACAAGAAAATGGCTTTTTTGTCGATTGACTTGAAATAAATAAATAAAGATAAAGACTAGTATAAAAAATTTTATAAATAAAAAAAAAAATTATAACAAAATTCTATAATTGGTGAAGTTAAAATAAAATTGAGTGGTTCATGATTCACTGAACCTAAGTGATTCATGGTTCACCCCTACCAGAATAGATAGAGTACATTATTTAGTGTTTAGGGTGAAGATATTAATTTAGATCAATTTTATAACCATTAACTTGGAGACACCTCCACAACAAATCCGTCGAAAATTACTCGAAGCTCGCAAACAATCAATCGCTTATGAATTGAAGATCATGCATGGATTTGCCCATTCTTTGGGCACTCCTCCCATTTCTCCCTCACTCTCTAAAATTGTCTTCTCCTGCCCTTTTTTACAGAATCAGGTATGGGCCTAATGTCCAACACTTTGAGGGCTTTTCACACACTCATGGAAGAAATTATAACACGAAAAACAAAGGAGATTTTAGAGGTATAATTGTTAGGGCGAGTGGAAGGGAGTCGCCGTACCAAGTTTTGGGGGTTTCTCCCTCTGCATCTACCAAACAAATCAAGACGGATTATCGAAGACTTGCTCTTAAGTATCATCCAGATGTAAATAAGGAGGTACCTTTTTTTGTATTAGTTAATGGAATAAATTTATGGTGATTTCTCAAGTATTCAACTTCTTGTATTTTTGTTATTAATTTTGGCTCCTTATTAAATAGAATCAAGTTATGCCTAATGATTGAGGGAAAAACAAAAACAGCCCACTGAGAAGATTAAAGTTTGGATAATCTAATTATCATTAGTTTTAATTGGATTCAAGCGGTTGCACTTGACTTTCATTGCCAATCTACATATATTTTCAGGGATAATTATGCTAGATATCACACTTTTGTTTCTTGTTGATGTATGCAATGGATTCTTGAACCCACTAAAAGTTTGTAGCATGTCTTTAGTTTAGAATTTACTCTTGGTTAAAAGTAGTTCATATATCCCATTGATCATAGGGATCCCCCTTATGTTGTTAGGATGTATGAATAACCACACAGACACTGCTTCCTAGAGCTAGGCCTCAATAAAAATAATTTTTCCTGCCTTATATGTAATAATACAACAAAATTATCTTATTGTAGTATCAAGACAATCTATTTTGTTGCAACATGTCCTCACCTTTCAATTGTTTCTTTGTCTACAGGCCGGCGCTCAGGAAATATTTATGAGGATTAAGCATGCATACAACACACTGCTGAACTCTAAATCCAGAGGTAAATATGATGCTAGAAAGCAGGAACCTGATTATTCTTATTCTTCAACTGGAGGATACCAGACAAAGACTAGAGAAACCGAAGAAGAATTCTATGGATTTGGTAAAAAAGATTGCTTCTAAAAGCCTGTATTTGTCTGTCAATATTTATCATATAATTTGTCTGATTTGGTAAACAAAAATACTTCTGAGTAAATACAGTCAAGATGCATTATTCTGCATCTTTATGAGATTAGAGAAATTTTGTTGCCTTTTGTGACTGGAGATTTGTAGTCGATTGTCATGCTGTTTACTTCCAATTGTGATGCTTATATATTATCCAATTTGGAAGCCTATGTAAAGGTTATGCCAATGCATAAAAGAGTACTAGATATCAATGTTACTGAATGGATCTTTAGTTTCAGAACTGCCATTTTTGTTGGAAGAAAATAATGAAAGGAATTGAACTTTTTACAAATGGGATGTTGGGTGGGGAAGTATTTGAACACGTTTCGTCCTCTCTATTAGAGGAGACTAGGTACACCCGCTTCAAAACTTCCATTTTCGTAATAGGAATAACTAGAGCATATCTGGTTAATGAATAAAAATGCTGGATCTAGATCTGTAGTACCACTATTATATATCAATTTAATTAGCAGAAAATGCCAAATAATATGGTACTTTTCTAGTTTTGATACATGAACACCTTCTCGAGGAGTTCAACAGTTTTTTTTTTTTTTGCATATATATTTATTGTAACCCTCAATGATGCAGGTAACTTTGTGAGGGATGTCCAAATAACAATAGGTAGATGTGTCCTCCTAGCGAGATCAGAGTGGCCTTTAATATCCTTCTCTCTTTTTTTTTGATCGGTAAAGGAAATTTTATTCGTACTTTAATATCCTTATCTCAATCTTAAATTACTTGAAATACCACTCATTTGCTTCCCTAACTATTTCATGAGATGCTGAAGCTATTTTGTTGTTGCTGCAGAGAACTTCTTTAAAGATCTTCAGGAGGAATTGGGGGGTATGATGCTTTTTATATGAAACATTTAGTTGTTTTTTCAATTTCCTAATTATTCGTCTTGTTTAGATAATGTGTTTTTTTTTTTTGTTCAGGAAATTGGAGAAGAGTTTGTGGAGTTCTTAGAGAAAGGGCTCAACATTACAGATGCAGACGACGTTGAAAATAATGAGAAATCTACGAAAGGTTATGAATCGAAGGGAAGTGCTAGTGGTGGTAGAAAAGAGGGCGACAAAGGGAGTAGCATTGACGAGAATATACTTATTTTACTTTTTAAAAGACACAAGTGAAAGGCTTGCATTTGGTAGAACATTTTAACATTCACAAACTCTCCAGTGAAACTTATTCATACTATAAAATTGATAATATTACACTTAAAAATTGATATTATTATTTTTATAAATTAATATTTATAGCATTAAATACGCATATGATCTCAATTTACAAGTATAGTGGCAACAAGTTGATAAATATTATGATATTAGTTTATAAATGTAATAATATAAATTTTATATTATTAAAAAGTTTTACCGTAGTACTCTTTATCATTTTAGCCGAGTAAACAAATATAGGATTTGAGGAGTTCAAATAGGCCAATTAAAGTCAGGATGGTCTCACATAATAATAATAATAATAATAATAATAATAATAATAATAATAATAATAATAATAATAATAATAATAATAATAATAATAATAATAATAATAATAATAATAATAATAATAATAATAATAATAATAATAATATAGGATAAGAAGAAAGATTATCAAGTTAGATGAAAAAGAAACACTTTCATTATGGAGTTACGTGAGCATTTTACATTCAATCAAATCATAGACCACTATATTTATCTCATCTAATTGGCAAAGTATAAGGTGAATAAGTTTCACGGTAAAATTGGTTTAGGAGTGTGACTTATATTACTAAATAGTGTGACTTATATAATTGAAGAGTGTGACTCTTTACTATAAAGAGTATTACTCATAAAAATTAAGGGTGTGATAAATATTACAGCAAAGAGTGTGGTCGTGATAACTGAAGAGTGTAACCTATATTACTGAAGAGTGTAATCGTGATAACTAAAGTGTAAAAATAAATCAATTTCACGAGTGAACAAGTTTCATAGCATACCAACTCCATCCAATTATGTTTTGAGAGTAACTCTTCTATGAACTAGATTAATAAGGTTATATACGAACTCAATCACTATATGTGTAAAAATAAGGAACAATTACTTTAAAATAAAAAAATTTGAATCAAGTTACTATTGTAAAAAAATTAAAAATTTATTAATAGGTATAAAACTATTACACATATGCAGTCGAAGTTGCACAGAAATTGTAAAATGTATTAATATGTATAATCATTTTATACTTTTTAATAAATTTTAAAAAAATTGTATCTATTAATAAGTTAATATTCCTGAATTGTATTAATCAATAAATTTTTCTAAAAATTATCACGGCTTATACAAAAAAATTAACTGTTTAAAAATATAAAATATTTTTTAAACAATGAAAATGCATTTTATATTTTTTAAATAATAATAATAAATAATAGTAAAAAAATTTATACATAACAACTGATACTAGAAAAAATCGACTTGACCCAAATTTTTTACATCCAATAGAGGTGCAAGAAATGAATTAATTTGAAAGAGACCACTATGGGCCATGGCTTATCAAATTTGAATTTTGAAGCACAAAAAAATTACAACCTAATGATTTATTTTGAAGTTCACCAATTGAGGAGTATTCAATTGAGATTTTATTTTTTATTTTTTTTTAAAAAGTATGTGGATTTAGAAAATTTATAGATTCCATGTAGAGTTTGACTGACTTTTTTTTATTGATTTACATTAATTTTCATAGACTTGACAGGATTATGGAATATACTTTTATTATTGATTTATATGGATTTTCATAAACTCCAGCACTGGAACTATTAATGTAAATGTATATGAACACACTTGTATATAAAAAAAAGTTATCCAAATTGTTTAGAAAAAATACATTAGTTCCAAAAAAAAAAAACATTATTATTCTCATCTTCATTTCCATCACCGTTATACATCGGCCTCATTTCCCACATAGCATTAGCAATACTCGTTCTCCATGCATTAACTTCCGTTCTTTGTTGTAGTTGACTTTGAGAAACAATTCCAAATTTTCCTCTTCCATGTGGAGATGTGGTGAATCTTGATCTTCTTCATATTCGACTGGAAATTCATCAGAGCGGCATTCTTTCGGAAGAAAGTTGTGTAATCCACTCACAATTTGAAATGATTTTCGCAATATAATATCTACCTCATGATGTTTGCGAGATGCTTGGTGTCCTTGCCAGTGTGGCTCAGATTTGAGTACAACATCACAAACTCTACATATAGGTTGATCATGTTCATTATACCTGCATTTACAATTGGCAAAGGAACTCAGCTTGTTTGGCAAAATTAAATAAATGTTTTATCTATCTGAAGTTGAAAGTCAAAATAAGTTATATGTCCAAACACCCTAACAAACAACAGTTGAGGAATGAGGAATTGAAGTTATACCATGCTAAAGATTGCTGTCAATAGACTTATCACAACTACATAACCCCAATTAAATGAAATTTAATGATTATAAGTATCATGATTTCAGTTTCAACTTTATGTTAATGTACATAGTACACTTGCAAATGCACACACCATACAAACACATAACACAATGCATTAATAAACTTATTTAGGGATTCAGTGTACAAATATTTTAAGGGAGTACACACTACCCAATCAATACAGGAACAGGTATAGCTATCAAGTTTATTTTCCAGAATACGTAACAAATGCCTGAGACTAAAATTAATTAATAAAAGTTATATACTTAAATCAACAAAATGCAATACCTTACAAGTGGAGAATCAATCCGCTGCTTTTCCTGTTTTTTAGCGCTCAACTTAGCTCGAAATAATGCTTTGTTCTTTGCTTGAGCATCCATAACCCTATTCTTATATTACCTGAAAAATAATCGACAATAACCTTCAATTTCACGCTATTCAAAACATAAAATCCTAAACTACGAGCATATATCACATTTTTCAAGAACTAAACTCATGATTTTCATACAGATAGAACATCAATTTTTCCAATTCGAAGGATGATTGGAAAGCGAAAACTACTTACAAGTTACAATACGCTGTAATTTTACCGCAGGGAAGCGTGGCCGTGCTAACGACGTCGAATTAACGATGTGATGTGAGCGCGACGTCGTGTAGCGGTGCAAGGCACGGGGGTGAGCGCTGCGTCGTCCGGCGACAGCAGAAGAACAACGAAGGTTTTTTCCTTATCATCTTTCGTCTTCAGAGTTCTATGAGAGAATACGTAGAAATCTCTAATTGTTAGGAGAGATTTTGGAGAGTGAAATCTATTTATATTTTTTAAAGAGAATCAAAGAAAATTCATAGAGTATTAAAATCCGTTGAATACCTAAAAATTTTTTAAGACTTTTTAAAATCCTTATTGAATACCTCAAGATTTTTAAAGACTTTTGAAAATTCGGTTTGAATACCTCCAAACTTTGAAAGTCTAAAAAAATCTACAAACTCCACAACCAATACACCCCTGAATGTGTGAATTAACAAACCATATTATACATTTCCCAAAAAATTCATTCAATTCAATTCAATTTTGATTCTCCCATATTCATATTCACAAGTAACACTTTGTTTTCCTTTTGTTTTATTAGAAGTGTCAAAAAAGAAGACACAAGGAAATGGCGTTTTTGTCGATTGACCTGAGTAAATGAATTCCAACCATTAACAATCCGTCGAAAATTACTCGAACTCATAAACAATCAATCCCCTTATGAATTGAAGATCATGCATGGATTTGCCCATTCTTTGACATTACCCTCACTCCTCACCTTCCACCCATTTCTCCCTCAGTCTCTAAAATCGTCTTCTCCTGCCCTTTTTTACAGAATCGGGCATGGGCATAACATCGAACACTTTGAGGGCTTTTCACACACTCATGAAAGAAATTATAACACGAAAAACAAAGGAAATTTTAGAGGTATAATAATTAGGGCGAGTGGAAGGGAGTCGCCGTACCAAGTTTTGGGGGTTTCTCCCTCTGCATCTACCAAAGATATCAAGACGGCTTATCGAAGACTTGCTCTTAAGTATCATCCAGATGTAAATAAGGAGGTACCCCTTCTTTGTATTAGTTAATGGAATAAATTTATGGTGATTTCTCAAGTATTCAACTTCTTGTATTTTTGTTCTTAATTTTGGCTCCTTATAAAGCAGAATCTTGTTATGCCTAACGATTGAGGGAAAGCAAAAACGGTCCAGTGAGAATCCCTAAGCTACATAATAGATCAAGCCAATTATAATTTACTTATTATCCTGCTTAATTTTTTTTTTTTTCAATCGTAGAACTAAAATGATATGAACCACTGATGAGACGTGCTAAACTGTTGGATAATCTAAGGTTACGTTTCGATAGAGAGGATTTGAAATTAATGGATTTAAAAAATAATAAATGTAAGAATGCATATGCTTCAAATCTTGAATTGTCAAGAGATGAGAGAGAAGAGAAGAGAGTGAAGGGGGATAGAGAGGAAGGGATTTCAAATGACATGATTTTGATGAGGATTTGAAATCCCTCCATTTAAAACTAGACTCAAATCTAAGTATTTGTAAATTCATTTAACTCAAGTGGAGAGGGTGGTGATTTGTGTGTGAAATCCACGGATTTCAAATCCATCCAAACGGAGCCTAACTGTCATTAGTTTTCATTGGATTCAAGCTGGTTGCACTTAACTTTCATTGCTCATCAACATATATTTTCTTGTTGATATATGCAATGGATTCTTAAAACACTAATGCAGTGATGACCAAACTGCAAAGGTTTGTAGCATGTCTTTAGTTTTGAATTTAGTTTACATGTTTGTGTAGGCTGTCCTCTTGGTTAAAAGTAGTTCAAATATCCCATTGATCATTAGGATCCCCCTTATGTTGTTAGGATGTATGAATAACCACACAGACACTGCTTCCTTGAGCTAGGCCTCAATAAAAATATTTTTTTCCTGCTTTATATGTAATAATACACCAGAATTATCTAATTGTAGTGTCAAGACAATCTTTTTTTTTTTTTTGCATAATGGCCTCACCTTTCAATTGTTTCTTTGTCTACAGGCCGGCGCTCAGGAAAAGTTTATGAGGATTAAGCATGCATATAACACACTGCTGAACTCTAAATCCAGAGGTAAATATGATGCTGGAAAGCAGGGACCTGATTATTCTTATTCTTCAACTGGAGGATACCAGACAAAGACTAGAGAAACCGAAGAAGAATTCTATGGATTTGGTAAAAAAAGCTTGCTTTGCTTCTAAAAGCCTATATTTGTCAATATTTATCATATAATTTGTCTGATTTGGTAAACAAAATTGCTTCTGAGTAAATACAGTCAAGATGCATTATTCTGCATCTTAATGAGATTAGAGAAATTTTGTTGCTTTTTGTGACTGGAGCCTATTGTGATGCTTATATATTATCCAAATTGGAAGCCTATGTAAAGGTTATTGCCAATGCATAAAAGAGTACTAGATATCAATGTTACTGGATGGATCTTTAGTTTCAGAACTGCCATTTTTGTTAGAATAAACTAATGAAAGGAATTGAACTTTTTGCAAATGGGAAGTCTGGTGGGAAAGTATTTGAACACATTTCGTCCTCTCTTCAAAACTGCCATTTTCCTAATAGGAATAACTAGAGCATATCTGGTTAACTGAAAAAAATGCTGGATCTAGATCTGTAGTACCAGTGTACCACTATTATATACATATCAATTTTATTAGCAGCAAATGCCAAATAATATGGTACTTTTCTAGTTTTGATACATGAACACCTTCTAGAGGAGTTCAACAGTTCCTTTTTTTTGGATATATATTTATTGTAACCCTCAATGATGCAGGTAACTTTGTGAGGGATGTCCAAATAACAATAGGTAGATGTGTCCTCCTAGTGAGATCAGAGTGGCCTTTAATATCCTTATCTCAATCTTAAACTACTTGAAATACCACGCATTTGCTTCCCTAGCTATTTCATGAGATGCTGAAGCTATTTTGTTGTTGCTGCAGAGGACTTCTTTAAAGATCTTCAGGAGGAATTTCGTAACTGGGAGGCAACTGCTGCTAATCAAGGAAAGCCAAAGAGCTTATGGGAAGAATTGGGGGTATGATGCTTTTTATATGAAACATTTAGTTGTTTTTTCAATTTCCTAATTATTTGTCTTGTTTGGATAATGTGTTTTTTTTGTTCAGGAAATTGGAGAAGAGTTTGTGGAGTTCTTAGAGAAAGAGCTGAATATTACAGATGCAGACGATGTTGAAAATAATGAGAAGTCTACGAAAGGTAATAAATCGAAGGTAAGTGCTAGTGGTGGTAGAAAAGAGGGCGACAAAAAGGAGCAGCATTGAGGATAATATAGATGACATTGAAGCTGCCCTTTCTCAATTGAAAAAGGAATTGGGACTTTAAGTCATAATTTGAAATTGAAGAGAGTCGTGCATAGAATTGTTAGTACTTATTTCAGGCAGTGTTGTATTTGTAGATTTAAGGTATATGAATTATTAACAAAGAGATGACAGCTTCTTTCTTTTGCTTTACCATTCTTGAATTTTGCATTCTTTCTATTGATGATGATAGATGAACAATATCAGGTAAATTCGCCTAAATTCGTGCAATCAATTGAATACAGAAGAAGTCCCGATTATGCAGTATACTTCAAACGAATACAAAAGTCAAAATTATGCAGCATTTATTATGCAGAATTCCTCATATAGTTTATATGCCATTTCCTCGACTAAACAACACATTTAGAAAAGATGAACAAGTAAAATCTCAATCAAAATGCATAAACTCCTGATTAAGCTTTGTCGCTACAATCTCTCCACAAAATTGGCACCTTTAGAATCTCTCTCCAAATCGGAAGAATACTGCACCAGTTCCAGAGTTGTGATCAACAGCATATTCTACACGCACTAATCCTAACTTGGCCCCAACACCGTACGACGACCCTTGACCCATTCTCCTGTACACCTCTGTCGGGTTCCCTTTGACATCTTTAGAACTCCCAAGATCATTCCCATGCTCTGCAAACACATATGCATGTGTATTTCGTACTGGTATCCGTAGTTCAGTAGCCAGCTACATACAATATAACACATCAAATATTCAGTACCAAGTTAATACAAAAGTAAAATTTTAAAAAAACTCTTAGCAAATGATCTGTTTACATAGTACTCTTTAAGATGTTTATATTACAAATAAACCCTTGAGTTACTATAATTTAAGCTCATCTGAGACATAGGTGCAATTTGAAAACTATAAAGGAATACTTGTAATTTACAAATGTAGCTGGGTTTTCTATAAATAGTCGGATCTCAAGGGCAGATTTTGTCAGCAATCCTAATCATATAAATCAAGTCAACATTTTAAAAGAAATACATGCATTGGTACAACTTCAGGTATAGAACTAATATGTGGACCGCACATAGTGTGAAGTACCACAGTGATGATGATATAGTTTCCACGGGTGGGCACAAAATTATGGGACAATGCCACATCGTCAATATAATCTTTATAATCCTTTTTTTTTCCCTTATCTACCTATACTTTCCTGTATCCATTCAATCTCTAATTTTACTATTACGACTCCTAGATATTCTTTCCATGTAAATATGAAAATCATTTTTAGTGATATAAATTTTATTTAAAAACTCATTTCAATAACACAAGAACAAGTCCGGGAGTCATACCTCGACAATATTTCTTGCGGCTCCCAACTCTCCCATGTTATAACCCCGAACAGAGTAGGGACCCCCTAAAGTAAATGCATCATAACTAGGAAGATCTCCAACACAACCGCCATAACGGCCATGGAGAACTAAAACTGGAGGTGGTGGCTTCCCAGCACCTTCCTCTACATTCTTCAATTGTAGAAATCGTGTTACTGTTAATTGATGGCGATTGAAAAATGGAAACTTGCTACCAATTCCAAGTCCTTGATCAAGCTGCAGAACATTGAACAAAAACTTAGTGTGCGAAATGTTTATTGCAGATGATAAATACAATATCCCAAGGACACCAAAATGCAACACTAAGACAATAGTAAAATTCTCGCTTACGTTTAGAAACTTAATGCAGTCACATAACTTATCCTTTTAACAAATTCTATTGAAAACTATCCTCTATATTTCCACCAATTTGATCCTTTAACGCACTACATCCCTTGATATAAGTCAAGAAATTCAGCATGTTTAGCATTGAATATTTTAAAGCCAGGATGCCAATAAATTATAGCAATCGACATTTTGAGAAAAATAGTTCGTAGGCACTGGATTCCAGAACAAAAGAATTTACTTCAGGTCTATTTGTGAAATTACAGTAGAGTAGTTCGCTCCATAGTCCACACAACTAAAAAAGGTGGTTGTTTTATGAAAACAAATCAAAATTTAGCTAAATGTTTAACTGCCCTGCCATAATATCAAGCACATAAAACACATTTTTATCCTTGAACATCATGACAAGTCTTAAAAGGAACAGTGCAAGAACTAAATATATTAAAATAGATAAGAAAAGAAAGAAAAAATAATAATCTAATTCTGCCAGATTTTTCAAGCAGATGAAAAGTCATGTTCCAGGTGGAGCTGAAAATCTAAACATGTTATTCGACACTCGATTTGAGATCGCTGGATAACAATTCACTTGAGCTCGGTTCAACAGAGATATCAAACAAGGTTGAACAGATTTCAATATTGGTTCAAATCTAAATCTTATTTCAATATCCCACACAAATAGTATCAAACCACCCATGCTCAGCTCAACTGAGCTAGACTCAATTATTCTATCGAACAAGATCAAATATAAATTTCGAAGCTCGATAATAATTTTAACAAGCTTGAAAACCAGTTCATTTGTCTCAATTCAAATCACTTACAACCCTAGTTTTAGGTAATTCAATTCGACCAAGCTCTATTATGAGTGGTACCATATATAACTCATTCCGACAAACAATAGTATTTTTAGCCAATCTATTATAAGTAAACAGAGAAAGAAAGAACCATACAATACAGAAATTAGAACATTGCATCAGTTACCACTGAAGAAATCATAAGCAAGTTAGTACTTTCTTGGTTTCAGAACAGGAGGTGTGAATAAGTTTCGGAATGGGGTTATTGAGAAAATACAAGGGGGCTGAGAGGATGCCAACATGGAACAAATTTGAAGAATAAATTCTTAAGGAGAATGATGAATATGCATGCTTCTCACCTGAAACACATTTCTATCACCAACTATAGCTCCATTTACAAATTTTGTGTTGTCACGAGTAATATTTGCCTGCAAAAATGCCATACGATCAACTCCAGTGCCGCTAAGGGTTGTTGGAGGACCATCTGCACTCACGCCACCACTTGGCAACACCCTTTGACCATTTGCAGAAATGTGACTGCTTTCATCACGAGTTGTTATCTCCTCCATCACAAGTCCATAAGTAAATTTGCTTTGCCTCGTGAAGTTCTGCATAAAGTACATCAGTTGACCTCTCTGTCTTACTGACTCATCAACATTTAGTATTTAGATCATATCACATGCATTTATCTGATCAACCTTTTTTTATCAAGATCAGCAAATTATGCAACTTGTGCACTTATTTTAGCCAAATGTGAGTAAGTTTATATATATATATATATATATGGAAGTACATGCCTCTGTAATATTGGCTTTAACTCCAGCTCTGTCAACCCATATAGGGGGTACTTCTTCTATTCCGGGTCCCCCAGTGAAAACGGGACTCAGCTTTCTACTGTTAAAGCAGCTAGCACGTAAGGTACGGTTGCGAGGATTATACACACCATCAACATATGGATGGACATACTCCAACTTGAAAGCAAGATCATCCTGTACATGTCATGCAAATACAAAATTATAAAAATCTTATAAATAAAATATTATGTGCTTCTGAAAAAGAAATTTTACACAAGTCAAAGTTAATTACCTGGGGATTTAGGAAGTTGCTGGTGGTCACTGAACCAAGAAGTGACCTGTTCAAACCATTAATATTTCGATGCTCAAAAGAAACAGTACCACCTGGTTGGATTGAAGCCTGAGCAGCATTTTCACAAATCAAAAAGCATTAGCAACCAAATTTAATAACTTCAATAATTTTTTAACTTTAGTTGTTTATGCTATTTACCAGTGTAGGGCGGCCTCCACGGCCTGGGACGATACTCCACTCTGTACTAACTTCAGCAGACTTCTGTTCCTGTTCCTTGAGCTTGATTTCAACAATAATACCACCCTCATTCTTCTCATCTGCACGTGGGTTTACCTCGATATTGGAGAATAGGGCCAATGAATTTATATTTCTTAGTGCTTGTTTCCCAGCCTCGATGTTGAAAACTTGTCCTTGGCGAAGCTGTTAAAAATAACAAAATAATATCAATCTTCAAATAACCACTTAATAAACTAACTCAGTCAAACTTAATGTACTAGGCAAGAAGGTGAGAAGTCATGATTATCATCAAAAGGGAATTGTACAAAGGAAGGGGACATTATAAATATTCAATTGAATTAACATATTATTAAGTTACATTTACAAAACATGAAGGTTTCAACTTCCTCTTACAGTTTCCTCGCAACAATATAAGACAACAAATTCAAGAGTACATATGTGATGGTGAAATTTCAATTATAAACCACGATAAGTGTTAACATATTACTCGACCATTTAACTAAAATAGAAGAAATCAACAAAGAAATTATTCAAAAATCATGCAATGCAAATGCATTTTACCTTGAGACTTTCATGCGGGAACCCATTCCACAGAAATAGCAGTTACTAGCACAACGAATATATTACTCTTAACACTCGAAGTAACTCTGAACAAAGAACTATCAATGCATTACACAATTGATTACAGCTATTCTAGTCCATACCTGCTTTGGAAATTCTCTCCTGATCACAGGGTACTGAGTATTCCCCTCGCAGACATTCCCAAGCTTATCCTGGAACTGAATCACTACCTGAGTGATATCGCCCTCCACCACTTCACAAACCACCTCATTTGTATTCAAATTCCCGAAATTCACAACTTGTGCACAAGCATAACCGTTCTCATGATACCATTGCTGCACCCTATCCCTAATCTTCTGCAACAATCTTGCACTCACGGCGCCATGATCACTCAACATATTAAGTATCTCCCTTTGCACAGGCATTGGCAACAAACATGGTCTCGACCTATCAATCCTCCTCCTGTAGTCCTTCTCTTGACTCCTATAATAATCCAATCTCTCCTTCTCGGTCATATCAGGATCCATGTCAATAGGCTTCGATTGTGGCATGAGGCCAACATTAATGCACCTGAATCTATCAGCCGCTTGCCAAGTTGATTCGAGAAACGGAATGGTTATACTTATGGTCCCATCCGGATTTGTTTTAGTCTCCATTTCAACTTTCTCGAACATTCCGCAGGTGGCTAGGGTTTCGAGCTCCTTCTGAAGCTGCGGCTTGGTGTAAATGCCCCCAGGTCGGAGAGACACCATCTCGAAGAAGGAATCCTCCGTGCCCACGGTGGAGCTGCGCCTCCTATCGAAGAACAAGATCTCGGAGACCTTGTATTTCTTGAAGCCACTGAGCTTGCCGAGCTGAACCACAATGTTTGCAGGCAATCCATGGGAATCCCAATCCTGTTGGGGATCATCATCTTTTGCAACAGCTGCAGGCGAGAAAAAGCTCCAGAAACCACCATGACCTCCACCACCACCCCCTCCGCCGCCGCTGCCACCACCACCTCCTCCGCCGCCGCCTCCCAGGTTGAAGATAGAGTCACTCCCGGATAAGATAGGGTTTGCAATGTGGAATAGAATGCAGGATGCGGCGGATACAGCGATAGATTTGGGTGAAATCAAGGAATTAAAAAGGGAAGGTTGACATTTGGCGGGTTTAGGGTTTTGCGAAGAGGCGGTTTGAGTAGATTGGATAATGGACTTTGGGGAGTGGATGCAGGTAACAATGGTTTTAGTGGAGGAAGCGCGGCGGCGAGAGGCGGGGGATGAAGTGAGGGGGAGCAGATGAGGGGCGGCGGAGAAGGACGACATTGATAAGATTGAGGGAGTTTCAGAAAGACGGCATGTACAAGGGTTGATGAACTTGACAGATCTTCAACAGCTATGAATAATGAATTGGCGGTGAGATGTTCTGTTTTCTATATCAAACATTTCAGAATGAATGCATATATATTTTATATATATTGTTGTTTGTTGACTTCTGAAAAAGTATTCAAATTTTCTACAAGGAATGTGGATTTGTAGTTGCCTTTCACAGTGAACTTGAGACTCTCCTCAGGCATTTTGTGATTCTCTCTTCCATGTGCACCTAACCTTTTATTTTTTATACTATTTTTTTTAAGGGGGAGACGAGAAATTCCAACACCCTTATTTAGAGAATCATCAAGACTTTCGAATTCACGTCGACGGCAAAATATATCACATCACCACATATCTTATCACCCCGACGTACCCCTGCCATTTTTAATTTGATGTAGTTGATGGTTATAATTTGATCCATTCTTAACCAAATGGACCTTTATTTCATGGAATGAGAGTGAAATAGTTCTACACAAGTTTGCATCAATTAGTAGAAATTTTTGTCCATCAGCCCAACATTGAAAAATGATGGGCATTTTAAATGGAAAATTTATAATGTGAAAAAAAAAAATTAAAAAATTAATAATGTGAAAGATCATTCTCTAGTTCAAAGTTACATATTTAAAAAGTACAATTCACGACGAAAAATTATAATCCATATTTACAATTATTCTCAATATTTGTATTGCCTACAAATTTCGAAGTTCAGAAAATTAAAACGTAGCCAACCCCGAGAGGATCAAACGTAAATTTTTCATTCATTGGGTTGGTTGATCTTGGTCATCAATTTGAGACAAACTTGTGGCAACTTAGATGGATAGAAAAGCTGTGTAATAAAAATTTGTATAAACCTGATTCATGCTATGAACCTTATTTAATTCATGAGAATTTAAATTTATCCAAGATATGATAAGAGTCAAATTTAATAAATTAGAAAAATGTGTCGAAATGGGTAAAATTGATCAAATAATCCAAATTTATAACATAAACTTAGTTTATGGTGATCAACTCAAACCTAATTGGGCCATATCTTCAAGACCTTCCATCACCTACCAATCATTTTGAACGGCATTTTATGGTCAACTTTATGAATTTTGTTATGCATCATTGTATACCAAATTTTGGTTTCTTTTCCTCTCCATTTTCCCATTTCCAATCAGAACCCTAATAATACACCACTATGATTCCGGTTCTGATTCAAATTAAAAACTTCATAGCATGCAGTAGAAGAAAACATCAATCCCTAACCACACCAAAAAAAAAAAAATTGATGCAACCCCATTGCAAATCATCAATCTCCTCAAGAATATATACTGATAAGTTCATCTAAGAAATCTCTATTTTCTAATCCTCTAGGTCCATCACCATGTAGGCTTTTGAAATGGTGTTGTAAATTGGAGGCAGATCTGACTGAAGTTAGGGAGATTCAACAACTTCGAATGCCAAATCAATTGAGAGAGCGAGAGAGCAGTCGAGAGAAGGGCATCTATAACACGGTAAGAGCAGAGTGTGAGAGAGCATGGTGACAGAGAGCAGAGTGACCGCAAAGAGTAGATTACCTGAGAACAATGAGAGAAAACAAATTTGAGAAAGAAAACAAATGGGGTTAATGGGCTATATCATATGTTAAATGGAACTCCATCTCACGGAATGAAATTCGTGGGACAATCTCACACAAGTTTTTGCCTAGATTAAATTGGGTAGAAAATCCTTTTCTTTCAAATTTGAAATATTGACATGTATAGATTGATAATTTTATTATTTTAAGTCTCCTCTCCAGCAAAGAAAACCTTCACACAACAATCAATCGAAAACAAAAAGTTACAATCGAATACAAAAATCTAAACTTCATAATTTATGTAGCATATACTCGACGCAATACTATGTGAAAGAACCAAACATTAGTAGACTAAACACATTTACTAAAGGGGGAAGATGAAGAAAAGGTACAAAGAAATCTCAATCAAAATGCATAAACTCAAGATTAGCTGCAAGCGAATATGTCAATGACAAAAATTAGCACCTTTTAGAATCTCTCTCCAAATCGGAAGAATACTGCACCAGTTCCAGAGTTGTGATCAACAGCATATTCTACCCGTACTAACCCTAACTTGGCCCCAACACCGTACGACGACCCTTGACCCATTCTCCTATACACCTCTGTTGGGTTACCTTTGACATCCTTAGAACTCCCAAGATCATTCCCATGCTCCGCAAACACATATGCATGTGTATTTTGCACTGGTATCCGCAGCTCAGCAGCCAGCTAGATACAATATATCAAATATTTCAGCACAAATAAATACAAAATACTACCCTTGAGAAATGGTCTACATACATAAATACTCTTAAGATGTTTAGATTACAAATACCCACATGAGTTACTATTAGTAGGGGTGAAAACGGATCGGATATTTCCCGACCGATCCGGAGCTGTATCTGGTCGGTAACGAATTCGGTATAAAAAACTAGTATCCAGGCGGATACGGATTCGGATACGGATAGTTGACTTCGGTGATGATTACGAAGGATATAACTTTTAGTTTCATATTATTAGCAGGAGATATAATTTTTATAATTTGCATTAGAACTTCTATGAAATATTGCATAGGTAGTTTTTTTTTTATGTGTTTCAATCACATTTTAATGATTTTCGTTTGAAATATATTATCCGATTATAGTTATTCAAATCCGGCCCGAATTCGTCCGATATCCGTCCCGTATCCGTATATCGAATATTACGAATTCGTATCCGAATCCGGCTTTTCCGTATCCGACTCCGAATTCGAGAAAAAAATATGGTTTAGGATACGGTATAAGCACTATCCGTCCGTATCCGATCCGTTTTCACCCCTAACTATTAGTTTGTGTTTAATACTCTCCTTAGTAGAGGTGCAATTGGCAAGTATAAAGAATATTTGTAATGTACAAACTTAGTTGGGTTTTCGATAAATATTCAATTCTCAAGGGGTGTTTCTGTACGTATTCTTAATCATATAAATCAAATCAGTGTAATGTAATAACACAAATATATTAGGAAAATCCTACTGCATAATTTTCACTTTGGATTGGGGAAAGGGGGGGTTCTAAATCTTCTACTGGTGTAAAGTGATCAATGTAACACAAGAACAAGTCAGAGAGTCATACCTCGACAATGTTTCTTGCTGCTCCCAACTCACCCATGTTATAACCCCGAACAGAATAAGGCCCCCCTAAAGTAAATGCATCATAACTAGGAAGATCTCCAACACAACCACCATAACGTCCGTGGAGGACTAAAACTGGAGGTGGTGGCTTCCCAGCACCTTCCTCTACATTCTTCAATTGTAGAAATCGGGTTACTGTTAATTGGTGGCGATTGAAAAAAGGAAAGTTGCTACCAATTCCAAGTCCTTGATCAATCTGCAGGACATTGCGAAAATGAAAGATAAAAACTTAGTGTGCAGTAACTTTTATTCTAGATAACAAATATGACATCAACATGGACACCAAAATGCAACACAAATATATTTGTAAAATTCTCACTTATGGTAGAAACTTAATGCAGTCACAAACAACTTATCTTTTTAACAAATTCCTATTAAAACTATGAACTGTCATTTAAATTAAAACCCCTTGGATCCTTTAACACACTGCACCACTAGACTTAACTCAAGAAATTCAGTGTATTTAGAATTGAATATATTAAAGCCAGAATGTCATTATACATATAACATACAACATTTTGGGAAGAACTGCTTATAGGCACTGGATTCCAGAATGAACGAATCTGCTAAAGGTCTAATTGGGAAATTCACTGCAGCACAGTTCCTTACATAGTCCATACAAACTATAAAAAGTCACTGTTCTTGGAAACAAATTTAACTTTATAGCTAACAAGCACATAAAGACATTTTTGTCCATGAACAGAATGACAAGAACAAGGAACATCTGACCAGGGCAAGAATTAAATTTATTACAAAATGTAATAAAAGAAAAACAAAACAAATTTAATACCAGCAGATTGTTTCAAGCAGATGAAAAGATATGATTTAGGTGGGGCCAAAAATCAAGCCACACTATTTGATGCCCAATTTGAGATCGTCAATACAATTCGTTTGAGTTCAACAGAGCTGCCAAACAAGCTTGAACATATGTTTATATTGGTTAAAATTTAAAGCTTGGCTAAAGCTCTTGTTCGGGCTCAATAAGTAAAAAATAAGTGTAAAATATCAAACCGCTCGAGCTCCGCTAAAGTTCATTCGAGCTATACTTGATTATGTTATCGAACAAGCTCGATAATATTAAACAAGCTTGAAAACCAATGAGTTTGACTCGACTCAATTCATTTAAAAGACTAGTTTTTAAGTAATACAATTTGCCCAAACTCTATCATGAATCCTCCCGTCAATGTGATATGATAAATAATATGTAACCTCATTTTGGGAACATACAAACACTGGTATCTTTATTCAGTCAATTATCAATAAGCAGAGAAAAATATAACCATAGAATATAGAAATTAAAACATTTCACCACTTACTACTCTGTAAATCATATCTATTTAGCAACTTAGTATTTTCTTTGTTTCAGCATGGAACTAATTTGAAGAGTAAATTATTTAGAAGATTGATTAATATGTCTGCTTCTCACCTGAAACACATTTCTATCACCAATTATAGCTCCATTTAAAAAATTAGTGTTGTCACGAGTAATATTTGCCTGCAAAAATGCCATACGGTCAACTCCAGTGCCACTAAGGGTTGTTGGAGGTCCATCTGCGCTAATTCCACCACTTGGCAACACTCTTTGACCATTTGCAGAAATGTGACTGCTTTCATCAAGTGTTGTTATCTCCTCCATCACAAGTCCATAAGTAAATTTGCTTTGTCGCGTGAAGTTCTGCATGAAATACATCAGTTTACATCTCTGTCCTACTGACTCCTCAACATTTAGTTCATATGACATGCATTTATCTGATCAACCTTACTCCTTATCAAGATAAGTAAATTTAGCAGCTTGTGCACAATCTAGTTTTAGCCAGATTTGGTATGTACACGTGTGTGAAAGTGTGTGCATATATATGTTAAGAAGGAAAATGCATGCCTCTGTAATGTTGGCTTTAACTCCAGTTCTGTCAACCAATATAGGGGGAACTTCTTCTATTCCAGGTCCCCCAGTGAAAACGGGACTCAACTTTCTACTGTTGAAGCAGGTAGCACGTAAGGTACGGTTGCGAGGATTATACACACCATCAACATATGGATGGACATACTCCAGCTTGAAACCAAGATCATCCTGTGCACGTATTCATGCAAATGCAAAATTAAAAAAATGCTATCAATAATATAGCAATTGATTCGGACAAAGAAACTTTACACGAGTAGAAGATAATTACCTGGGGGTTAAGGAAATTGTTAGTGGTCACTGAACCAAGAAGTGACCTATTCAAACCATTAATGTTTCGATGCTCAAAAGAAACAGTACCGCCTGGTTGGATTGATGCCTGAGCAGCATTTTGACAAATTTTAAAACAATTAGCAACCAAACTGAACAACATCAACAAATTATAAACTTCGGCTGTTTATGTTATTTACCAGTGTAGGACGGCCGCCACGACCTGGGACGATACTCCACTCTGTACTAACTTCAGCAGACTTCTGTTCCTGTTCCTTGAGTTTGATTTCAACAACAATTCCACCTTCATTCTTCTCATCTGCGCGCGGGTTAACCTCAATATTGGAGAAAAGGGCCAATGAATTTATATTTCTTAGTGCTTGCTTCCCAGCCTCGATGTTAAAAACTTTTCCTTGACGAAGCTGTTAAAAATAAAACAATCATATCAATCCTCAAATACTTTATAAACCATGTCAGACAAATATAATGTCCTATGAGAGAAGATGAGACATCACAATTATCACCAATACAAAAATTGTACGAAGAAGGAATCCATGATATTATAGCATTATCCTGCCACATTTACAACAAAGCTAAAGTACGAAAAGTGTTTACAGATTATTCGACCATTAACACAAATAGAGACTCTCATCCAGGAACCCATTCCACAGACATATCAGTTACTAGTATAACAAATGTATTGTTCCAAGAAACTTAGGACAAAGAGGTATTAAATATATGACACAATTGAGTACAGCTATTCCAGTCGATGCTCACCTGCTTTGGAAATTCTCTCCTGATCACAGGGTACTGAGTATTCCCCTCGCAGATATTCCCAAGCTTATCCTGGAACTGAATCACTACCTGAGTGATATCGCCCTCCACCACTTCACAAACCACCTCGTTTGTATTCAAATTCCCAAAATTCACAACTTGTGCACAAGCATAACCGTTCTCATGATACCATTGCTGCACCCTATCCCTAATCTTCTGCAACAATCTTGCACTCACGGCGCCATGATCATTCAACATATCAAGTATCTCCCTGTGCACAGGCATTGGCAACAAACAGGGTCTCGACCTCTCAATCCTCCTCCTGTAATCCTTCTCTTGGCTCCTATAGTAATCCAATCTCTCCTTCTCTGTCATATCAGGATCCATATCAATAGCCTTCGACTGTGGCATGAGTCCCACGTTAATGCACCTGAATCTATCAGCCGCTTGCCAAGTCGATTCTAGGAATGGAATTGTTAAACTGACGGTCCCATCCGAATTCGTTTTAGTCTCCATTTCAACTTTCTCGAACATTCCGCATGTGACTAGGGTTTCGAGCTCCTTCTGAAGCTGCGTCTTGGTGTAAATGCCCCCAGGGCGGAGAGACACCATCTCGAAGAAGGAATCCTCAGCGCCAACAGTGGATCCCTGCCTCCGATCGAAGAACAAGATCTCAGAGACCTTGTATTTCTTGAAGCCACTGAGCTTGCTCAGCTGAACCACAATGTTTGCAGGCAATCCATGGGAATCCCAATCCTGTTGGGTATCATCATCTTTAGCAACAGCTGCAGGTGAGAAAATGTTCCAGAAACCACCGCCTTGACCTCCACCATTTCCCCCGCCGCCACCACCACCTCCGCCGCCGCCGCCCACCACCACCACCACCGCCACCGAAGTTGAATACAGAATCGCTCCCGGATAAGATAGGGTTTGAAATGTGAAGGAGAATGCAGGACGCGGCGGAAACAGCGACGGATTTGGGTGAAATCAAGGAGTTAAAAAGAGAAGAGGGAAATTTGGTGGGTTTAGGGTTTTGGGAGGAGGAAGAAGCGGTTTGAGAAGGGAGAGTACATTGGACAATCGAATTGGGGCAGTGAATGCGGGGAACGACAGCGTTTCTGGAGGAAGAACTGCGGCGGCGGGAGGCGGCAGATGAAGTGAGGTGGAGCAGAGGCGCGGCGGAGAAGGACGACATTGGTGGGCGGAGTTTCGATAAGAATGAGGGGTTGTTAGAAAGGCGGCATATACGAGAGAGAGGGTTTATCGAAATTTTACCAGCATCTGAGTTTTTTTTTTCACTCAAAAATTCATACCTTCGTATTTTCTCTACTTGTTTGGTTAGGCAAGTTGGTAAATTTCTTTAAGGTAAATTCTCATGTGCATGCACCAATAAAATTAGTGTAATTTAATTTTAAAAGTTTTTTTTTTAATTTTTTTAGTTTTAACTTTTTTTTTTAATTTTGATTTTCTTTTAATTTTAATTTCAATTTTATATGTTTTTTTTTTTAAAAAAATTAATACCCGATTCGACCCTAAACCCGACTCGAGTGATTCATGGTTCACTCGGTTCAAGTAGTTCATGATTCACCCGACCCAAATGATTCAAATATGATTTAGAGTTTACTATTTAGGGGTTAGGATTTAGAGCGTACCATTTTTTATTGGTCATGCGGTGAGGAGAGTGACTCATTTCTTAATTACTCCCGTAATTTCATACTTTACATTTTCCACTTCAATTTAATTTTTAATTTCGCTTCCCACCAACATTTTCTACGTTGCCACTTTCTTTTTTCTTTTCCTCCTAGCTTTACCAACGGAAATTTAAATTTATAACCTCAACTCATGACTTTCATGAATGCTTTTGCTGGTTATCACCAAATACCACATGCATCCGGACGATCAAAAGAACACGGCATTCTGCAGTGAAAAGAATATGTACTGTTGGCAACGCATGCCATTCGGATTAAAGAATGCCGGTGCAACATATCAACGTTTGGTGAACAAAATGTTCGACGAACACATCAACCCGAACAATTGAGGTATATATTGATGATATTGTGGTAAGAAGCGAACATAAGGAAGACCACATCACCCACCTCGCTCAAAGCGTTTGATATACTCGGGAATACAACATGAAGCTAAATCCAGAAGAAATGCGACTTTTGGGGTTCACTCGGGAAAATTCCTCGGACATATGGTCGGTCGGCGAGGATCGAAGCGAACCCATCAAAGATTCAAGCCATGCTCGATATGCAGCCCCGAGTGTGAAAGAGGTCCAAAAGTTAACGGACGTTTAGCTTCCGTGAGCGGTTTATATCCGCGGCGGGGACAAGTACAAACCTTTCTTTGATGCATTAAAGAAGGGAAATTCGATGGACGAGCATTGCCAAAAACGCATTTGAATCATTGAAGAAGGTACCTTGCGGATACTCGAGACCTTTATCTAAGCCCATCCCAGACGAACAACTCTATATGTATCTTCTTTGCATCCGAGCATCCAATCATGCAATTGTGTTTGCTCGTGACGGCAGAAGGACCACACCACTTGCCCCATTTACTATGTAAGCCAAGTGCTTAAAAAAGCGAAACTCGGTACCCTCCATGGAAAAATTAGCATATGCTCTGAATAATGAGTGTTAGGAAATTGAGACCATACTTTTTCGATCTTTCGGTCGAGGTAATCGACTACCTTCCCATTGTGCAAGTCCTCCACCCGGCCGAATCGCAGTGATTACTCAAATGAGCGGTGGAGTTGGGACGATTCGACGTACGTTCGCTCATGTGAGCAATGATGAAGGAACCAAGCTATGGCCGATTTTATGGTTGAGTTGACATATCCACAAATGTCCGAAAAGTTCGCCGATCAACCATGGCATATGTATGTTGATGGCTCATCAACAAGTTCAAGAGCCGGAGCAGGCGTAGTTCTCATCAGCCCAACCAGACAAACATTCACGACAGCCATCCGTTTTGACTTCCTAGCTACAAATAATGAAGCGAAAGTCTGAAGCTTTGATCATTTGGACTCTGAGATGGCTATGACAATGGGAATTCAGAGGTCGATGATTTATAGCGATTCTCGGATAATCGTTTATCAAGTAACAAAAAGTAGTCTGAGGCCCGAGGCGTAACAAATGGCACGATGTCGAGAAACTAGCAAAAGAGTTGCTCGAGCATTTCGAACAAGTTTTCATAGAACAATTACCCACGATTGGGTAATCCGTTCGTTGATGCTTTGGCACTCTGGCGGCAGCGAAGGAGTAGCGAACACAACAGACATTGTGGTCGTCACAACTTGTTCGCCATCGATTCGAGTTATGATCGCCCAAGTAACAAAGTAACAAGAAATTTGGATGACTTCAATCTGAGTTACTTACAAAAGGGACTTCTCCGCGAAAGTAAGGCACCTGTTACTACTTTTAGATTACAATCGCTTTCGTTATACTATCATAGGCGAGCATTTGTACAAAAAAGCTTCTCACTTCCACTATTGAAGTGTATTACTCTGAAGAGGGTCGTATATACGGAACAAATCCACGATGGAGTATGCGGAAATCATACAATGGTGGGCAAATCTCTGGCACATAAAATAATCGATACAAGGTTATTCTTGGTCAACCCTCAAAAAGATTCGCTCGCGATATGCTCTCATGGCGTGCCACAAGTGCAGTACATGCCCCACTTATTCATATAAATTTGAAGAAGAATTGTGGGTCTACCATAGCCCATGGTCATTTGCTAAATGGGGATCGATTTGATCGCCCATTTCCTCTTGCACGTCGGGAGTAAAATTTGTTGTGGTTGTCGTTGATTACTATACTAAATGGAATGAGTTAGAGGCCATTGTCAAAATCACCGAACAAAGAATGTGGAACTTTGTTTGGAAAAATATCATTTGTCGATTTGGGCTTCCCCAATCATTAATGGCGATAACGGCAAACAATTCGATGGAAGTGAATTGAGCATGAATTGTGCTTTTGGGGCATAAAAAGCATTACTCAACCCGTATTATCGATCAAGCAAAGCGGACAAGTTGAAGCAGATTAATAAAATTATCAAGCATACCCTCAAAATTTAGATTTGATAATTCGGGGAGGATAAATTTGAAGAGTTGCTGAAATATTATGGGCCTATCGAACAACTTTGAACATCAGCTGCGGAGACCCCGTTTGCCTTGGCATTTGGTGCGGAAAAAATTGTTATACTGCAAGAAATCAAGATTCAAGTCATCGAACAATGACTTTTGAGAGCACATCAATGACGCGCCGCTTTGCTGAGTGCGAACTGTTGGAAGAAAAGAAGGGGAGGTGATTTTCAAGAATGCCATGTACAAAAAGAGATCAAAGAAGTTCTACAACTCCAAAGTCCGAACACGCATGTTCAATGTGGGCGAGCTAATTTTAAGACGAGCAACGGGGGTATCAAGCGGTGTGTTCGGCCGAGCATGGGAAGGTTCGTTCAGAGTTACAGAACATTTGTTAAACGGGGCATATGACTTGGAAGACCTGAATGGAGTCCCATTGTCCTACTCGTGGAATGCGTCAAATTTGAAAGAATATTATCAATAATTGCGAGCATAGTTGGCCGAACAAAGTCGTCATCACAGCTGAAGCGAGCATAGTTGGCCGAACAAAGTCGTCCTCATAGCTGAAGCGATCATAGTTGGCCGAACATAATTGCCAATGTAGCTAAAACGAACACAAGTGGCCGAACATAATCAGTCGTTTCAGTTAAAACGAGTAGGACAATCCTAAAAGAAGAATACTTTATGTTCGACACATATCTTCAGGAAAGAAATGCTGGCCAGCACTATCGAAAGACAGAAGATACATGTCAGAACGAGTTGTCAACAGAAGATACGTATCAGAACGAGTTGACAAGTGGTGGAAACCAAGCAGGGATGAGTCAATCTTTGAGCAAGAGCTGTCAAAAAGCTGAACAAATGTCAAAAGGGGGAGCAAAAGTAAGAGAGCCAGCACTAGCTTGGGATAGTTTTATAAATAGAGGCATGTTGATAGCTGAAAAAAAAATCAGAGAAAAAAAACATATGAAGAAGAAAAAAAAGAAAAATACTACATTTCTCAGAAGAAAATTGGTTCAGTATGCCTCCAGACGAAGAATCCAGCACTCGATTCAGCTATCATTCCGCTGAATCGAGCATCTGGCCCGGTACGAGATTTATACCCCATATGACACTCCGAGCACAGGTTGAAGCTCGTTGCGGACTCAAGATACTCGGCAGAGTCATGGTTGCCACTCCACGTTACTCATTGCTTATGCAGTAGTAAATCACTAGTATGCATCCCCAAAATCTCCTCCGATGGGGAGGGATGTCATAGTGTCCTCTCAAAGCAATATGCGGACGCTGATGCTTAGGCATCTACTGAAGGGGACAGAATGGTGCGAGATGAAAGTTTTGCTCGCACCTACTTTAGGCGAGCAGGTATGCGCGCCACATGCTCATGTCATGACCGCCAAGATAATCACAGCTTGTCCAGGAGGGACAAAAGCTTATGCTGCTGCTGCTTGAGCATGTTACTAAAGAAAGAAGGGTAGACAGGATGATGTGCCACATCCTTGTCAACATCAATTCCGCGGACAAGGTGAGGCGGTTAGGTGTCTACTCAAGACAAGGTTTAAATTCAAAACCCTAGAGTCGATATCTATAGTTGTGTAATAGATAGTCTTCTTCAAATATGAAGGTTGTAATAGAATACAAAGTGTTGCAAAAAAAAAAAAAAAATATATGTACTTTTTGTTCGCTAAGATTTTCTAGTTCAAGCCTATTTGAGGTCGCGACCTAAGCCGGACGGGCCCGAACAAAACGAGCGTGCCCAAGTCTATGTTCACACCGATTTAACGAGTTCGTACTCGATTCCCCGCAACAAAAAGTGAGTAATGGGTACGCAATGCAAAAGATGACTCAGATTTAAAGATACCCAGAGCCTTAAAAGGGTGATGAGTCTTGGGTAATGACTAAATAAAGACGGCCCTAAGACGAAGTGATCGCACCTAAATAAGACGATCGCGAACCAAGAAAGGGGGTTCATAAAGTAACCCATCGGTCGCACCTAAATAAGACGATCAACCGACATAACGTCAATAAGACAATCAAAACCAAAAAAAGTCGGGGAGCGGGCATAGGCAAACCCAATGTTTGAATTCATTGAAGAAGAAAAGGGCAAAAATCGGAAAGCAACAAAAGCGAACACAAAGCAAAAGCAAACAACACAAGTATCAATCATTTATCAACAACCACATTCATCCTCAACAACAATCGGGTTAGAGGAGATAGTTCAATATGTAATTCATCCATTCGGTTGTAAACGTGTTCGAAAAAAAAAAAGAAGAAGTCGAAAAAAAATTACAAGTATTGAAGACATTGTTGAACAAAAGGTGAAGAAGACAAAAATTACACAACATATGTCGACAAAAACAAAAATAACACTAAGGAGCAAATTCATAATTGGGGGTAGCGGAAGAGAGATGTCGAACAAATCATGCTCAAATTTCTAAAGAATAACTCCTTTAGTATGGTCGGTACCAAATGCTCGCCAGAAGGTACATTACGCTTTCGATCCACGGAGAGGTCCCTTTGCTCGGCCGCTTTTTGATCGGTCCGAACTTCGGTTTGGAGATTTTGGCAAAGAACACCAAGTAAATATTCACGTTCGAGCCATCTTCTTCATCCAGAATAGGATCATCAACTTCTATCCCTTCAGGAAGAATGGAGAAATCACACAGATCGTTCAAATCTGACATTGGAAGGTTGCGATCCGGTGGGTTATCGATCGTCTTCTTTGAAGCCCCGGATATAAGAGGGCAATTTGTTCGCCGGTGAGTGCATGGCGAAAGTGAACCCGGGATAGCATCGGCGAAGGCACAAATGTAGGAGAAGTTGGACATGGAATCAACATACTCTTCACTATGCAGCTTTGAATTTTCGAGACCCAAACGAGTGTTGGTCTCCTCAGCAATGATGAGATGTTGGCCGAGCACGTTCCTCTCACTTTTCATGGCCTCGATGCCAGCTCGGAGCCTACGAAGCTCAACATTCATCTCCTCCTGAGCTCTTCGTATATTGACCTCCTCCTCCTGAGAGTGATTCAGTTCCTCCTTTGCCTGGCGAGCATCCTCCTGAGCCAGGCGGCATTTTCCTGAGTCTTGCGGGCATCCTCCTGAGCCTGGCGAGCATCATCTTGTGCCGAGGATGCCTGTCCCTGAGCCAACCTCAGTTCATCCTGAGTCCTGTTCAGCTCGCCCACCTTTTCTTCGAAGTTCCTGATCAAAGCCAAGTAGTTGGCATGGAGGTTGGCGGACTCAGCATAGGCTTTCTCAAGAACGACCATAGATTGGCCTACTGAAGTACCGTGCCCGGGACGATATTTTCCAGAGGAGTGAGACCCAGAGTGGACTCTTTCCATTTCAGAGTCCATGCTCGAGCGGAGTCCGCACGCTTCAACATGCTCGTGGAAAGCTCGGAACCTTCCGCGAACACTCGGCGAAAGGTATAGAAGCCAGATTGGGCATCAGCGCCAACCGCTCAACCTACATATACACCCGAGCAAATAAATATGAAAAAAAGCGAACTAATTAACCAAAGCAGTAAGTAAAGCAAACTAAATGTCATGTCAAGACGAGCCGGATCCCATCCCAAGAATGATTTATTCCAGGGGATCGAAGGTCGATTCAACTGAGTCCATGATCGGGGTCCGGCAGGAGGTGGGAAGATGTGTCAACCTCCATTTCAACGATTGGCGTAAACCGACCGACCACGGAGGCGGCCGCCTCCGATCACCTCCGGCAGAGGGGTCCGAGTCACCCTACTCAAGCATCGGTGCTTTCGCTCGAGCCTATTCGCTAAAACGCAGACTTCGTCAAGTTTGTTTGCTCGGCCCTCGCCATCGCCGATTTCCATCCTCGGTCTCTTGGCGGAGAGCTTATTCGCTAATCCCTTTCGGCCAAACAAGTACTCCTTTGTGGTCATTTCGATTCCCCCAGGGCGGGACGCGGATGCTTTCGACTTTGCTTTCGCCTTTCGCCTCTCCTCTGTTTGTTCGTTGAGCCTCATTCGGCTGAATCGAAACAAGCTCTGTGGCCTTTTCTCCAAGCCATCTCGGTATGTTGGATGTACTCACAAGAAGCGGTCACTGGGGGAAAGCTATAAACAAAATAATTCATTATGCACAAAAGGATAACAAATGAGCAAAATGGCACAAAGCTTATTCAAATAAAAAGGCAATCCTTACGGTGGGATTAATGACAACAAGATGATGTGGGGGCACGAATAAACCTCCTTTCTTCCTCTGATCGGTGGAATTCAGGGTTCTCACAGATAGTTCCGAGCGAGACTCGAGGTCAATTTGCCAAATTTGCTAAAAAAATAGCCGTCGTTGGTTTCTTTGTCCGTCGCAATTTGGAATCCCGAAATAAAGGGTAAGTTAAAATCAGTTCAAATTGAAGAACAAAAGACACAAAATCACTTACTTCGGTACACCCCGAAGTCAGTGGGGGTGTCTAAACGAGCGTTTGGTTCGCTTCTTGAAGTCGGGCTCTTCCAATCGCCCCCAACGAACCAAAATTTTTCCTTCCAATCACTGATTTTTTCGGCACATCCTCAATGATTTTGCACTTGGCATTAGCTTGCATGAACAGCCACCCATGTTCGCCCTTCGGATGGGTCAAGTGCACCAATCGAGCAAGTTCAGCTGCTGAGGGATAGTATCTTGGCTTCATTTTGCCGAACAAAGTTAGGAAACTTATAATCATGTGCCACCCATTCGGCTTCAGCTGCGTGATGGACACATTATACTCGTTATATGTTGGACTATGTGGGACACCAACAGGTATATCGAGTTCAGAATTTTGCTCACCACCTACCCCAATGTTCGATTCGGTTACATTCGCAGCCATCAAAATTTCCCCCCTCACAACATCGTCATTCCTATCTACATCAACATTATTAACAGTCCTAGACCTAATTTGAGTTTGGGGCAAAGAATCGTCATTTGAATCATCCGAGAAATCACTACGGGCCAAGTCCCTATCCAATTCATTTAGGGCTTCGTCGGAATCGGGGGAAAGAACGGTAAACGGTTGCCGAACTTGCCAACGAAATCCTGAATCCAAGACATTCGTCTCCGGCGCATTAGCGTCGCTATGGGGGATTCTACTGACAGAGGGGGAAGAAGAACTATGGTGGTCCGATTCTAGGGGAACAGAAGAGTTTGAGCAAGAGGCCATAATCGCAATAAGAGAAAGAATGCAGAGGTTACCTGAGTAAGATTCTTCACCGGAATGATGAAGCCCTAGCCGGAAATTTTCAGACACGGAAAAGATTGAAAGACAGAGGCAAAAAGAAGAAGGAAGGAGAAAAGGGTTTAAGGCGGTGAAATGAGGTATAAATAGATACCGGATTCAATTTTGAAAATCCGCGCGAGAATCTGAAATAACCGACTATGGCCCAATAAGATTATAACAATCGGGCCCCATGTTGAATACAAAGCGACCCGACTGGGGGGTATTGTTGTGTTCGATATAATAACTCAGGATTAATCGAACACGTAAGAGCGACACGTGTAATATTCATTAAAATAATCAAGCCTGATGGACAAGTGTGCTCACCGTCCATTGACCAAACAAGTTTGTTCGACCAGTTCGCCACTTGTCGCCCAAAACAAACATACTCGCCACTCAGATCAGGAAAGAAGGAATCAAATGAGCTAAGTCAAGAAGGCCACGAACAAATCTGAGGACTCAGACGGCCAAAATGCTCAGATATCCTGAAGGTCAGTATGCTCGTAACTTCGGATATCTGAAAAGGCTCGGATATCACGAGGGTCGGATATCTTTCATAACTTTCGAGATATCACGAAAGGGTCGAGATATCCCGAGGGTCAAGTATGCTCGCAACTTTCGAGATATCCGAAGGCTCGGATATCCCGAGGGTCAATATCTTCGCAACTCGATATCTGAAAGGCTCGGATATCCCGAGAGTCGATATGCTCGACAAAGACAAACATCCTGAAGACTCAGGCATCCTGAAGGGTCAGAGTGCTCGACACTCAGATATCCCGAAGACCCAGACATCCTGAGGGCTCAGTATGCTCGAGGAGGACAGTATTCCAGCATAAAACTGACGTGGTTAAAGGGGCGAACAAAGCATCAACCGAAAGCAAAAGATTAATTTGGGCGACCAAAAAGGTACCTTATAGACAAGCAAAAAAAAAGATCAACCTAGAAAGCGGAGTTGGAAAGGTGGCAGATATCAAGAGTTCTTGCATGGCGAGTCTCCGGCTCACCGCCACAACCCAAATTTCATGCTTGTGAGTGCTATAAAAGGAAGAAGAGAAAGGTTCAGAAAAATTTCCCAGAAAAAGTTATACCCACACATGAAATTCCCCAGAGAGGCGAGGAACAGAAAAATTCGAGTGATTATCCACATATACAAAAACCCTAGCACTCACATGCTAACTCTCCAAATTATCCTCATCTGTAACGATTCACCTTCATAAGGTGTATCAAATATTGTACGTGTAAAGCTCGAAATACAACATCCTGGCTTGGTATGCCCCCAGAGTAGTCATTTCTTGACAAACTGGGTCAACAAATTCATCTTATTTACAGTTTATTTTACACGTACATGTTTTGTTTGTGAGTTGTTACCAAATTAGCCACATCATATTCCTCAAATAAAACGACTTCATGACATTGGTATTTAGAAGAAGGAGGGTACTTCACCAAAAAACCAACCCATACACAAACCCTTAGTTAGCCGAGGCAGAAAAAAGAAATAAAATGTCTCAATCTAGGAACACATAAACGGAGAGGTCGGGAAAAAGTCAATCTCATGACCGGAAAGAGGCTCAGCGCCAGCCTCACAAAGATCAGATAGGGGAGACCATCAATCTTGAGGATATTGCCAATGATCCGGCGGCCACAACAAGGGCCATCACTTTCTTATTCGAGAACGTAAAAAGAGGGGGCGAAAAAGAGTTGGCTAAGTTAGAAACTCAAGAAGATGAAGAATATTTGGCGACACACGATAGAAGGCGAGTTAAAAAAAAAAGCGAAAGCGGGCGAAAAAAAACCGATGATCGTCGATGACGAAACGACCTCGTGGGGTCTAGACCTTCCGGTGTTTGACGCTTGAGGCTTCCGCCAAAGACCGAATCGGCAATAATAAGCGGCGGGATCCGGGGAAGGCAGCCCAATAAACATGCCCGCACCTTTTCGAGATCTTCATGATCGTCCATCTGCCGAACAAAAATCGGCGGGAATAAAATTATCTATCCATCATCGATTGGGTAGTCAAGAGCAAGCTTGTAAAGGGGGACTGCCCCATCACGAGCATGACCCACTGGGTCCTCATGATGGGAAACAACCCCGATCCAAGTCTGTCAGTTCCACAAAATTTGCAGAAATGAAGAAAGCCATCGAGGGATTATAGGCCGACCTGGCCGCGACCAAAGGCCACCCTCGGGCGAGCACAATACCCTGCTCGCCACTATCACCGGCGATCATGGCGGCTAAAATACAAGAGAAAATGGCGAACCCGACCACGGTCCCCGTGTTCGATCTTTGAGTCGACCGCGTGTCATCATCTCGGCAAATTTTCGGACTTTATGATCGCAATGGGTGCCACGAGCGCGAACTTCGGTGCTATCATTTCCCATAACTTTGGGTGATTGGGCACATAGATTGTTCTCTAATTTGCCCGCTGCGTCCATCACATCTTTCGCTCAATTGTGACAACGATTTCTGTCCCACTTTTCATCCATGTGTGCTGCTTGGGTATGAAAACAAAGGTTGGCGCATTTTTCCTAACTAAAAAGGTGAGTCGATCGAGCATACATCGAAAAGATTTGATAAATGTTTGTATGATGGGGCCCCGGTTAGAAGGATGCCAAGATCCTCGCGGTGGTCGGGGCCCGACTCTAAACTTTCTTGATATGTGGAAGGCCATGCATCAAGACGGCGAACACATATTCGAACTCGAGCGGAATGCCAAAATCATAGCCATGCAAGATTTGCTCGCCCAATCACGATTGGGTTAGGAACCTACAACTAGGAAAGTTTTCGGGAAGAAAATAATGAATGAAGGGGGGTACAAACCCCCAGGCTCTTTCAAACCATTCGAAGAAAGAAGCGAAACAAAACGCCTGCGAAGTCTTACAGGCGTTTCATGAGAAACAATCTTTAACTAAATCGGAGATCGGGACATGTTGGATAAAGCGAGAAGAATCATAATGGACAAGCATCGACAATGCTTCCAAATATTGTAACTATCACGAAAGTACATCGAGGCATCTGAGAAGATTATCGTGATTTACTCAAACCAACTTTGGAAGCTATCTGAGGACAATCGTCTTACCCAATTCTTAAAAAAAGCCGTGAACGAGAGACTCCAAAACGAAAAAAGCGAGAAGATCGAAGGGGTAAACATAAAAGTCGAACAAACATCGGCGGTGATCCAGAAGAATCACGTAAAAGGTCCGAAATACCAAAAAAAGAGGGCCTCCCTCTTTGTGGGAAGAGGTCGAGAAAGTCAAGAGATTCACATGATCGTCTTGAATATGGGTCGGTTGGGTGGATGTTACCAGGCACCATCATTATCGAACAGACGTAAGAAAATGGAGATGCGTGCCATGCAAAGCATTCATCAGGTAAAGGTGGCGAGCACATCAGCTAACACGCCACCCTCACACCAAATCATGTTTTGGAAAGGCGATCTCGGCGGTATAATAACTCCCACAATGACTCCTTAACCATTAGTGCTCGACTCCTCGGGTTGAAGGTGCACCGCCTCCTAGTTGACACCGGAGCTTATGCGAATATTTTGTTCGCCAATACCCTTCACTAGATGGAAAAGCAAGTTGGGGACTTGAGCAGTTATATTGAACCATGAGATCATACCATAATGGGTTTTGGGGAATCTGTAACCCGACCCTATGGAATGATTAGGTTAGGAGTCGAGTTAGAATCAACTCTGAATCCGGAGATCCGACGAACTAGAATGCTAGATTTTGCAATCGTCGATGTAAAATCTACTAATAACGGGTTCCTAGGTCGCCCGTTTATTCAGGAATTTAAAGCGGCCTGTTCTCCTTACTATTATTGTGTCAAATTCCCAACACAAGATGGAACAGGTAGCGTAAAAGGAGATTAGAAGAAAACTCGAGATTATTTGCTATCATGTGCACCAGAAAAACAAAATATTGTTAACATGATGGAGCAAACATGGGAGATCGGTGAGTCAAGCCAACAGGCAAATATGTTGCCAACATGTTCGAACATATCTTTGACGAACACAAGTTTGACGAGCATAGCTCCTCGCGAATCTGAGAATCGCGAACACACAATCCGGGAAGGCAACTCATGTCCCGGATCTCCCGGATCTAATGAATATTGATCCATTAAGCGAAAGCAAACGGACCTAGAACCTCGTGATAGGTTTGAACCCATGGAGGTTGATGGCGAGCACAGGGGGACCATTCAAGATCCTCGGTGGAAGCAAAAAAAAAAAAATGAGCAACACTGTCCGAACAACCTGGAGCCTATCAACATCGAATCTTAAGGACTGAAGTTAGAAGTGTTCATTGGTTGAAATTACGAACAATTCGAACATAAATGATTGCTTATCTTCAAGCAAACTTGGATGTGTTCGCATGGTCGCACGAGGACATGATTGGAATTGATCCAAAACATGCATGCCATTCCCTCAACCTTGATCAATACAAACTCCGGTTATCGAAGCCTTGAAAGTTTAGTCAGGAAAAGTATCGGCAATGAATAGTGAAATAAAAAAGTTGCTCGACAACAAATTGATTCGAGAGGTGAAATGCCCAAGATGGCTTGCGAACCCTGTGCTCGTCCGCAAGTCTAATGGATCTTGGAGACTATGTATTGATTTCACTGATTTAAACAAGGCATGTCCAAAAGATAACTTCCCGATGTCACATATCGATTATTTGGTCGATAATACAGCAGGCCATGAACTCATGACTTTCATGGATGCATTTCTTTGGTTATCACCAAATACCCATGCATCCGGACGATCAAAAGAACACGGCATTCTGCGGTGAAAAAGAATATGTCTTGTTGGCAACGCATGCCATTCGGATTAAAGAATGCGGTGCAACATATCAGCGTTTAGTGAACAAAATGTTAAACGAACACATCGGCCGAACAATTGAGGTATATATTGATGATATTGTGGTAAAGAAGCGAACATAAGGAAGACCACATCACCCACCTCGCACAAAGCGTTTGATATACTCGGGGAATACAACATGAAGTTAAATCCAGAAGAAAATGCGACTTTGGGGTTCACTCGGGAAAATTCCTCGGACATATGGTCACGGTCGGCGAGGATCGAAGCGAACCCATCAAAGATTCAAGCCATGCTCGATATGTAGGCCCCGGGAGTGTGAAAGAGGTCTAAAAAGTTAACCGGACGTTTAGCTTCCATGAGCGGTTTATATCGGCGGGGACAAGTACAAACCTTTCTTTGATGCATTAAAGAAGGGGAAATTCCAGTGGACCGAGCATTGCCAAAACGCATTTGAATCATTGAAGCAGTACCTTGCAGATACTGGACCTTTGTCTAAGCTTTGTCCCAGGCGAACAACTCTATATGTATCTTGCTGCATCCGAGCATGCAATCAGTGTTGTGCTCATACGGGCAGAAGGGACCACACACTTGCCCCATTTACTATGTAAGCCAAGTCTTAAAGCCGAGCTCCGGTACCCTCCACTGGAAAAATTAGCATATGCTCTCGTAATGAGTGTTCGGAAATTGAGACCATACTTTTTCGATCACTCAGTCGAGGTACTGACCACCTTCCCATTGTGCCAAGTCCTCCACCGGCCAGATACTGCAGGCAGATTACTCAAATGGGTGGTGGAGTTGGGACAATTCGGCATTACGTTAAGCTCATGAACGGCGATGAAGGGCCAAGTAATGGCCGATTTTATGGTTGAGTTGACATATCCACAAATGCCCAAAAAAGCTGTCGATCAACCATGGCATATGTATGTTGATGGCTCATCAACAAGTTCAAGAGTCGGAGCAAGCTTAGTTCTCATCAGCCCAACCAGACAAACATTCACGACAGCCATCCGTTTTGACTTTCCAGCTACAAATAATGAAGCCGAGTATGAAGCTTTGATCGATGGACTACAGATGGCTATGACAATGGGAATTCAGAGGCTGATGATTTATAGCGATTCTCAGATAATCGTTTATCAAGTAACAGGCGAGTACGAGGCCCGAGGCGAACAAATGGCACAGTATCAGCAACTAGCAAAAGAGTTGCTCGAGCATTTCGAACAAGTTTTCATAGAACAATTACCACGATTGGGTAATTTGTTCGTTGATGCTTTGGCACGCCTGGCAACAGCAGAAGGAGTGACGAACACAACAGACATTGTGGTCGTCACAACTTGTTCGCCATCAGTTCCCAGAGTTATGATCGCCCAAGTAACAGGCGAACAAGAAATTTGGATGACTTCAATCCTGAGTTACTTACAAAAGGGACTTCACCCTGAAAGTAAGGCACAAGCTACTCGCCTTAGATTACAATCTGCTCATTATACCATCATAGACGAGCATTTGTACAAAAGAAGCTTTTCACTTCCACTATTGAAGTGTATTACTCCTGAAGAGGGTCGTATACTTCTGGAACAAATCCAGGATGGAGTATGAGGAAATCACTCTGGTGGGCTCGCCCCGCACATAAAATAATCGACAAGGTTATTCTTGGCCAACCCAAAAAAAGATATTTCGCGATATGCTCGTGCGTGCCACAAGTGCAGTACATGCCCCACTTATTCATAGCCAACTGAAGAATTAGTGTCGGGTCTATAGCCCATGGTCATTTGCTAAATGGGGATCGATTTGATCGGCTTTATTTCCTACACCGCACGCGTCGGGAGTAAAATTTGTTGTGGTTCTTAGTTGATTACTATACTAAATGGGCGGGAGGCCATTGTCAAAATCACCGAACAAAGAATGTGGAACTTTATTTGGAAAAATATCATTTATCGATTTGGGCTTCCCCAATCATTAAGAATCGATAACGGCAAACAATTCGATGGAAGTGAATTGAGCGAAATTGTGCTTTTTTTGGGGCATAAAAAGCATTACTCAACTCCGTATTATCGATCAAGCGGACAAGTTGAAGCCGTTAATAAAATTATCAAGCATACCCTCAAGGCTAGACTTGATAATTCCAAGGGGGGAGGATGGACTAAAGAGTTGCCTGAAATATTATGGGCCTATCGAACAACTTTCAGAACATCAACTGCGGAGACCCCGTTTGCCTTGGCATTTGGTGCGGAAGCTGTTATACCCGTAGAAATCAAGATTCCAAGTCATCGAACAATGACTTTTGGAGAGCACATCAATGACCGGTGCTGCATACGAAAGTGCGAACTGTTGGAAGAAAGAAGGACGGAGGCTGATTTCAAGAATGCCATGTACAAAAAGAGATCAAAGAAGTTCTACAACTCCAAAGTCCGAACACGCATGTTCAATGTGGGCGAGCTGATTTTAAGATGAGCAACGGGGGTATCAAGCGGTGTGTTCGGCCGAGCATGGGAAGGTTCGTTCAGAGTTACAGAACGTTTGCTAAACGGGGCATATGACTTGGAAGACCTGAATGGAGTCTCATTGTCCTACTCGTGGAATGTGTCAAATTTGAAAAAATATTATCAATAATTGCGAGCATAGTTGGCCAAACAAAGTTGTCATCACAGCTGAAGCGAGCATAGTTGGCCGAACATAGTCGTCCTCACAGCTGAAGCGATCATAGTTGGCCGAACATAATTGCCGATGTAGCTGAAACGAACACAAGTAGCCGAACATAATCAGTCGTTTCAGTTAAAACGAGTAGGACAATCCTGAAAGAAGAATACTTCATGTTCGACACATATCTTCAGGAAAGAAATGTTGGCCAGCACTATCGAAAAGAGCCGGAAGATACGTTGTCGAACGAGTTGTCAACGTAAGATACGTGTCGAGCGAGTTGACAAGTGGTGGAAACCAAGCGAGGATGAGTCAATCTTTGAGCAAGAGAGTCGCCAAAAAGTTTGAACATATGTCAAAAGGGGGAGCAAAAGTAAGAGAGTCAGCACTAGCTTGGGATAGTTTTATAAATAGAGGCATGTTGATAGCTAAAAAAAAAATCAGAGAAAAAAAACATATGAAGAAGAAAAAAAGAAAAATACTACATTTCTCAGAAGAAAATTGGTTCAGTATGCCTCCAGACGAAGAATCCGGCCTTTCGATTCAAACTATCATTCCTTTGAATCGAGCATCCGCCCGCAGATTAGATTTATACCTATATGACACTCCGAGCACGGGTTGAAGCTCGTTTGCGGACTCAAGATACTCGGCAGAGTCATGGTTGCCACTCCACGTTACTCACTGCTTATGCAGTAGTAAATCACTAGTCCCCTATGCATCCCCAAAATCTCCTCCGATGGGGAGGGATGTCATAGTGTCCGCTCAAAGCAATATCGCGGCCGATGCTTAAGCATCTCTTGAAGAAGGGCAGAATGGTGCGGTGAAAGTTTTGCTCGCACCTACTTTTAAGCGGCGGTATCGCGCGCCACGGCTCATGTCATGTCATGACCAAGATAATCACGGCTTGTCCGGGGAGGGACAAAAGCTTATCTTCTTTCTTGAGCATGTTATTACTAAAAAAAAAAAAGGGTAAACGGGATGATGTGCCACATCCTTGTCAACATCAATTCCGGACAAGGTGAGGCGGTTTCGTATCTACTCAAGACAAGGTTTAAATTCAAAACCCCTATCGATATCTATAGTTGTGTAATAGATAGTCTTCTTCAAATATGAAGGTTGTAATATAATACAAAGTGTTGCAAAAAAAAAAAAATATATGTACTTTTGTTCGCTAAGATTTTCTAGTTCAAGCCTATTTGAGGTCGCACCTCTTGGGACGACCCCAAACAAAAACGAATGAGCCCAAGTCTATGTTCACCGATTTAACGAAGTTCAGTACTCTAATTCCATGACAAAAAAGTGAGTAATGGGTACGCGAAAAAAGACGACTCGACTTACAGATACCGTAAAAAAGTGGGTGATAGTCTGGTCGCAGCTAAATAAGACGGCCCTAGTACAAAGTGATCGCACCTAAATAAGACGATCGCGAACCAAGTAAGGGGGGGTTCATAAAGTAACCCATCTGGTCGCACCTAAATAAGACGATCAACCGATTGCAACGTCAATAAGACAATCAAAACCGAAAAAAAATTCGAGGGAGGCGGGCATAGCAAACCTAATGTTGAATTCATTCAGAAGAAAAGGGGCAAAAACTGGAAAGCAACAAAGCGAACACAAAGCAAACATCAAGCAACACAAGTATCAATCATTTATCAACAACCACATTCATCATCAACAACAATCAGGTTAGAGGAGATAGTTCAATATGTAATTCATCCATTCAGTTGTAAAAGTGTTCGAACAAAAGAGAAGAAGTCAGCAAAAAATTACAAGTGTTGAAGACATTGTTCGAACAAAAGGTGAAGAAGACAAAAAATTAAACAACATATGTTCGACAAAACAAAAATAACACTAAGGAGCAAATTCATAATTGGGGGCAGACGGAAGAGAGATGTCGAACTAATCATGCTCAGCCCCCTCAGCAATAACTCCTTTAGTATGGTCAGGTACAAAATGCTCGCCAGAAGGTACATTCTGCTCGGTCACAGGAGGTCCCCTTTGCTCGGCCTACACCTGATCGGTCCCGAACTCAGTTTGGAGATTTTGGCCAGCAACACCAGCAGTATTCACGTCCGAGCCATCTTCCTCATCCAGAATAGGATCATCAACTTCGATCCCTTCAGGAAGAATGGAGAAATCACACAGATCGTTCAAATCTGACATTGGAAGGTTGCGATCCCGTGGGTTGTCGTCAGTCTGTGGAAACTGGATATAAGAGGGTAATTTGTTAGCGATGAGTGCATGGCGGCAGACCCGGATAAAGATCGGGCGAAGGCACAAATGTAGGAGAAGTTGGACATGGAATCAACATACTCTTCATGATGCAGCTTTGAATTTTCGAGACCCAAACGAGTGTTGGTCTCCTCAGCAATGATGAGTTGTTGGCCGAGCACGTTCCTCTCACTTTCCATGGCCTCGACGCCAGATCGGAGCCTACGAAGCTCAACATTCATCTCCTCCTGAGCTCTTCATATATTGACCACCTCCTCCTGAGAGTGATTCAGTTCCTCCTTTGCCTGGCGAGCATTCTCCTGAGCCAGGCGAGCATTTTCCTGAGTCTTGCGGGCATCCTCCTGAGCCTGGCGAGCATCAGCTTGTGCCGAGGATGCCTGTCCCTGAGCCAACCTCAGTTCATCCTGAGTCCTGTTCAGCTCGCCCACCTTTTCTTCGAAGTTCCTGATCAAAGCCAAGTAGTTGGCATGGAGGTTGGCGGACTCAGCATAGGCTTTCTCAAGAACGACCATAGATTGGCCCTGAAGTACCGGACCGGACGATATTTTTCCAGAGGAGTGGGACCCGTAGTGGACTCTTCCAGCTCGGTGGTCCATGCTTGAACGGGAGTCTGGCACGCTTTCTGAACATGCTCAGGAAAGCCCGGAACCTTGCGAACACTCGGCGAGCAAAAGTAGTTTTTCAGATTGGGCATCAAGGGCGCCAACCTGCTCAACCTACATATACACCCGGGAAAATAAATATGAAAAAAGCGAACGTAATTAACCAAAGCAGAAGTAAAGCGAACTAAATGTACCTGTTAGCACAAGCCGGATCCCATCCCAAGAATGATTTATCCTCATGGGACCGAAGCTCAGGATTCAACGGAGTCCATGATCGGGGTCCAGCAGGAGGTGGAGAAGATGTGCCAACCTCCATTTCAATGATTTGCGGAACTGGACCGACCACGGAGGCGGCCGCTCTGATCGCCTCGACAGTAGGGGTCCGAGTCACCCTAACGGCATTAGTGCTCGTCTGAGCCTGTTCGCTCGGCATGCTCGTCCGAGTTTGTTCGCTCGACCCCTGCTCGCCGATTTCCATCCTCGGTCTCTTCGGCGACGGAGCTTGTTCGCCAATCCCCTGCTCGGCCGAACAAGTACTCCTTTGCGGTCGGCTCGATTCCCCGGGCGGGGGCCGATGCTTGACTTACCTTCTTTCGCCTCTCCTCTGTTTTGTTATTTGAGCCTCGCTTTCGGCTGAATCTGAGCAAGCTCTGTGGCTTTTTTCTCTCCGAAAGCCATCTCGGTATGTTGGGATGTACTCACACAAGCTTGGTCTGGGAAAAGCTATAAACAAAATAATTCATTATGTAGAAAAGGATAACAGCCAGCAAAATGGCACAAAGCTTATTCAAATAAAAGAGGCAATCCTTACCAGTAGGATTAACAACAACAAGATGATGAGGGGGCACGAATAAACCTCATTTCTTCCTCTGATCGGCGGAATTCAGGGTTCTCACAGATCGTTCCGAGTGAGACTCGAGGTCAATTTGCCAAACGCTGCTAAAATAGCCGTCGTTGGTTTCCTTGTCCGTACCAGCTGGAATCCCTAAAATAAAGGGTAAGTTAAAATCAGTTCAAATTGAAGAACAAAAGACACAAAATCACTTACTTCGGTACACCCCGAAGTCAGTGGGGGTGTCTAAACGAGTGTTTGGTTCGCTTCCAGAAGCCGGGCTCTTCCAATCGGCCCCAACGAACCAAAATTTTTCCTTCCAATCACTGATTTTGTTCGGCACATCCTCAATGATTTTGCACTTGGCATTAGCTTGCATGAACAACCACCCATGTTTGCCCTTCGGATGGGTCAAGTGCACCAATCGAGCAAGTTCAATTTCTTGAGGATAGTATCTTGGCTTCATTTTGCCGAAAAAGTCGAGAAATTTATAATCATGTGCCACCCATTCGGCCATTTGCGTGATGGAAATGTTCCATTCCACGAGCAAAGCGGGTGATGGCGGTTGGAGGAATCGAAAGCCGAACTTCCATTGTGTCCAAGTTCAATGACACAACCCTCGGGGTTGGTCGGCCGCTCATCGAGGACCGGTGCCCGAAAAAAAGACATCCTTGGGGGTTTCGTAGTTTCTATGCAGCTGAGCGAGCATATCTACATCAATTATGCTCGATATCTTGCTCGCTGGGTACTCATTCTCAACCCTAATTCTTATGAGGTTGCTCGGGCCCATCAAAAACTATCTTGAGCATTATACTCGTTTATATGTTGGACTATGAGGGACACCAACAGGTATATCGAGTTCAAAATTTTGCTCACCACCTACCCCTATGTTCGATTCGGTTACATTCTCAGCCATCAAAATTTCCCCCCTCACAACATCGGCATTCCTATCTACATCAACATTATCAAAAGTCCTAGACCTAATTTGAGTTTGGGGCAAAGAATCGTCATTTGAATCATCCGAGAAATCACTACGGGCCAAGTCCCTATCCAATTCATTTTAGGGCTTTAAAATTGGAGGAAAGAAACGACAAAGGTTGCGAACATGCCAACGAAATCTGAATCCGAGATATTCATCTCCACAAGACGCATTAAGCGTCGCTACTGGGGATTCTCTTGTGAGAGGGGAAGAAGAACTATAGTGGTCGATTCTGGGGAACGAAGAGTTTGAGCAAGAGGCCATAATCGCAATAAGAGAAAGAATGCAGAGGTTACCTGAGTAAGATTCTTCACCGGAATGATGAAGCCCTGCCGGAAATTTTCAAACACTGAAAAGATTGAAAGACAGAGGCAAAAAGAAGAAGGAAGGAGAAAGGGTTTAAGGCGGTGAAATGAGGTATAAATATATACCGGATTCAATTTTGAAAATCTGGCACAAAATACGAAATGACTTCGACTATGGCCCAATAAGATTATAACAACCGGGTCAACAAATTCATCTTATTTACAGTTTATTTTACACGTACATGTTTTGTTTGTGAGTTGTTACCAAATTAGCCACATCATATTCCTCAAATAAAACGACTCGCGACACATGTCTTCCAAACCCACTGGGGTGTTAGTGTTAGTGTCCTAGAGATGATCTATTGTAAGGACATAATACTCGATAATATTCAGTTTGATTTAATATTCATTTAATATTAATGTATGGCAATACACTTGTTTGAATATTATGTTTGATTGTTTGCATTTATTCATGCAAGTGTTCCCATGAATCATTGTTGTCATTGAGGTTGTGAGAACTCGGATGACTTAAGCATGATTCTCAAATAGCCCCGATCAAGGATCATCAAGAATGGGATATTGATGATACAATGGAGATTGGTGTGCGATCTGCATCATACTCTTAGATAGTGTAGTAAGATCTCACTTACTACGAGATACTAGGTACCTCATGAGGGATGCACAAATACCTTAGAGAGTATTGGTACACCCATCCGAGAAATCGTTTGATGTATTTCCACTATATGTGTCTACAGGTGTCTCGGTTAGTGGGAGCGATGCGATACTCCTTTGACTTGATGTCAATATGCATGACATGTGTGGGATGATGAACTTTGACTATGACCGACACTTGCACCCTAAGCATGTGTAGATATGGCTTGGATTGGGTTCATCACGAAGTACATGTGCGTGGTAGTTGAGCCAAGAATAGGATTCATTACTCAAAGTGGATTTAGAGAGAATACTCATCTTCTCATCATAATTGGATCAAAGTCATCGGCCGATGCACGTCAACTTAGACTTTGTGGCTAAGTGTGATATACATGATCAATTAGTGATTAGAGATAATATGATTAAGTTATTTGAATAGACACTTCATCATGTTCAAGACTTAATCGAGTATTCGCGAATGAAAGGAGAAAATCGTAATAGCCCATGTTTCAGTTACAGGTAGTTGCACGTTTCTCGCAACGTACCTCATATATTGAGAATGTCTGATTTATTGTCTAGGGTTCAATTAAGACCGTTAGTTTGACTAATCGCTCGATATATGTGTTGGGGTTATACGTGAAAGTATGCTTTTACTTTGTATAACCTATGTATTAAACACTTATTTACTGAAATAAATTATTTATCATTGTTGCTTTAAATATGATTCAATGTTATATATATTTATTGCAAACCGTTCGTAGCAAGCGTTACATTGTAGTTAACGTGGTGATACCAGATCACAGAAGATCAAGTTAACAGTTCCTTGTATACGAGTGTGTGTCTCACAACTTAGATAGATCCGGACAATCTATTGGTAGAAGTTGATGTGTAAGGCTCAGATTGGCTTGTCTTGACCAAGAGATTACACTAGTGCATTCGATGCGCTGAAGCGGACCTACAGAGAGGATAAACTCATTCGCACTTACTTAAGGGATGAAGAGTTAGACCTCCGTGGTTGTTGATTTCTTAATCTCTGTCACTTAATCAGGACTGTGTGTGATTAGTAGTTATCGCTTTGACTTATAAATGGGAAGAGAATCATTGTGACTTCGATACCCTATATCTTGGGCAATAATATTAATTGCATGACAGTTGCTAAATTAATACAGAGAATCGTGTGCTTGCAAAAGTATTGCTTGATTGGTCCCCTTGGTGGGCCAGGAACCTTTATCATACCAAATCTTGCAAATAGAATTAATTTTTCGGTATGGATAATAAAGTTGGGCTGTCCTTACTCCAAGGATAAAAATATTAATTAATATAAAGCTTTTCAGTGGCTTAATTAATTAATGGACTAAATAATCTTAAACACGGGAAATAATAACCGGGAGCCATATTACCATAGTATGGGTTAAGATTGGATAGTGCAATATTAATTATATAGTGGTATTAATTAATATTATTGGGCTGAATTATATTGTGCCTCAATATTGGAATTCAGAAGCCCATTGAAAGGTCCATCTTAATTCTCCTAAAGGCCCCTCAAGTAGCCCAAATTATAGTCCAATAAATAAAAGGTGTTTAAAATAAAATAAATTTATTTTTGCAATATTTCCTATTATTTTCGAAAATATTAAAGAAAAGAGGGAGAAGGATTTTCTTGAAAATATTTTATGGAAAGGAGATAATGTATTCTTGGAATACAAGATTATTCCATAAATTCAAGAAAACTCCCACTTGGCTTCTTTAATAGTAAATTTTCGAAAATCTTGTATAAGAAAGGGAAGAAAGATTTTCTTGATTTTCTTGAAAATTTTTTATGGAAGATATGTATTCTTGGAATACAAGAATATCTCATAAATTCAAGAATGTTCCAATCTTGAAATTCTTTTCTTGTTTTTCAAAAATTTAGGCCAATTAAGGGTGTGAGATTTTTGTGGAAAAATACACATGGAAAGAAGAATATATTGGATATATTCAAGATTTTTTGGAGATCAAAAAAAGATATTTCCTAGCCCTAATTGCCTTGAAATTTTCGACCACCCCTCTACTTATAAATAGGGGATGAATTTTTCATTCCCAACTAGTGTTCCATGTGTTGGAAATATTATAAATCCACAAAGGTGGTGCAACAATTTTTTTTATTTTCCTTGTTTTATAAATCGTTCATCGGAAAACCTTCCACCGGGGTTATTGGACGAGGACTTGGGAATACTTGAGAAGGACTTTTGGTGGGTATCCAGATACTTGATCATGTTTGTCTCAGATCGTCTCTCCAACGGGTACGTTTACGTAAACTCCTAGAAATTCTGCATGCTAGGATCTCTTACGTGAAATTTTATTTGCATGTTTGTTGTTGGTTTAATTATTATTTGAATTCACTTAGGTAAATTCATGCTAGTAATAATTGTTGATTTAAATTTGTGTTTATGAGGTCATCCCGATAGATCCTGGCATATGTTATCCCAACAATATGAGGGTCTATGGGTCACACAACAAGTAGTTCCCTTTTACGGATTATAGTTGGTTGATTAAATGCTAAATTGGATTTAATATTTAATTTATGGAGAATTAATTAATAATAGATTAATTTGGAATTAATTATTATTAATATTTAATTAAATAAGAATTTTCAATAATAATATATGGAATATTATTGTAGGATTTAATATATATGGAATCAAATCCGTAGATATTTGATATACATGAGAATTAAATCCGTAGAGATTTTATATGTGGGAAATAAATCTAAAAGATTTATTTAAATAAAGATTAGAGATTTTATTTCCCAATCAGGTTAGCTTAAGATTTAAGCTGGACCTCTCATATATATATGACCTCTTGAGAATTCACAAACAACTTTAATTCATATTTCTCCATAAAATCTAGAATAGGAATTTTCCTAGCAAATTCCGTCTCAGATTCAACATTGGCAAATATGTGCAAGTCCGTGAACGAGGATTACGTGGATACCATAGTAGAGAAATATACGTACAATTTACTGTAAGATTTATCTTAGTAGAGAAATATGCGTACAATTTACTGTAAGATTTATCTTTATGTTTACACGTATTTAATTATGCAATTATATGTTCGTTGTTAGTGAATTGTTTAATTCTGATGCGCATGTATTACGTGTTTACGTGCCCCTAAATTCCAACAGTGATATCAGAGCTTCTGGCTCTCGTTTATAATTGCATAAAATTGTTTTATAAAAGAATTTTTTTTTTTATAAAACTGGGTGCGGTCGGCATCACCCAGAACCGCACCAAAATTATTTTGTATGTTGATGTTTTAATTGTTGGGGTGTGCGGTTTTAATAGTGTGACAAAGCAGATGGCTTTATTTGATGAAGCCACCCACTTCGTCTTCCTCGCTATGCGTCCCCTGATTTAGGATTTTCGAAACCCAAAACCGCATCCCTCTTTGACTGTACGCCGCTCGGCTAGGGGCGGAGACCTGTGGCGCATCGCTGGGCGACGCGTGGACCCGCTCGCCTCAGCACGACGGCGGCGCGCATCGATTCTATTGCCCAGTTTCCGAATCGTCTTCGTCTTTTCCGCGATGTTTGTACCCTCGTTTGATTTCCGAGGCGATGGCGGTTCGCCATCTTCGTCTTCGTTATGTCGACCTCTCACTCAAACCTTAGCGGCGGCGGCGCTCGATCTCCTTCGATTCGCTTAGAGCGAACCACCTATCGTATGAACTGAGCGGCGACGGCGATACACCTGCACGCCTGGGGCGATGCGGTGAAATCGCCCGTGCTCTAGATTCAACGACGGCAGCCCGCTTCCCTCCACTGTTTGCGTTCGCTGCGAAATTGGGTTGACCCGGTCTCGCGTCGCCTATGGCGGCATCGATTCGTCCGCCTCGTTTTGCTTCTAACGCTGACTGGTTGCCCGTCGTTGTCTCCTTGCCCTGGTTGTGAACTTGATTTTGGTACTGTATTCCCCATTATTTGGGATTGTGGGTGCCGATTTTGTGCAATGAATAACCTGTTTCTTGTTCAATTGACTTCGTTCTTCTGGGTTCGATTTCGATTGCTACAGATGGACAAATTTGATGAATTTATTAGATTGATTCTAAAATTGTTGATGATTTAGGTTGGTATTTGGAAACGGTTGTCCCAAATTACAGATTGAATGCTGTCGAATTTGGACGGTGATGGCGAAGGGCTGTTTTGCAAATTTTATTTGGAACAGACCCTATAATGCAATTTTGAAAATTGCATCTGAGCCCCTAACAATAAAACAATTAAAATCTGATTTTGTAAATTAATTTGATTAATTTAAAATTGGATATTGGTTGGACCAAAATAATTAATTGGATTAATTATTATATTTTAATAATTTAAAATTGAATTTAAATTGGATTTTGAAGTTTGATTTAAAAAGGAATTATTAAACCCCACTCGTTTAACCTTTTAAATTTAATTCGTTAAACGGTTTTACAGTCCGCATTATTAATGTTTGGGTAGGCGGCGTCCAATAATTATCGGACCGTATTATTATTTGGGTAGACGGAGCCCATATAAATGTTAATCCATGTAAAAATCATGTTTGGGTAGGCGGTGCCCAATAATTGCTCAAATGTGATATAGATTAACATGTTGGATCTCGATTAAGCAATTAATACACCGTTTTTAAAACATTCCTCACTAAAATATGGTTTTCTCATTAATTTGATAAGACGTCTTCCATCAAAATTAAAAGTAAACCAGAGATTTCATTCCAATGAGTACTTAAAGGCCCTCGTCTTTTGCTCGGATCTACATTTAATGGGACTTTTATAGGGACATGTAATGTCTCCGCTTGATGGTTGTAAACCAACTTAACTTTATTTATTTACCGCCCATGTAACAAAGGGTAAGGGACATCGGTCGAACTAGGTTCGACAAAACTAGAATGCGTTTTTTTGCAATTGGTTTGGAGACCTCTGGGTTATCTTTATTGTAATGATCAAACCCTCATTTGGGATTATGATAGTAGGAATGTGGATCTAGTCCATTATAATTTATATTTGATATAAATTCGTCTTTTTAGATGAAGTCGTTAAGTATGTGAAAATAATGGAGACAAAATAAACACAAAAGGCAAGTCGTATTTATTTTGATTCTTGAATATTGATCATAGGAATTATCGTTTTAATTCTCGTTTTATTTTATTTCTCTTGGTTAGTTGAAATATATAATCGTTATTGAGATGTGTTTTGGAAACAAACAAATTGTTACAGAGCAAAATTTTTACGGGTGGCAACCTAAACATGTGTTTGGTCTAAAAAGCGGGAAAAAGATTAAAGACGTGTTGGACACGCGATCCTCATTACCTAAATTTGGTTTCTTAAGACAACTTCGTTTGGCGAAGAATTTCGAAAAAGCATCAAAATGATCTTCCAGGATCGATGTGTGATGTTGCTCGGCATGACTCACGAATTACTTAAAATGACATGAGAAAATGGGTCCTTTCGAGATGCTCAAGCATGTCGAAGGATCTCTTTGATTCTGAATCTCGTTTTGAAATTTATGAAATGATGAGAGATCTGTTCAGATGTCGATTAGCTGAAGAAGTGAATGTTTCACCTCATGTGCTTGAGATGATAGGCCTAATTGAGAAACTTGGTAATTTAGGCATTGAGCTAAAAGACCAATGTTTCCATTTATGTTATCCTTGATCTTAGGATTCATATTTTTAACTTCATTGTGGACTACAATATGAATAAGGCGGATGCGACCATGCCTGAACTTCACAACATGCTCAAGACTTTTGAGTTCACTATCACTAAGATGATGTTCAAAAGAATGAACGGGTAGACAAGGATGTGTATCTCTACTATAGTAGAAAAAAGCCTTTGGAAGAATACTATAAGGTTACTCGTTTCTAAAAAGGAAGGCCTTTGGGTCTTACGGCACTAGAACATGTATGTTTGTTATTATGATGGACATATCCACAAATAATCTTTAGCTTTGTTGGGTATTGAATCTGGGATATGGCTCACACATTTGTCTACGAATGTGAAGGGGCTCATGTGTCTTTAGGGCGGTTAGGCGGGTGAAGTCGTCTTACGTGGAAGCGGAGGCAAGAGTTCTTCTTGAGCGTGTGGGACTTATGTGTTGGAACTTACCCTTTGGTTTTAGATTAGAACTTAATGATTGTCATTTCGTTCTTCCTATTACTTATAACATTATTGTCATTCCTATGTTAGACATTGAGGGTTATTCCTTCCATTTTAGTGATAATAATTGTTATTTCACGTTGAATGGTGTGGTTTGTGGGAATGCCCCTATGGTGAATGGTTTATACTTGTTGCATTGTGGATATAATGTTCTTAATATACAAAATAAAAGACTCAACCTCATTAATCATGAAAACCCGACTTACTTGTGGCATTGTAGACTTGATCATGTAATCGAGAAAGGAATTGCAAGGTTAAGAAAGTTAGACTACTTAACCCCATTTGACTTTGAGTCTTATGGAGATTGTGAATCTTGTCTCAAGGGCAAGATGATCAACAAACCTTTCGAGGAAAGGGGTGCGTGCGAAAGAAGTTCTAGAGTTGATCTCTGATGATGTTTGTGGACCATTGTCCTCTAGCTAGGGGGTTACTTGGATACTTCATCACTTTTCTTGATGATTTCTCAAGATACGGATCGTGTATCTTATGAAACATAAATTGAATCTTTTGAAAAATTCAAAGAGTTTAAAAATTTGAAGTAGAGAAGTAACTTGGTAAGAGTATCAAGACTCTTGATCGGATCGAAGTGAATACCTTAGCCGTGAATTCTTTGATTACTTGAAGTTACATAGAATCTAGTCACAATGGACTCCTAGGAACACCTCACATGAGCGTGTGTGTCAGGAGGAGAAACCAAACCATGTTAGACATGGTGAGGTCCATGGTGAGCTTTTCTCTCTTCCGACATTCTTATGGGGATCGCGTTATAAATCTCAATTTACATTTTGAATAGGATTCCATTTAAATCGGTTGAGCATACACCATATGAACCATGGTGTGGTGAAAGCCAACTTTTACACATATCAAACATGGGGTTGCCCGTGATTGTGAAAAGGATGCTTACCGGCAAGTTGGAATCCAAAGGTGAAAAAAGGGTTACTTTGTGGGATATCTAAGGAAACTAAAGGATATTGCTTCTATCGAGAAACAATCGTTGATTGTTTCTAGCGACTAAGTTCTCGAAAAGACTATGTCTTTAAGGAACAAGGTAAATGGTGATAGAACTTGAAGAAATTCAAGAACCACAAATTAACTAAGAGAATCGATATCTTGTCAAAGCAACATGACAAAGAATCGATTGGGGAGCATTCAAGAACTTTCACGGTGGGAGTCTTTCACTCAGGTGATCGTCTCTTCACCCGGTGGGAGGCGTAATTAGAGTATGCTTGCGGTGCAAGAACCTCCAAAGTAAATTTGAATGAGAACAACATAGTTCAAACTCCCGCCCAAAAGGCATCTGAAAGTGTAGCTCTTGAGGACTCTCCGGACATTGATGAAATCGATGCACCACAAATTTTTCATGATCAGAATGTACAACCTGCACAACCACAACTCCATAAGTCAATTAGGAATCGTAATCCGCCCATTAGTTACGGTTACCTCTTGGAGGAACTCGATAATATGGGCATACCAGATAAGGACGATCCTAATACTTATTCTGAAGCAATATCAGATATTGATTTAGGGAAGTGGCATGAAGCCATGAAATCCGAGAAGGACTCGATGTACACCAATCAAGTCTGGGACTTGGTTGAATTGCCTAAAGGGGTTAGACCCATATGTTGCGATTGGGTCTTCAAGCGTAAGACTGATGCAAATGGTAAAGTACAAACCTACAAAGCTAGGTTGGTGGAGAAGGGCTATAGTCAACACAAAGGCATTGACTATGGTGAGACCTTCTCACCGGTTGCAAAGATCAAGTCCATTCGAATTTTACTTGCGATAGCAGCACACTATGATTATGAGATTTGACAGATGGATGTCAAAACAACTTCCCTCAATGGAAACATTGATAAGGAAGTGTTTATGACTCAACCGGAAGGTTTTACATCTAAGTCAAATTCTAATCTAGTATGCAAGCTAAAGATATCCATTTATGGATTGAAGCAAGCTTCTAGGAGTTGGAATATCCGATTTGATGAAGCTATCAAGTTTTGACTTCATCAGAAATTCGGAAGATCCTTGCATTTATTGTAAATGCAGCGGGAAGAATATTGTTTTCATAATTGTGTATGTCGATGACATATTGATTTTTGGAAAACAATATCCCGTTAATGCAGTCCGTTGAAGATTGGTTGCCAAGACCTTCATAATGAAGGATCTTTGTGAAGCCTGCTACATCTTAGGGATCAAGATCCACATGGATAGATCCAAGAGGATGATGAGGCTGTCACAGTCCACCTATGTAGACAAGGTGTTGAAGCGTTTTGCGATAGAGAACTCTAAGAGAGGGTCTCTACTGGTAAATCATGAGATAAAGCTGGCAAAGAAGGATTGTCCTTCTGTTGAAGCTGATATCAAACACATAAAGGATGTCCCATATGCATATACAATTGGGTCAATCATGTACGTCATGACTTGCACTAGGCCAAATGTGGCCTACGCTATCAACATCACTGGTAGATACCAACAGAATTCGGGTGAGTCTCACTGGATTGCTGTTAGGATCATTCTGAAGTATCTTAGATGAACTAAAGAATGTTTCCTTGTTTATGGTGGACAGTCAGAGCTAGTAGTGACTGGTTAAGCTGACACAAGTTTCCAATCCGACTATGATGATTACAAATCACAGTCAGGTTACGTTTCACTCTCAATGATGAGGCGGTCAGTTGGAATAGTTCCAAGCAAGTCAACCGCAGATTCAACAACTGAAGTTGAGTACATTGTTGTATCAGAAGCCTCAAGGAGGTTGTCTGGATTTTATAGTTCTTAAGAGAACTAGAGGTAGTTTCGAGTGTCAGTTGTCTAATAAAGTTGTATTAAGACAACGTTGGTGCGATTGCGCAAGCAAAGGAATCGAGATCGACAAGCATGTACCTAGACTTATCATTTGATCCGAAAGGTCATAAGGATAGGAGAAATGGAATTAAAATGTATTCCCACATATTTAATTTGGAAGATCATTTCACCAAAACACTGAGTGTTCATGTACACACTAGACATTTGATGGTCTAGGGGTTAGACATGTAGGTGATTGACTCTAGTCCAAGTGGGAGATTGTTAGTGTTAGTGTCCTAGAGACAATCTATTGTAAGGATATAATACTCGATGATATTCAGTTTGATTTAATATTCATTTAATATTAATGTATGGCAATACACTTGTTTGAATATTATGTTTGATTGTTTGCATTTATTCATGCAAGTGTTCCCATGAGTCATTGTTGTCATTGAGGTTGTGAGAACTCAGATGATTTAAGCATGATTCTCAAATAGCCCGATCAAGGATCATCAAGAATGGGATATTGATGATACAACGGAGATTGGTGTGCGATCTGCATCATACTCTTAGAGAGTGTAGTAAGATCTCACTTACTACGAGATCTTAGGTATCTCATGATGGATCACAAATACCTTAGAAGGGTATTGATACACCCATCAGAAACCGTTTGATGTATTTTCCACTATATGTGTCTCACGGTGTCTCTCGGTTAGTGGGGAGCGATGCGATACTCCTTTGACTTGAGGTCAATACGACATGTGTGGGATGATGAACTTTGACCATGACCGACGCGCAGACCCTAACCATGGGTAGATATGGTTTTGGATTGGGTTCATCACGAAGTACATGTGCGTGGTAGTTGAGCCAAGAATAGGATTCATTCCTCAAAGTGGATTTAGAGAATACTCATCTTCCGTCATAATTGGATCAAAGTCATCGGATGATGCCAACTTAGGCTGTGTGGCTAAGTGTGATATACATGATCAATTAGTGATTAGAGATAATACGATTAAGTTATTTGAATAGACACTTCATCATGTTCAAGACTTAATCGAGTATTCGCGAATGAAAGAAGGAAATCGTAATAGCCCACGTTTCTCGCAACGTACCTCATATATTGAGAATGTCTGATTTATTGTCTAGGGTTCAATTAAGACCGTTAGTTTGACTAATCACTCGATATATGAGGGCCTATGGGTCACACAACAAGTAGTTCCCTTTTACGGATTATAGTTGGTTGATTAAATTTTAAATTGGATTTAATATTTAATTTATGGAGAATTAATTAATAATTGATTAATTTGGAATTAATTATTATTAATATTTAATTAAATTGGATTTAATTAAATAAGAATTCCCAATAATAATATATGGAATATTATTGTAGGATTTAATATATATGGAATCAAATCCGTAGAGATTTGATATACATGAGAATTAAATCCGTAGAGATTTTATATGTGGAAAATAAATCTAAGAGATTTATTTAAATAAAGATTAGGGATTTTATTTCCCAATCAGGTTAGCTTAAGATTTAAGCTGGGCCTCTCCTATGTATATGAGCTCTTGGGAATTCACAAACAACGTTAATTCATATTTCTCCTAGAATAGGAATTTTCCTAGCAAATTTCGTCTCAGATTCAAAGCTAGCAAATCTGTGCAAGTCCGTGAACGGGGATTATGTGGATACCATAGTAGAGAAATATGCGTACAATTTACTGTAAGATTTCTCTTTATGTTTACACGTATTTAATTATGCAATTATATGTTCGTTGTTGGTGAACTGTTTAATTCCGTTGTGCATGTATTACGTGTTTACGTGCCTCTAAATTCCAACACTGGGCATGCCGAGTTGATCCAGAAACTGCTATCATCCCTTACCCATGGACACCCCCAAACTCGGACACTCTTCCCAGTACCAATCTTCCACCGAACTCTAGCTTGTAGTAATCCTTGGCTTGCAAAAATGCTAGACCAAGTATAACTAGGGTTCGAACCCAGACGTGCATCAAAAAATGACGAATTCGGGTAGTAACGAGCTTTTAACACTCTACTAACAAGTGACGTGTGATCACGAATAAGCCTCCAGCCCATCTTCCCTAGTAAAGCCACATTGAAGAGATGGAGATCACAAAAACCTCGTCCGCCCACCTCTTTCAGAACAGAAACACGTTCCCACTTCATCCATTTAACCCCTTTCGCCTCTCCACCCCCACTCTCCCACCAAAATTTGCTGAGCATCACATGTAATTCATCAAGTAGAGTAGACGGGAGTAAAAAAGTGGACATACAATATGTAGGAATTGCCTGAGCGGCGGATTTTATAAGCACCTCCTTACCCACCTTGGAAATCTTCCGACCCCTCCAACCTTGTAATTTCTTCCACAACCGCTCCTTAATATAGTTGAAGATAGCTCATTTATTTCGCCCTATTAATGATGGTAAACCCAAGTATCTCCATGTGTTAAGTGGATTGAAAACACCCAGGATACCTTTTAATTCATCACGCCTATCTTCTTGGACATTCTTGCTAAAGAAAATCCCAGATTTGTCAAAGTTAATAGCTTGGCCAGAGACATTCTCATAAGCGATCAGAATTTGTTTCAATCTAGTGCACTCTTCCACGGTGGCATTGCAAAATAGTAAACAATCATCCGCAAACAGGAAATGAGAAACACTCGGAGCACCTCGACATACACGATTGCCATGCAAGCTTCCTCCATGCAAGCATCGTTCAAGGCAGCAGATATACCCTCGGTACAATGTAGGAACATATATGGGGACAATGGATCCCCTTGTCGAAGGCCCCTCCCTGGAACAATCGGACCCACAACATCATCATTGACCTGAATTGAGTATTTGACTGACCAAACACAAAGCATCATCAAATTGACCCACTTATTCAGAAATCCCAATCTCTGAAGTACTCTTTCAAGGTACGTTCAGTCAAACCTATCATAGGTTTTACTGATATCTATTTTGGATAGTGCAATATTAATTATATAGTGGCATAAATTAATATTAATGGGCTGAATTATATAGTGGCTCAATATTGGAATTCAGAAGCCCATTGGAAGGTTCATCTTAATTCTCCTAAAGACCCCTCAAGTAGCCCAATTAAAGTCCAATAAATAAAAGGTGCTTAAAATAAAATAAATTATTGTTGCATTATTTCCTCATTTTTTTCGAAAATATTAAAGAAAAAGAGGGAGAATAATTTTCTTGAAAAAAATTTATGGAAAGGAGAAAAGTATTCTTGGAATACAAGATTATCCCATGAATTCAAGAAATCTCCCACTTGGTTTCTTTAATGGTAATTTTCGAAATATATAGAGAAATAATAGGAAGAATGATTTTCTTGATTTTCTTGTAAAGATTTTTATGGAAAAAGATATGTATTCTAGGAATACAAGAATATCTCATAAATTCAAGAAAGATCCAATCTTGAAAGATCCCCTATTATTTTCGAAAATTTGGCTAAATAAGGGTGTGAGATTTTTGTGGAAAAATACACATGGAAAGAAGAATATATGAGATATATTTAAGATTTCTTGGAGATCAAGAAAAGATCTTTCCTAACCTTATTTTGAGTCCAAAATTTCGTCCCTCCCCCCTCTATATAAATAAGGGGATGAATTTTTTCATCCCCAGTGTTCCATGTGTTGGAAATATTAGAAATCCACAAAGGTGGTGCAACAATTGTTTATTTTCCTTTGTTTTATAAATCGTTCATTGGAGAACCTTCCACCGGGGTTATTGGACAAGGACTTGGGAATACTTGAGAAGGACTTTTGGTGGGTATCCAGATATTTGATCATGTATGTCTCAGACCGTCTATCCAACGGGTACGTTTACGTAAACTCCTAGAAATTCCGCATGCTAGGATCTTTTACATGAAATATTATCTGCATGTCGTTGTTGGATTAATTATTATTTGAATTCACTTAGGTTAATTCATGATAGTAATAATTGTTAATTTAAATTTGTGTTTATGAGATCATCCCGATAGATCATGGCATATGTTATCCCAACAACTGGTATCAGAGCCCTGGTTCGGGCTCTGATCTTTTAAACTGTAATTTCAATTGTTGTTCATTAAATTTGAAATTGGATAGTAGAACTGTTAGATATGTTTTGCAGGTATCCAATTGTCATGGTATTTTAATGTGCTTATTTGCATGCAAATAAATTGTGGTTTTTAATTCGATTCGTTCGAATTCATTTTGCCTCGTGAGAAAATCCACGAGTAGATTAGAATTTGTTTGATTTGTTCAATGTAATAGACTAGTCTAGATCTAGGTTTATTTATTTTCGTAAATAAATTATAACTCGAACATGAACGAAGATGGAGACGGAGAATTAAAGACAAACGCCCAGCGCCTCGGACGACATGAGCCAGCCCGAACAAGCGAGTTAGGTCGAACGCTAGCGACATGCCGCACAACCCGACGATCGCAAGACGGGGGCGCGCTGGCGTGCATAGCCGACGTAGGTCGGGCACTTTGGGGATGATCCAGGCGGCGTCGCTGCTTGAAAACCAGATGATCTCGCGGGAAATTTAGCGTAGGGCGTGGGGACCTTGGACGAGGCGAGATGTAAGCGGGTCATGGACCCCGCGAGGTGGCTTCGATGCTCAAGGCCGTGGACGCCGTCTGGTGATGACCGGGATGCTCAGAATGCGGCGCACGCGATGACTGATCCGGGTCGTGAAGGCCATCGGGATCGGACATCGTCCTAACCCGAAATGGAGGACATTCTTTGAAGAATTATTGCGGATTCAGTGGGAGCCTTTCGAGACGAACGATGAAGGTAAAAGAAGAGAAGATTTATCAAGATCAAGATTTGGATTTAAACCATGACAGTTGGATATATGTGCCCAACTTGATTTATTTTGTCTTGATGCTTGTTTTAAATTCGTGCAATTTTTTTTGTTTAAATGTGTTTGCATGATTTAGAATTGTCTAAAGAAAATCTCACTTTCAAAAATTACTAAGTATGTTTCATTGACAAATTTTATTCCGGATAATAAAATTACATCAAATTTGACCTCCATGATTTATTTATTTGTGAATTATTTTGGAGAAATTTCCCCCACGGAACGGCCAAAAGATGGTTTTCACATGAATAAATTCCCAAAAGGATGATTGTGAATTATTATTAGTGGCGATGATGACCCTTCCCACGAGGCTCGTACAAAGCGAAGTAATAATTATGTATTTAATCATGGTTATTACTTAGGTATAAAATTGATATGCATATACTTCCCTGAAGTCCCTGTCAATATTATATTGGTCAAGTGGGAGACGACTATTAATTTTGAATTAAAGGTTTGTAATTGTTCTTGTTTGTAACCTGCTTGAATGTGTTTAAATAGACAGTTCACCCCACGTGACCTATTTAAACTGTTTTGAGATGTCAGCTGATGCTTATTCATATTGTTTTGAGATTTTGATATGAATAAAGTGATCGAATTATGTGATATTTTGTACTTGTACAAATTGCTATTTATTTCAGTTCAACATGTCGCAACCTTTTAATCCATTGTTAATATACTTAAAGTCAATAGAATTGTATAGGAAACTATGCTGATTGGAAATGAAAAGTTATGATTGTCCTAACTGCACAAAAGCACAAGTGGATTCTTGACACACCAAAACCAGATGAGCCAACTGACGAGTCAAAAATGCTGGACTCGTCAGATCACCTTGCAAGAGATGTTGTCGCTGAAAATGGTGGAGGGCAACCCCGTAGGGGATTACGTCCTCAAAATAGATGGCCCATCTGAACAAACTTGAGGTTCTGGGTGCAGATTATGATCTGGAGACCCAGATCAATTTAGTACTCCACTCTCTGCCCAAAAGTTTGAGCACTTTGGCCTCGCTAGCTGATTTGTTGCAAGCTTTGGTCACGGCAGAGACATTGATGTGGCACCAAACTCAAGCTTTGACGACAAGTGGTCCGTTTTCATCTTCTAGGCCAAGGGAAGGCAAGAAGAAGAAGAGGACCAAAAGCCATAAGCAATCAAACTCAACCATTGCCAAGGGCAATGGTAAGATGAGGAATGCTGGTGGTGTCAAGGAAAATCTAAATGGGAAGTGCTTAAACTGCGGTGAAAGAGGACAATGGAGGTTTGCCTGTTCCAACCCCAAAATGGCTGGAAAGAAAGGTAATTCTCACGCACTAATTATTGAAGCTTGTTTAACATCGTATACTTGTCATTCGTGGGTAGTTGATACAGGATCCACTAATCATGTTTGCTTCACGGGTTCAAACTGACCCGGCAACTTAGTGGAAGTGAGGTCCTCATCACACTAGACGATGCTACGAGAGTAGCAGCTGAAGCAGTGGGAGACGTGCACCTGTCTTTTGAAGACAAGATTTTAGTTTTGAGAGATGTTCTTTACGTGCCAGTTTTTCATAAAAAAAACCTGATTTTAGTTTCTAAACTATTCAATGATGGATATTCTGTTCTTTTTTCTAAGCAAATTACTGTTTACCGTAACGATGTGTTTATCTGTCATGGAACTTTACGGAACAATCTCTATACTATTAACCGTGCACACCACTCACAAAATGCATCTTATAACACATCGACTGTTTCATGCAATAAGAGAAAACGTTCAGAAAATGTGAACGAGACACTTCTATGGCATCTAAGATTAGGTTATATTAATCTAAACAGGATCCAAAGATTGGTGAAAGATGGTTCGCTGTCGGACCTAAAGTTAGAACCACTTCCAACCTGCGAATCATGTTTGGAGGGTAAAATGACCAAGAGGGCATTTGAAGCCAAGGGGAATAGAGCCACAGAAGTGTTGCAAATCGTTCATACTGACATGTGTGGTCCAATTTCAACCAAAGCTAGAGGTGGCTATGAGTATTTCGTGACTTTCATCGATGATTACTCAAGGCTCGGGTACATTTTTCTCATGAAACACAAATCGGAAACCTTTGATAAATTCAAGGAATTCAAAGCCAAAGTGGAGAATCATAGGGAAAAGAGTATCAAGTTTCTATGATCTGGTCGTGGAGGCGAATACCTCAGCGATGAGTTTTTGAACTATATCTCATTGAAGCGAGGGCATTGTTTCCCGATTATTCGCACCGGAACCCCTCAACAAAATGGGGTTGCAGAATGAAGAAACAGAACACTCTTAGAAATGTTCAGATCCATGATGAGTTATTCAGATCTACCCAAGTCGTTTTGGGGTCATGCCTTGGAAACAGCGGTTTACGTTCTGAATCTGGTGCCATCCAAATCGGTTCCCAAAACCCCTAAAGAGTTGTGGACCGCGCAAGCCCAGTCTGAGACACCTCAGGATTTGGGGGTATCCGGCATACGTGCTAGACAAGGAAGCCGATAAGTTGGACGACATTTGGAACTAAAAGGTTGTTTATAGGATATCCGTAGGAACGAAAGGGCATGTTCTATGGTCCGAAGATCAAAAGGTAGTAATAAAAGCACGCACTTTCGATTTTTGGAAGAAGACTTTATGAACAATCGAAAGCCCAAAAGTGAGATTACCTTAAATGAAATAAGAGGGCAAACTCCTATACCAAGCTATCAAAGTTGATATACCAAAGCGTCACCGCAAACACAATTGGAACCTCGTCATAGTGGGAGGGTTGTCCAGATAACTTTGAGAGTCTCGTGGGGATAGGAGAATCTTTGGATTTGATCCCGTGGATAGTGAATCGGACCCTGGTCCCTGAGGAGGCGGTCAAGATAAGGACTCAAAATCTAGCAAAGCTGCGATGGAAGCCGAGATGGACTCAATGGATCATAATCGGTGTGGGGAGCTAGTTGAACCACCCGGTGGGGTAAAAACTCATTGGATGCAAGTGGGTCTACAAAGGAAAAAAAGGACCAGGACGGGAAGGTGAAAACCTTTAAAGTTAGGCTTGTAGGCAAAGGGATACACTTCGGAAAAGAGGGTATCGATTATGAAGAAACCTTTTAAGCCTATAGCCATGCTTAAGTCCATCCATCCGTATTCTCTTGGCAATAGTTGTGCATCTAGATTTTGAGATCGACAAATGGATGTCAAGGCGGCTTTCTTAACGGAGTCTTGACGAAGAAATCTATATATCAACAATCAGAAGGTTTCATCGAAAAAAAGGCAAGAACACCTTGTGTGCAAGGTGAGGAAGTCCATTTATGGATTTGAAGCAAGCATCTCGGCTTTGGAACCAATGTTTTGATCATGTAATCAAATCTTATGGATTTGATCAAAAGCGATTCGAGAGTTGTGTTTATAGAAAGTGTTACAGGCGCCTTGGTATTCCTGGTACTATACGTAGACGATATTCTGCTCATCGGAAACGATGTAAAGTTTTTGTCAGGCGTAAGGGTATGGCTGTCAAAACAGTTTGATATGAAGGACTTAAGGGGAAGCCGATCATATTCTTGGGATCAAGATCACTCGAGATCGAAAGAAAAGAATGATCGAACTTATCATAAGCTTTCATACATATATACCGATTTTGAAGCGTTTGAAAGATGCAAGATTCCAAGAAGGGTTTTGTACCTTTCAGGCACGGAATCCATCTATCGAAAGACATGTGTCCCAAGATGCAAAGGGAGATAGATGACATGAGAGAAATTCTTTATGCGTCGGCAGTAGGAAGTCTCATGTATGCAATGTTGTGTACGAGACCGGATATCTGCTACATCGTAGGCATGGTAGCAAGATATCAAAGTAATCCCGGAGATCAACATTGATTTCTTTGTTAAGAACATCCCGGAAATATCTGAAAAAAGAACTCGAGATAGAATGTTGGTTTATCGATCGAGCCGGTTTATTTCGATGGGATACCGGACTCGGATTTCAATGGAACTAGATTAAGACTATCTACCTCGGTTGGTGTGTTTTCATTTTGGGAAGTGTAGCCATGAAATGGACGAGTATGAAGCAGAAATGCATCATTGACTCAACCATGGAAGCCGGGTAAGTAGTTGTTTGTGAAGTAGGGAAGGAACCAGTTTGGCTCTAGATCTTCTTAGTGGACTTGGATGGAGTTCCGAATTTGTCTAGCAATATTTGCTAGGGGCAGTTGCAAATTCAAGGGAACCAAGAGTCCACGAGTCAAACAAACACACTGAAGGAAAGAAATCTTCGATGAGAAATCATTAAGAGATGAGATGTAGAGGTGGCTAAGATCGCATTGAAGGATAACCTAGTTAATCCTTTCACAAAGTGTCTGCCTCTGGAAACATTCAAGAGACATGTGGGAGGAATGGTTGTCAAGTGCGTAGTCAATCTGCTTTGAGTATATGTGGGAGAGATATTATTAGGTTCGTGTAGGTGGCATTAGATGTCATGTAGAACTACACGAGACGTGTTGTGGTATACTTAAAAGCAGACTTTGAGTATAAGTGGGAGATTGTTGGGGTTATACGTGAAAGTATGCTTTTACTTTGTATAACCTATGTATTAAACACTTATTTACTGAAATAAATTATTTATCATTGTTGCTTTAAATATGATTGAATGTTATATATATTTATTGCAAATCGTTCATAACACGTGTTACATTGTAGTTAACGTGGTGATACCAGATCACAGAAGATCACGTTAGCAGTGCCTTGTAAACGAGTGCGTGTTTCACAACTTAGATAGATCCGAACAATCTATTGGTAGAAGTTGATGTGTAAGGCTCAGATTGGCTTGTCTTGGCCAAGAGATTACACTAGTGCATTCGATGTGCTGAAGCGGGCCTACAAAGAGGATAAACTCATTCGCACTGACTTAAGGGATGAAGAGTTAGACCTCAGTGGTTGTTGATTTCTTAATCTCTGTCACTTAATAAGGACTGTGTGTGATTAGTATTTATTGTTTTGACTTATAAATGGGAAGAGAATCATTGCGACTTCGATACCCTATATCTTGGGCAATAATATTAATTGTACGACAATTGCTAAATTAATACAGAGAATCGTGTGCTTGCAATGTCTTGCTTGATTGGTCCCCTTGGTGGGCCCGGAACCTTTATCATACCAAATCTTGCAAGTAAATTTATTTTTCGGTATGGATAATAAAGTTGGGCTGTCCTTACTCCAAGGATAAAGATATTAATTAATATAAAGCTTTTCAGTGGCTTAATTAATTAATGGACTAAATAATCTTAAACACGAGAAATAATGACCGGGAGACATATTACCGTAGTATGAGTTAAGTTGGATAGTGCAATATTAATTATATAGTTGCATTAATTAATATTAATGGGCTGAATTATATTGTGGCTCAATATTGGAATTTAGAAGCCCATTGGAAGGTCCATCTTAATTCTCCTAAAGACCCCTCAAGTAGCCCAATTAAAGTCCAATAAATAAAATGTGCTTAAAATAAAATAAATTATTGTTGCATTATTTCCTCATTTTTTTCGAAAATATTAAAGAAAAAGAGGGAGAAGAATTTTCTTGAAAAGATTTTATGGAAAGGAGATAAGTATTCTTGGAATACAAGATTATCCCATGAATTCAAGAAATCTCCCACTTGGTTTCTTTAATGGTAATTTTCGAAATATATAGAGAAATAATAGGAAGAATGATTTTCTTGATTTTCTTGAAAATATTTTTATGGAAAAAGATATGTATTCTAGGAATACAAGAATATCTCATAAATTCAAGAAAGATCCAATCTTGAAAGATCCCCTATTATTTTCGAAAATTTGGCTAAATAAGGGTGTGAGATTTTTGTGGAAAAATACACATGAAAATAAGAATATATGAGATATATTCAAGATTTCTTGGAGATCAAGAAAAGATCTTTCCTAACCTTATTTTGAGTCCAAAATTTCGTTCCCCCCCTCTATATAAATAAGGGGATGAATTTTTTCATCCCCTAGTGTTCCATGTGTTGGAAGTATTAGAAATCCACAAAGGTTGTGCAACAATTGTTTATTTTCCTAATTCGTTCATTGGAGAACCTTCCACCGGGGTTATTGGACGAGGACTTGGGAATACTTGAGAAGGACTTTTGGTGGGTATCCAGATACTTGATCCTGTCTGTCTCAGACCGTCTCTCCAATGGGTACGTTTACGTAAACTCCTAGAAATTCGCATCTTTAGGATCTTTTACGTGAAATATTATTTGCATGTCGTTGTTGGATTAATTATTATTTGAATTCACTTAGGTTAATTCATGATAGTAATAATTGTTAATTTAAATTTGTGTTTATGAGATCATCCCGATAAATCCTGGCATATGTTATCCCAACATTCTTGCCTTCAGTGAACACATCATTCCCGACCGTAGCCCAGCAATGTTGAAAAAAGCTGGATTAAAGTCGTCCGGCCCAGGAGCTTTGTCCAGGTGCATCTGCTTAATCGCCGTCAAGAACTCATCAGGCGTGAACTCAAGTACAAGGGTAGTGTTCTGGTCTTCAGAAATCATGCCTCCAATAGATTGAACAAATTGGTCATCTTCCACAACATTATCATTCGCCAAAAATAGATTAGCAAAGTAATCTCCAATATTTGAACAAAGATCGGCCTATCCCTCAATCCACTCTCCCGCCTCATTCCGAAGCTTTGTCACCTTATTACATGTCCTACGGTACTTGCTGTTTGGTGGAAGAACTTCGAGTTAACATCCCCGTCGCGTAACCAATACACCTTGGCACGCTGCTTCCAAAAACATTCCTCTTGGACCAACAACTTGCCCAATGCATACTTTGCTATCTTATATTCGCGTCTCCCATTGGCACTGAAATCTCCTTGCAACTCAGCAATCTGTGTTTCGAGCTCTCTCTTCTCGTGGCGAAACTGTGCATCAACCATGTTACCCCATAGCATAAGTGTCTCGCCCATCGCACCCAACTTACTCAAAAACCCAAGGTTGTTGAAACTATTCCAGCTTCGACGAACCACAGTCTTCATATCTTTCTCGAAGACCCATCTATTTTTGAACTGAAAAATCCGTCGTCTGTTCCTTAATGCAACTGGTGAAGTATCCAAAATAATTGGATTATGATCCGAAGTAGGTGCAGCAACATTCGTGAGAGATGCCCTGGGAAAAAGTGCATGCCAAGAAGGTGTTCACATTGCCCGATCAAGACGTTGTTCGACAGCAGTTATGGGGTCTCTACCCCGAGACCAAGTAAAAGGATAACCCGTTAACGTGAAATCATAAAGATTACAATCCGTTATAGCATCTCTAAAATCCCGAAATAGCCACTGGGGATGCTCCACCCTACCCCTTTTATCTGCAGTAGTTAAGAGGTCGTTATAGTCACCTATGCACATCCACAGATTATCATTAACCAAACTCAATTGTCGTAGAAGCTGCCAAGAAATGTGGCGACGACTTCGTTCAGGAACCCCATAATAACCAGTTAATCGCCACACACCATTAGGGTCGGCAACATTAAGATCAATATGATTATTGGAGAAAGACAAGACCAAAACAAAAGCATTATTATTCCACATAACAGAAATTCCACCACTGTGGCCCACACAATCAACTGTAAAGCAACAATCAAACCTAAGACGCACACACAATGTCTCAAGTCTCACACCATATGACAGGGTTTCAAACAGAAAAAGAACATCCGGTCTACGCGCTCTAACAAGCTCACACAGAGCAGGAATTGTAGGTTCCGGACCCAATCCTCTACAATTCCAACTTAACACTATCATCACTCCCGGCAAACCCCATTTCCGGGGTTTGCCGATAAAAAATGCTTATCATTCTCTTCCAGCATTGGTGTAGTATCATCTCCAGTTGCATCTTCTTCATGGTGGACGTAAGAAGAGGCAGAAGCTATGGAATTTTGGAGCCTCTTACGTTTCCTAAGATCACTCAGGGATTCATCATCAAGTTCCCCGTCATCTTCGGTATTGACCGGGTCAAAGCAAGGATTCACGTGACTAGATAGTGCATTTAATTGGGTTCCCAAAACGTTAGGATTTGAATGCGTCAACCCCCCTGTCATGCCCCGATCATGGGATTTTTCTTTATTTCCACTGTTACCCGAATTTTCCAGAAACTGAAAAATGGCTCCCGATTCTCCGCCCCGATTCCCAGATCCCTCCTCGAGGTCCCCAATGTCGACCCCACCGCCGTCGCGCAGCCATTTTTTCCCTCCTTGATTTTGTTTGTGGGGATCCACCGCAATTTGTTTGGGCCCCCACTTCCGTTCCAGCACCACCTCTCCGGCATCAAAAACAAGATCACATGAATGTTCAGTATGTCCAAGCTTCCCGCAGACGAAGCAAAACACATTCAACCTTTCATACTTGAATTCTAGGATGGCAGAAGATCCACCCGCCACCTTAATCTTCTTTCCACATTTCAGAGGAAGCCTCACATCAATTTCTACCCGAATTCACATGAAGATCATCCATGTGCTCCCCGATTGGACGAATCTTACTTAATGAAATGCCCTATAAAATTCCCCAATTGACGTCCCATTGATTCAGAGAAAGTACCCATAGACAATTTATAGATCTGTACCCAGAAAGCTATACGATCTAAAGGTACCTGAGTGGGAATATCTCCCACTTTTAGTTTATGCAATATCATAGGGTGCTTTCCGATGTTCCATGGACCGCCATCTATAATCTTCTTAAGGTCCAACATATGATAGAATTGAATCAGCGTCCTTCCATCAACAATATCACGGATGGTGACCCCTTTCTTCGGTTTCCATATGGTAGCCAAGCGATTCCGGTTAAGAACAAAATTTTGAGTTTGATCCCTACCCACCACGCAAAGATTGACATCGCCTACCTGGTGTTCCAACTCTTCGACACCAACCACCATCTCCTCTTCCTCATCACCCGATAAACATAACTCCTCCATCATTCGTTCCATGACTCAAAAAAATGAAAAAGAGTCAAGCACTCGAAACCTGACCATATCTCACTAAGGAGATAATATATAATGATAAATTGGTTAATAGTTCTCTAACCACATTTCAAGACTCTAGTTCTCCATAAAATTTTCATAAATTGGCAAATAGGGTGGGAACAAGTCAGATCATCCAACAAGGGTCTACAATCTGACCTATTAAAGTTTGCTTGATCAGACCTTTTTAACAAACAAGTTAAGTTATATATTTTTGTAAATGTCTTTTAATATGTATATTCAATATAAATACTATATATTCTTTGATAAAAACTTGTATAGATCTGATTCATGTTATGAATATTGTTTTTAATTCATGACATTTGGTCCTACCCAGGGCTTAATATAGGTCAAATTTAGTTATTTAGAAAAATATGTTGAAAATAAGTAAAATAGATTAAATAATTCAAGTTTATAGCATAGATCTGGTTCATGGGAGACCAACTCATATTCTTTCATTATTCTCATAAATAAACCTTAAATCTAGTTTTTTTTTCTTTTTAAAGAAAAAGGTCTTTTAGTCAAAATATTTATAAATTATTAAAATTTTACATACAAGTAAAATGGGCTTAGAAAAATTTTAAACTGATTTTTAGATCTAACTCATTTATTAAAAAGATCCTACTTAAACCTAATAAAATTTATATTACAGATAGCAAACCAAACTTGATCCTAACATCTATACCCCATGCACATGTTCTTTCAATGCAATGAGAAGTCTAGCTCGGCCGGCCTATTCCCAAATTACACCACTATTGACAAGTTTGTATTGGGAGAAGATTTAACATGTGAGAAAAATGAAGAATGATTGAAAAAGGGAAGATTATTTTTTTAGAAAAAAATTAAATTAAAAATTATGACATACTCCCTCTGTCCCAGAAGACTTAGCACACTTTTCTTTTTGGTCTGCCTCATAAGACTTTGCACACAAAAAAATGGACGCATTTTTCTCAACTTATAATCTTACAACACACACTTATTATCCCCATACACTCTTACTATCCCCCATAAAGTAACTTTTCTTAATCTCTACGCCGAAAAGTTGGCGCAGAGTCTTCCGGTACGGAGGGAGTACAATTTTTTAAAATTGAAATAAGCGTGAAATTTGGAAAAGTTGCACAAATAATACTAAAATATTATTTATTTTCAAACAGAGAGAGTTATATTTTGAAGGTAAATAGTGCAATATAAGAGAAGGGAGATTTATTAATATATACATTTGATGATTCAACTTACTAATAAGTAATAAATATAAAATGATTGAATATATCTAAGTGTATGTGCACTTCGCGTGCAACTTTGGCTATGTATATAAATCTCATTTGTACGTATTAGTAATTTGCATAAAAAATTTGTACCTATTAATAATTTTTCCTAAGAAAATAGAGAATTGTATATGAAATTTTTCAACATGCCCAAGAAATTTCGAACGAAAATCGTTTTGTCCTTAAATAGTACGGATTACATACGACTTGTCTACAAAATTTTCTAATCATATAGACATTTCTAAATTACAAATATAATTGTCTACAAATTAAAATGTAATTGCCTAGGGAATTATTTGTGTAGGCAATTTGTTTTCTTATGAAATTACAAACGCAGAAAGCAATTTGTTAGAAGGTAATTTGTTTGTCTAATAAAATGTATAGGCAAATCAGAAGTCCATTCTACCATTTATTTAAGGACCAAATTATTTTTTATTAAAAAACTCCGTAGTCATTTGAAATTTTTTGTAGTCAAATCTTTATTTTCTTGTAATGGTGGTACTTGTATTTTTTTCATATAGTATTTTTTAAATTAAACTAAAAAGTATCCATTTTTACATTTAAAATATTATGTTTAAATTGAAAATTACTTTTTTCTTCATCAACTCACAAAGAAGATCGTCCGGTTGGCATTTCTATTTTCCAAAGTACAGTATTTTTCCAAACTTAATAGAAACAAAAAAGAAGTCATGAAGTACATACAGATCAAATAAGATATTACCTACATTAAATTGGTGCGTATCACATTCATTAACTTGAGCGATTTCTTCAAATGCCAAAACTGATTTTGAAGCGAAAAGTAGAAGATCAAAGAATTTGTACGCGGATGGGCTAAATATGTAACTATAGATACATGTTGAATTTTAGGTTTAGTTACAATTACATATCACATGATAATCCACATAATATCACTATGCATTTTATTGTATATGTATAATGTTATTGAAAGCTTCCACAAATTTAATAAATGGTACCTACACTTCTCGATCGAGCCATCTTCAATTATATAGTCCTATAAATTAGGAGATTAAATTAGATGGTGGGCTGAAAGATTAATCAATCACAAAGTTTCCTGTAAAATTTGTTCATAGCATGAAACTCATATCATTACATTTATAAATCGATACTATTACTTTTACAAACTAGTACTTATATTTTTTCAATCTGTCCATAAACAAATTGATTTCACAACCTCTGCAAGTTCAGACTTTTTAGACAACTTAATGCATATTTTGGATTACCTTAACAACGTCTCCCAGATTGTTTAGCAGAAAGCTTTGATACTCATCGATAGTGAATTGAATCCTCCTGGTTGGCACATCATAATAATTAAACACAAAATCATTAGTCCCAGCGCTCACCATCACCAAAGCTCTGCCCACAATTCTTCGCGCCTCTGTTTCACCAACGACGTCATTCAATCTCCAAATACCCCGGCTGTTTGGACACGGGGATAGCTCTGGACAGGGAAGTCGTTACGTCGTCGTATCCCGACCCAGCCGACGCAAAACTAACTCCCGTCGCAATTTCTTCGTCGGACAAATTGGGGTCCAAAAATGGAGGAACCTCCTTCAAATAATTAACAAAAGGAAAAAGAAAAATTGTTGCACCACCTTTTGTGAATTTTAATTTTTCCAACACATGGAATTATGTTGGAGATGACAAAATCATCCCCTATTTATAAAGACCAAGGGGGCGAAAATTTTAGGATTTAATGCCTAATGGGAAATTTCCTTGTATCATCTCCAAGATACAATCTTGAATATATCTAATATATTATATTTTTCATAATTAAATCCCAACAAAATATCCCCTTATTAATTATAAAGGAAATTTTCGAAAATCCCATATAGGGAAGAAATAAGATCCTTGATTTATCTTGAATTTATGGTTGATTTTTCTTGAATTTATGGGATAATCTTGTATTAAAGAATACTTTATATTTTTCCATAAAATATTTCTAAGGAAATCAAGAAAATATTTTCTCCCTCTTCCTCATATTTTTCGAAAAAAACAAGGAAAAATAAAGGGTCTTTAGGAGAATTAAGATTGGACCTTCCAATGGACCTTAAATTATCAATATTGAGCCACAATATTATTCAAGCTCATTAATATTAATTAATCCTACTACATAATTAATACTACACTATCCATCTTAACCCATATTACTGTAATATGACTCTCGGTTATTATTTTCCGTGTTTAAGATTATCCAGTCCATTAATTAATTTAAGTCACTGGAAAACTTCATATTAATCAATATATTTTTCCTTGAATTAAGAACGGCTCAACATTATTATACATACCGAAAACAAATTCCACTTGCAAGATTTAGTATGATAAAACTTCTGAGCCTCCCAAGGGGACAAATCAATAAGAGCGTCTTTCTTGCATTCGATTCGTAGTATTAAATCTTAGTAATCATCATGTAACTAATAATATTGCTCAAAATATAAAGTATTGAATCACATTGATTCTCTACCTAACATAAGTCAAAACAATAATTATTAATTTCACACGATCCTATTTAAGGGTCGGAGATTAAGAAATAACGAACCACTGAGATCTAATTATTCTATATTCAGTACTGAAGAATTTATTCTCGTTGTAGGTCCTATTCAGCGCATCATAATGCACTAGTGTAATCTCTTTGTCAAAACAAGTCAATCTGACGCTTTACACTTCAACCTTTCACGATGGATTGTTCATTTCCATCTAGGTTGTGAATTTGTACTTAGTTACAAGGAACTGTTAATATGATCTTCTGTGATCAGGTATTACCACATTAATTACAATGTAACACGTTAATGAACATTTATGCAGTAAATATATATAATATTCATTCATATTTAATGCAACAGTGATAAATAATTTATTTCAGTTAATAAATAAGAAATTCAGTTTGATTATATAAAGTAAAAAATATATTTTCCAGTATAACCCCAACCGGGTGTACAAAGAGAAGCAATCGTCAGCTCTATCACTCTTTACACGTCACCCATAATTTTTTTTTTTTTTTTTGACAAACATAATATAAACTTGAGTAAGTGACAATGTAGAAGGAGTGGAGTAAGAAACTCAATATTTTGGAGAGAACGATGATGAACTCTTAAAGCCTAAAATACTTCTTGAAAGCACTGAATTGTTCAATATTAACTAAAATCAATCTTCAACTTCTTTTTTTAACAAGCTAACAAATTTTATTTCATCACTAGTATTTTTTTTTTAAACACGCAAATAATTTTTATTTCATAACTAAAAATACCTATATTCGATCTAAGAAAATACATATCTATTTCTGATTTCACAGGATGCTAAAAACCAAAATAAATATGTCAAATTCTGCACACATGTCTCTGACCAAGCCCTGACCGTGATCTTCCCAAATATTGATCAGATTATGTGAAACTCTATTGAAAACAATTAGAAAGAGTATGTTGGGTGGTGGTCTGTTAAAAAAAATAAAAAATTATAATGAATAGTTCTATAAAAGCAATATTAATATCATTCATTTGGTCCAACTCTTATTCAAAATAATCATACTAGTTATACCATGTAATATACATTAAAAAAAAAATCGACCCAAATCCTACACAATTATATATTATATGTAGTGGACGAAAAAAAAATTTTATCCAGCCAAGACACAAATTTAAAAAATAAATTAAATATATACATACTTCGAAATATGTGAATGATAGGTTTATTGATGAATTATTGATTAAATCTCTACGATGTATAAAAGATCACTTTTTAAATGAATGGTGCACAATACTTTAATTTAATAATTGAGATTCAGTGCTTGGCATGGCACGCCCCGCCCATGGGAAAGCTCAAAATTAAAGTTGATGCTGCATTTTTTGCTGAGACTTTTCAAACTGGTATTGGTATGGTACTGAGAAATGATCGTGGAGAATTTGTTGCGGGACGTACAATTTTGAAGGATGGGTATTTTGAAGTGGAGTTAGGGGAGGCGATGGGCTTTCTGGAAGCCTTATCATGGGTTAAGAATATAGATCTTCATGGTGTTATTGTGGAAGGAGATTCTAAGGTTGTAGTAGATTCTATTAATTCCAGTCAGTTACTAGACTCTTCTTTGGGAGATTATGTTTTCGCTTGTCGTGATATTATTTTCTTTTGTACTGATGTTTCGGTTTCTTTTGTTAAGCGTAATGCCAATACTATGGCTCATGCTTTTGCTCGGGCTTCTCGTGAATTTGGGAGCCTCAATAATTGGGATGAACCACCTTCATTTGTGGAAGGTCTTCCTGTTTCGACCTGCACTTGTGTGCCAATAATATAAGTTTCTTTTTGGTCGAAAAAAAAAGAATATTTTCTAGAATATTTCTCAATTCTGTATACAAATAAAATATTTAAGGCCTAAATGCATTAAACTCATCAAACTACTACCAAAATAAAGTATTACTGAGATGGTGATGGCAATTACTTGGTCTATTTGGCGGAACCGTAACAAATTGTGTGGGATGGAAAATAGAGTAATCCAGCGCAAATCGTCATGGGTTACTGAACTGGGTTATCATCGAGACGGACTCTAAACACGTTTGTGATGCGTATGCTTCTTTGGATACTTGGTTGCGGCTGGTAAGAGGATTTTGAGGGGGAATCCTCTATTTCAATTACATTGGGTTCGTCAGAATGTCAATTTAGTGGCACATCCGTTAGCTAGGGTTGCTTGTACTTTTGAGGGTCCTAATAATTAGATCGAGCCTCCGAAATTTGTGGAGGGTCTTTTCAATATTTGTCATTCTTGTTTGTAACTTTGTCCTTCTGTCGAAAAAAAAAATTGCAATTTACCCCTTTGATATCTCAAGAGAACTCTTTATTATCGTACAATTAATTTATAACAAATCAGTTACGAGCCTTCAACTCTAGGGATGACCCATCGGTGTGATTTTAATTTTAATTGACTTAACAGATTGCAATTTTATTCCATAATAATAATTTCATAAAAGTAATTTCGTAGAGTGTGATTGTGATGTTAACGTTGGACCTACAACAATGCTTAATTAATCAGAAAGTCGTTGAAAATGAGACAACGCTTAATCGCATTTTCCACACGACAACGCACGAGAAAATCGTCAAATCACCACCTTTCCCGCTTCTTTAATCTTCAATCAAATCACCAGCAACAACACTATTCAATTTCAAGCTCACTCGCTATAAATTTAAACCCAAATGCTGCGTCTCTACATAAGTAACATAACCCAATCGTTCTCAACAAAATCGTATCATGGTGCGCAGAAACGGGCTGTTATTCAGTTGGGATTCAACTCCATTGCCATGTCATTAAAATGGGGTTTCAAGAAAATGTATGTATCAACACTTTACACTTCCCTGGTTGACATGTACGGAAAATGCGGCCAGATTTGGTGGGCACACAAGGTGTTCGATGAAATGCCTGACAGAAACGCAGTTACCTGGAACGCGTTGATTTCGTGTTATGTAAAAGCCCGTGATCCCGTACTGCTGTTGAATTGTTTATCGAGATGCTAAGAGAGGAAATTCCGGTTACGCCCTTTGGTGTTTCGTCTGCATTGGTAGCTTGTGCGCAGTTGGAAGATGATGAGCTTGGGGCTCAAGTGCAGGGCTTGAGTTTGAAAGAAGGGTTGGAGTTTAATGTTGTGGTGGGAAGTAATTTGATTGATGTGTACGCGAAATTTGGGAATATGGAAGATTCTAGAAAAGTTTTCGATGGATTGGTTGATAAGAATGTTGTTGTTTGGACCTCGATGATTGGTGGGTATGCTCATAATCATTTCCCTGACGAATCAATGATTTTGCTCAAGGAAATGTTTCGTTCGGGTCTTAAGGCGAATTACATAACGTATAATACTCTGTTGAGCTCGTTCTGTTTTCCAGATGATTTACGTCGTTGCAGGCAGATCCATTGCCGTGTGATTCAGGAGGGCTTAGAATCTAATCCGTTCTTGGTTACTACATTCTTGATTGCATATTCAGAGTGTGTTTGTAGCCCAAAGGATTTTTACACAATTATATCATGTGTTACAGAATGGGATCAAATCGCATGGAATGCAGTTATAGCCGGATTTTCTAATTTAGGACTTGGAGACAAAGCTTTCATGTCTTTCTCTCGAATGAGACTATCGGGCCTTCCTGTTGACGTCTTCACATTTTCAAGTGCGCTAAAAGCATTGGGAAACGGGTCAGCCCTCGAGGAAGGGAGACAAATCCATGCCCTAGTTTCAAAAACTCGGTACACTAATAATATAAACGTGCAGAACGGTCTTGTTTCCATGTACGCAAGATGTGGTAACATCAACGATGCAAAGAAAGTATTCCACTCAATGGAAGAACACGACGTGATCTCATGGAACGCGTTAATTACAGGGTGTGCCCATCATGGCCATGGTGGAGAAGCTATTCAAATGTTCGAAAAAATGAGAAAGAGTGGGGTCAGCCCAAATTCGATCACTTTTCTTGCAGCACTAACTGCTTGCAGCCACGTTGGTTTGCTGGTAAAAGGCGTAGAATATTTTAATCTGATGAAAAACGAGCACTTACTTTCCGGTTAGAGCACTATGCTTGTGTCGTGGATCTCTACGGTCGTGCTGGATTTCTTGATGAAGCTGAGGCATTTATCAATAGTTTGTGTATTGAGAAAGGGCCCTCTGTGTATAAAGCTCTGTTGAGTGCTTGCCAAGTTTATGGTAATAAAGAGATTGCTGTTCGTTGTGGCAGAAAGCTTATGGAACTTTGTCCTGATGATTCTGCTGTGTATGTATTACTGGGAAATGTGCTGGCAAATTATGGTAGTTGGGATGAAGCAGCTGTTGTGAGGAAGTTAATGTGCGTAAAAGGAGTGACGAAAAAGCCAGGATGTAGCCGAATATGATCAAATTCAGATAGGGGTGTAGACGCTTGCTGTTGGAATTTAGGACGAAATGAGGACGAAAGCTTTTAGAATGAATGAGTATATAATCTCCTTGCGTACTTGAATTTTTCAAATCCCTCTCCTGAGTAAAACTTCGGCGCACTTGATGCAATTTTGACTAAGAAGTTTCAACCGAGCTGTTTGTGCAAATCATAGGAAACGGCTGTCGAAACATGTTAACTCATGTGAAGAAAGTATCACCTCATATGATGAAAAGGTACTAGTTGTATAATGGAAAAAGTGTTAATATTGTTCAGCCTAGAAACTAGTACTTTCTTTTGTATGAACTAACACTTTTCATCGTACAAACTAATACTTCTTGCTTATATATTTTATTGTTCATTTTTTTGGCGAATGAGGTCAAGCTTTGGTCATAATAGCTCAAATTCAATGATCCATTTATCTGTTGGTGTATAAAAGTATTTGTCATCTCTCATACGTCGTGCAAGACGAATAGTGTGGCACATAGGGCACATAGGGGGTGTTTTGAAACACCATTTCAATAGTTAGGAACAATTTTTTTTAAAGTTGGTGTGATCAAACTTTTTCCAAAAAAAAAAGTGCTTCTTGGTGGGGGACAAAATGGGTTTCAAAACACCCCATAGTCTTGCTCGTTTTCTTTTTCTTTGTCTTGCCCAGAGGTTTGGGTTGAAGACAAGATTATTTCTTGTTGATCAATAAAGTAGATTAGTGTTAAATAAAAAAGGTACTACCAGCAGCTAGTTATTAGTAAAATGTTAAGTAGAAGAAAGGGTAGGTGTCATTTTGTTTAATTCTCCACAAAAAGGGAGTGAGAAAATATTGGAAAATCGCAAATAAATAGGGAAATTAATGTAGCAGAATAGTGATTGGACATAATCAAAGTGCTATTTAAAGTATGAGTCTATTAAGTCACATATTTGCAAGAGGAGCTAATTAAATTGGTTACTGCCTTTGGGATTATAGTCCATAGAAAAAAGCCGAAATACATTCCTCCAATTAAGCTCATGCTCTTGGTATATATTCTTGTCAACAAACCGAATTCGCAAAATTCACACATAAACAGGACGGAGGATTTGCTGCTGCTGCAATGGCCCAACTTGAGAGGAAAACAAGAGTTTCCCAGAACAGCCCTAAAACGCCCAAGTCTCAAACTTCACCCACTTTTGAGCAGCTTCTTAGAGGTATATATGCTCTCTATTTCTGCCCCGAATCCATAGTTTCGGAATAGGTTAATTGCACGAAGCCCCTCTCGTGGTTGAAAATATTGCGTGAAATCCTCGTGGTTTGAAAATTACACGAAATCCCCATGTTGATTTATTAAATAGAACTAAACTTTCCATTTTTTAACAAAAAAAAAAGTTCCAACAGTTTTATACATTCCCTCTATTACCCGTATCTTGTTTTTTCAAATGCTGAACAAACATAACAGGAAATAGAAGAATTAGATAAAATAGTTAACTTGTTTTTGAAAAAAGAAAAAGAAAACAGGAGAGGTACCTTTATTTAACAAAGCTCAGGAGATATCGTGTACTTTCCAAACCACAAGTGGATTTAATTTCAACACTTCCAAACCACAAGAAGGGTTTCATGCAATAACTCCATTACAGAATTCCTCATCATAAGATAATCTGTACCTTTTCTAACATTTTTTGGACCTCAGTTGAAGAAATGTACGGGTCATCAAATACATCACCTACGTTTAGAATAAGCCATGATGGAGAAGAGTCTTTTAGCTCTTCCCAACATAACAAGAAGTCAGTTCTTACAAAAGTAAAGGAGAGAGCTAAGAAGTTGAGGTACAGCCTGAGTAGCAAAAGGAGAATTGAAAACGACCCCAGTAGCACTCATCACAGTACACCTCCATGGGGGGTTAACTTGGATGATTATTCAGACGACGAAAAAGATCCGGATCCTGAATATCTTGGAGCTCCAAGTAATACTCTTTCCAATTTGATTTCGTACCCATCATTCACCTTTCATTTAGAATAATTTTTTTAGGATCATAACTATGAGGTAGCAATTGCAGGATAATATATTTACGAACTGACACATTTAGGCCATTAAATTTTAGTTTGGTACATTTAGGCCCGTGAAATTTAGTTTTAGCATATTTAGGCCAAATTGGGTGTTTACAGCCCATTATTTTTTAAATTTTTGCACATTTAGGCCAAACACGTGAGCAACACATGAATTTTTAGCCTGAATCCAGGGTGTTTCGAGCCAATTTGACCTAAATGTGCGAAAATGAAATATAATGGTCTAAATGGATGCAAACATAATGTCCTACAATTGCTACCCCCTACGTTATGACAGGCGTAAAAAGAATATTCCCCATTTTTCTGAAATTTTCTATGTTACCTTGCACGGCACTATCTAGTTGTGCTTTAATGTGTACAAAACATTAAAGCACAATTGTGCAGTTGTAGCATAAGAATAAATCCAGTTTTCTTACCTTATAAGATTGTACTTTCTCTGACTTACATTCAGTGTACGAGTCAGAAGCAGCACCTGAGACTTTAAAAGAGACGGCTAGGCAGCATCCACGGGCAGACCCGGTGGTATCTGAGAACCACAGGGTGCCAAACAGGATGAGCCTAGAAGGTGCCCCAGAAAATGAGAAACCGGTCAGCCCAAACACAAACACAAACACAACCATGAGTGAAGCTATATCTGAAAAATTGGGACCCGCATATAATGCCATGTCTGATGCAACCCACATGATTGCTTCAAAGATCGCTGGTCTTACTGTTACAACCCAAGAAACACAAGAGCAAGAGCAGGAACACTTTCATACTCAAACAGCAAGAAATGCTCCACAGATTGCTGTTCTGCCATCTTCTGAATCCAAGAAAATTAGTGAAAATGGTGGACATTTGAGCCCTCAAACATGGGATAAAGGTGTTTCGATAAGGAGTATTTCTTGACTAAGCTGGAGCCTGGGGAAGATGAAAGAGCACTTTCACAGGCTATAACGGAGGCTATCAGTCCAAACTAAAAGCTAATAATAAAGATACAGGTGTGGTGGAGAAGGTGAAAGACGCGCTGTCTCTTCGTTATTCTGGCAAGAAGAGATCACCAACATGATGAAAAAATCTGCAAGCTTGTCTTCTTCTACACTCCCCACCTCTTCAAACGTTCGAACTTCTACTCATCATCATCGTCTAATTAACTCAGCAAATGTTCGTTGTTCTAAGGCTGACAGCCCTCACAGTGCCAACTCCTCACCTGTTATCCCACTTTCTTCCAATGCTTTTGAAGGTAACATACACTTTCACTTAATTCGTATTAACACATCAATATTAGTTGGCAAAACCTTGTATGAACCAAGTTTGACTCAGTTTTGATCAAAGTTTTACTCATTCACCAAAAAAAATGAATTTATAATGAAGAGTATTAGTTCATACGAAGAAAAATATTAGATACAAAAGAAAGTATTAGTTTGTATTCATAACAGTATTAGTAATTTTTCAAAATAAAACTAATACTTTGCATCATATGATCAGATACTTTTCATCACATGAACTAATACTTTTCGACCACTTTTTTATATGATCCGCGACAAAAGATTGGGTCAAAGTTGCATTAGTTGCACGGCCAAAGTGTTACTCATATTAGTTTCATTGTATAGCAGAATATGATACTCTTTTTATTAATATTGCTACAAACCTTGGAATTTAACAAGAAAATCTAAAAACAAAATATTGTCAACTTGTTCACTGATGAGGATCTTATCACAGTTAACGAGGAAGAAAACCATGGGAAGATTCTCCAGACAAACTGACGACTCATGCAAGCAATGACACGTGATAAAGAATTAGGTTCAATTGATGTCTGGTATCAGATATTGACAACTGGTATATAACAAAATTTAGTAAATAGTCTTATGTTTTTTTTGTGAAACCCGCCTGTATTAATGTATTTAGGCTGAGGTTTAGCTTATACTCTGGCTAATTTGTTAATTTATATAAAGAAAAGGAAAAAATAGGAAACGGGAAGATAGGATCTGGACTAGCTTTCTTGGCATGTAAATACTTGTAAACAATGGGTGCTTTGCATGCAAGTAAAAGCTTGTGCATATATGGAGAAATTTGATGATGGAAATATTATAGAGAATGTTGTTTCAGTTTTTAATGTTTGATTCTTGACTCACTTAGTGGTTCCATACTTGTGTTATTTATGCAATGATAAAATAAATCAATGAGCATATATAATTTATAGGAGACTCAAGATATGAAGTTCCTAATTATTCAAGATTTAAGGAAAAATTATCAGATAAACCTCTTACTCTATAAGCCCCAACTAATCAAATTTATGTTTGCACAGTTCTTTTTACATGAACATAAATTATTTACAGAAAATCTTTTTTATTTCCATTTCATGTTTTTTTATTTTATTTTATTTTTACATACTTCTCTTAAATATTTCAAGTGTTATTCTTGCTCAGAATTTGAACATTGATATGATATTCATCTGTTATACCATTACAATGCTGACAATTTACAAAACGCAGTGATTTTTTATCATCTTTCATTTTCCTTTTTTTCTTGAAAATATTGCATACATTAACACTGGGAAGTAATATGTACATAATCAAGGAATTGCAACCTGTTCTTACTTCTTAGCCTTTCACTTGGAAATCTTAGCTTCAATTTCTTCTAAACTCAAGCCTTTGGTCTCTGGAACCAAGACTATCACAAACACGAGCGCAAGTACAGCAATCGCCCCAAATAGAAGAAAAAGATTTTCTGCTCCAAGTAATTCCTGCATAAATGTATAGACGTTACACATATACCACTCTTCAGCACAATAAATTCTAGTTAGCAAAACACACTACCTTCAACGGTGAGAAAGCAAAGGTTACTACAGCATTTGAGGCAAAATTTGTAAGCACTGCCAGGCTAATACCCTTTCCTCTTGTGCGGAGTGGGAATATCTCAGACACCATAATCCAACTGATAGGTCCAAATGATATCTAAAATTTAAAATAGTCACATATGATTTCATAGGTAATAATAATTCAATGTTTTCTATTTTGCAAAGTTTCATTAGATAATTTAATCACCTGATAGCAACCGACATAGAGAAGCAATGCAGCAACAGCAACAAGAGGAAACCCTCCTAGGAACTTGTAGTAGGCAGAAAGTAGCAGCAGGGAGAAGGCCTGTTAAGTTCAAATTCGAAGTTACTATTAATAGCAATGAATAGAGAAGTGAAACTAATTGGAATTTTGACCATTAAATACAACTTCTACAAGGATGGGAGGTTACGTACAAGCCCACCAACCCCTCCTATTAGCAGGGGTCTTCTTCCAAGATCATCAACCTTCAGAACAGCTACTCCAGTCATGATAAACTGTAGAAGAAACAAAATTAAATAATAAACATAACTAAAAGGTTAAATAACTTTGTTAAAGGTAAAAAGTAAAGTTTCAGATGAAACAGTTTACTTGCAGATACCTTAAATACACCGATGACAACTGAAAGTTTTGCAGCATCAGCAGCAGCAGCAAATCCAGCAGTCTTTTTTAAGCAAATGAAGGAAGTAATGTAAAAAAAATAACGAGAAAGATGCAGGACTGAAGTCTGAATGTCAAATAAGTAGAAGAATTCTGACTAGTAGATATCGGGTACCTGAAGAATGGAACCTGCATAGTACAGAACACTTGGCTGTCCAGTAATCTGATACACCCACAGAACCATCAGTGTGCTTTCATTAGAAATGACATAATGCATCAAAAGGTCCCTAAACTCTTTTTTATTTTAAAAAACCATTTAAGGATTGAAACTTTATTTCAGGAGCTCCCTCAAAAACGAAAATTGACCAAAATTTTTTATTCACCTTAATGGGTCCTTTAAGTGATGTGCATTCCACTTTATTTAATTTTATTTATACACAAGTATTTCACAAGCCATTATAGGTACTCGTCACCTGAAGTATTGGGGTTAAAATGACTTGCATACAACACATCTAGATATTAATAAAATTAACATACATACTATTTAACGGGGCCATTAAGGTAAAGCGAAAAATTCCGTCAATTTTCTACTTCAGACAGCTCGTCAAACAAAATTCAAACTTGAAGGGCATTTAAAAAAAAAATAGTTCAAGGAACTATCGGAACAAAACTTGATAGTTTATTGACCTTTTGATGCATTATGCCTTAGAAAATAGACGGAGATAACAACTTAAATGTGCAAGTGCAGCTAAAAGCAATAACATCAACCTGCTGAAAAAGAACCAATCCTCCACCAATGATAAAGGCTTTCAGACTTGGCCCCTGAATCACCTCAAGAATGCTCCCTTCTGAATCCTGATCCCCATATGCAGTTTTCAGAGAATCAACTGTTTCTTCAATTTGTTTTACAGATGCTTTGTCGTCACTAGATCGGCCTCTGAGTTTTCTCAATGCAATTACAGCCTTCTCCTTGTATTCTTGGAAGGGCCCAATACCTTGAATACCCCTCAGAAGTAACCATCGTGGAGACGGTGGGAGACTCAACATGCCAAGCCCCATTAATAATGCAATTGGGGCACTCGACCCATACATGTACCGCCACCCTCCAACAGCATTGATTTCGAAGCTACCAACGAAATAACCCAACTGTTTAAAAAATCATTCTTTTAGCAGTTACGCTTCTGTTTATAAAAAACAAATTTGCTGGAGAAAAAACTTGCCAGTATCCCCAGAACTATGAAAAGCTCCTTCAGAGAAATCAAGGTTCCCCGAATTTGAGATGGACAGGTCTCTGCTATGTAAAGAGGTGCCCCATGCATTGCCTGCAAAACAGAGTAATACTTCAGTGCACCAGTTGCACCATGCAATATCACCAGTGGAAAAGTATTGGTTATATATTGAAAAAGTGCTACTGTTCAGCTTACAAACTAATACTTACTTTTGTATGAACTAATACCTTTCTTCATATGATCTGATACTTTCATTTTTTATTTCTACTTTTTGTGAATGAGTTAAACTTAGGTCAGTATTGTGTCAAAACTGCACCACAGTGCAACTGGTGCATAAGGACTGGTGAATTATTAGTAAATAAAAGTTATATCAATTGAATTACTACACAATTGAGAAAGAAAAAAAGAGAAATCTTACCATGCCAATACCAAGACCATAAAGCAATCGCGCTATCAAGAGAACCCCGAGGCCAGGAGCATAGGCAGTCAATGAAGCACCAACCAAATACAAGAGGGATGCAATGATAAGTTCTCTCCTCCTTCCTAGATGTATATCAACCGAAACATGTATAATGTATTAATAAAGAAATTCAAGAAACAATGGTTGAAATACAGAAATGTAATAAAAATGTACCAAGGAAATCAGCAATGGGATAAACTATGAGGGAACCAAGAAGAGCTCCATAGAGGGAACCGCTAACCTTGATTAAGAATAAGTCAAACAAGAGTCAAATAATCATCATTTATTTATGGCAAAATGCATCTTTAGGTCCCTAAACTATTATTTTTTGTTTCGAAAGGTCCTTAAACTATTTTTTTGTTTTAACAAGTCCACGAACTATTAAATTTTTATTTGAAACGTCCCTAAACTATTTTTTGTTTAATGAAGTCCTAAACTATTGATTTTTTTTTTCAAAGGTCCTTCTTGGCCGAATTTTTTCTAACTAATCTAACGGAACCATTAAGTAAAACAATGGTCAATATTGACAATTTTGAGAATGATGATGTGCGTATTTACTTGACGGTTCTGTTAGATGATTAAAAAAAATAGTCAAGAAGGACTGTGTGAAACAAAAATCAATAGTTTAAGGACTTCATTAAACAAAAAAAATAGTTTAAGGACCTTTCGAAACAAAAGTTAATAGTTCAGGGACTTCTTAAAACAAAAAAATAGTTTAGGGACCTTTCGAAACAAAAAGTAATAGTTTAGGGACCTAAAAATGCATTTTGCCTTTATTAATTAGATACCAGAAATGAAATAAGATTTCAAAACATACCACTAAACCAAGCTGAACAGCTGATAGGTTGAACCAGTTTGTACCGCTAAGCTCGGGTGACTGCAAAAACAAAATTGAAATAAATCATACCAACTAAAGTTAACAATGAATACAGATGAGTGCTACCTGCAATGAAATAGTAGCTCCAGAAGTAGCACCAATGTCATAGCCAAATAATAGACCACCCAAGGCAGGAAATACAAATCTGACAAAGAACTTTAGTTGTCATTATAGACAAATACAATAAATTGCATGGGAACAACTGGCAATAAATGGTGAAGGGTATACTAGAAGTGATTACCTTTTACTTAAAAATTAGTTATTGCAACAAAGAAACGTCCATTATTGTGTCAAATCCAATAGTCAATGAACAATGTAGCCCAAGACTCTTTACAAAACCAATGAAAAAGATTTTGACAATATAGCTAGAAAACAATATTTCTATTAGCGAGGCAAAATTCTTCCCTGCAAATTAAAGGTCCAACCAAGCTGTTCTTCATGTCAACTTTCTCCCCTTATTACAATGCAAGCTTTAAAAAAATATATATAGGATGAACATATTTCCACAATCAAATTTGCATGCTTTTCCACTTTCCACTCAATATAATCACAACAATTTGCTGCTATTTTGTCAGAATAAGAGCATCCAAAGTTGCTAGAAAAAGCACAGAAAGTTCATGAGTTGCAACAAAGATATCAAGATTTGGAGCAAATACATCTATGCACCAGTTGCACCGTGCAAAACATGTGCATTTTTTAATGGTATTAGTTGTTTTAAGAAAAGGTGTCAGTTAGACAGTATTAGCTCTTTTTCACAGTATTAGTTATTTCACTGACCAGTGTTAACTGGTGCACCCATGTGTTACTCAAGATTTAGAGACCTCTGGTAATGGTAACTAACAAACTTATAAAATCTCCCTCTAAATAATTACCCAGAGAATAACAAAAAAAATAGGAATAGAGTAATTTACTCCATTATAACATTAGAAGCAAAGACTTACGGTAAGATAACAGAAGACCAAGCAAAAACCTCCTGCTCTGTAGTTTCAGAATTCAACGACTTAGCTTCATCCGAAGAAGCTCCAACCTTCAAAACGCATACAATTTTTTTTTTAAAACTCCATTTAACCAAAACCGAGAAATAAACAAAGCAATTACCTTGATCAAATTAGGTTTGGCAGCACGTCGTAGAAATGGCATTCCAAATCTCTTATCACCAGTGGTTAAAATTGAGCGACTTTGAGAAGATAGGGTATGAGGATTGCTACCAGCAACGGCAGCAACAGGATTTGATTTCGTTTGCGAGCGCTTATTTCTGAGCTTGAGACTCAACAATGGCGGAGCACAAACACAAACCAGAGCCATTTTCCCTAAGAGAAATGTTTCTCAGAATCACTGATTCACTGTCATTTTTGTCATATATATCGAACTTGGTTTCAATCACAATAGTTTGATTATTGATTGATTCTTGTGGTGAATGTGCGTCTACTCTTTGCTCTTACGTTTCGCTGTCATAGGAATGGGGATTACAGTTTTTTGAACTAATTTTTGAATAAAACATTAATTTTAACAAAACTTAATCAACTATTCAACCAAATATTGTCTCACTTTGTTGTAGGATAATAGAGACAAATCGTTTGTTAAAGCAGGTTAAATCGAAAGAATTACGTACGCCCGTGTTGATAACGTGTTGTAGGATAATAGAGACCGTTTGTTATTTCGGTTAAATCGGAAACCACTACGTCTGAAAGCGTCTGTAGGGAGATTTCACTATTCTTCACGTCACGGTTAATACGTGAGAGATCCCTTTATATAAGATATAATCTAGGGTTCTGCGTAATATAATGGAATCACAAAAACTACTATCTCCATCAATTCTTCTTGATGAAAACACGTAAATGTATTTTTCTTCAACACTTTCAGGCCAAATCAAGAGGGGAGATGGTCTTATAAAAGTTGTCTCATTATTGCCCTTGCCAAATATCAAAAACTAAGTAGGAAAATAAATCTTGGTTGGAAGGAAAAAGTTACAACACACCTATGTCGAGCGCTCCCCGAAGTGTCACTTTTCACTTGATAAGTACATTTATCATGTGAGCTGCAAATCTCAATTCTTGTCATATACTTCTCAAGAATTGTTTCTTGACAATAATTATGTAAACAAATCAAACATAATTTCTTCAAAGCTTACTTAAGTACAACTTGTTGGTTCCCATGGTAAATACATAAACCATTTTAGGAATGACCTTTATGTGGATTACAAAGATAACCAACATAAACAAAATTAATTAACACATTATTTAGTCTATAGGTGTAAGGGATAGCTTCAATATTTCTTAAAGGTTACAATTTCATATGTTGTCCCTTTTAAGATTTCTTTAGGTCATCATGATTAGATCGATGGTCTCTTTAACATTTTCAATATTGACATAGCAAGCCCATTCAAATGTTTCTTTTTAGGTATTAGAGCGTATCAATGACACCATTCCGATGATACTACGTTTGGTCCTGAATTAAATCTAGCTAACAAGTTCATTGAGAAGGTAATAATCAATCGAGTGTATTGAGCTAAGTACAATAATGCGACATACTGAACTTATATAGGGAATTTCCGATCCCAATAGCTCTTTGTCATCTTTCTTTATTTAAATGGATCTTTCTTTAAATTCATACTTGATCAATCATGGGAGTGCTAACCATATGCATCTTGTCCATGTTAAATCGTCTGAACATATTTTGGACATATGCAGATTGGTGGATAAGTATTCCACAAGCTCAAGTTCTAGAACAAAACCTAGACAAACTGAGTTTTTCCAAGATTCTTTATCTCAATTTCGGATTGCAAGTAGCTCATGATTCTCTTATTTCGTTAAGAGTACCTATTATTTGTGGTTTCTCTTAGTTCATTAAGAGTACCTATTATGTTCATCCATCAACATAAACTGTGAATCCGAAACTTGTTTCTTTATAAAACGCAGGGGCACTTTTCGTCATTCTATAATATTTCCCAATCAAGTAGTCATTTAAGCGGGTATACCACATACGTCCAGATTGTTTCAATCTAAAGTGAGTATTTCAAGATTATTGCAAACACACTCCGTGGTTTAGAGTCACTTGACTTGGGTAATAGAAAGACCATCAGGTGCTTCCATATATATCTCTATATTAAGTTCCCCATAGAGATACGCAATAACCACTTTCATTTGTTGCATTTCCAGTTCTTTGGAAACCATTAGGCTAACTAAGTAAATAAACATTATAATGATAATTATGTCAACTCAGGCGTAAAAGAAATATATCGGGACTTTATATTTCTTATTACTTTTTGACAAAGACTTCGTTTATGTCCTCTGAATTTTTACACTTGGTTCGGGTTAGCCACTACCAGACCAAATACCTGTGTCTTTGTTATATAATCAAGTTCTTCCTGGATTGCTTAGGCCAATATGCTCTTTGTTGACATTATACAATTGAGCATGGTTCGATATCATCGTGCTCTATAATTTCTTGAGCAACAGTATAAGCAAGTACATCATCAATCTATGTGCAATGTCTTTCCATCGACTCATATGCACTCCAATATATTGAGATTTCTTTATCTATAGAATCATATAAAACTTAGGAGCATCCTCCAGTAATGATTCATGGACATAATTATAATCAGAGATAATCTTACGAGATGTATTCTCGATATTGATGATCAATAAATTGAATTGTGCCACACCTACCCTTCTTTCTTTAGGTGGGTGTCAATCGAACCAGGTGGCTTTCCCCATTTTCTTTTGAGAGCCAAGGCCTCAACCCCACTTCCACCAAGTGTGATTGCAACACCTTTTTTTTGTGGCGTTGTGCCCCTTATTGGGAACTTCTAACTTTGCAGACATTTGCAGCTGATATATGAGACCTAGTCACTATAGCAATACCAGTAAACATATCAGACATCGAATCTACTACGTTCTGAATATCAATTATTAATTATACTTCACTTTCACGTTGTGAAGTTTGGGGATCAAAATGAGACATAGTGGGGATAGACCCACGATACTTCAGTCGTTCCCTTAGAAATTTCTTTTTCTCATCTCCCTCTAACGACGGGAAGACTGCCTCATTTAAGTGACAATCCGCAAATCTAGCGGTAAATAGGTCTTTTGTCAAGGTGATTAAAAATTGGATAATTGTTGGGGATTCATATCCAATAGATATACTTAATCGTCTCTGAGAACCCATCTTTAAGATGTATGGGGGTATTAATAAGCACGTATATTGCACAATCAAATATGTGTAAATGTAAAATATCGGGCTTACATCCGATTTACCAACTAGTACACACAATGATTGGTCAAGAGTGGGTTTGAAAACGAATATGTAAAGTTGCATGCAATATTGCATAACCCCATGCGAGAGATAGGCGTGTTGATCGATAAACAAATTGCCTAGCCACCATTTATTTCTTTTGATGGTGGCCTCTGCGAGACCATTTGTGTAGCACAAGGGGTGCAGGATGCTTCAAATGGATCCCAATAGATATGCAATAATCATCAAATGTTTTTGTTGATGATAAGAGTGGTGAGCCCTTAAAATATATAATATGTGCAAGAGTTTGCAATGCATAATTAATTATGGACAGTAGAACGACATGTGACCATATGTCAAAGAATCAACCAGAACCATAAAATATTTGAATGGTCCACATTCTGGATGAATTGTTCCACAAACATCATCTTGTATTCTTTGTGAGAATGAAATATTTTATTTTGTATCTTTAGCATAAGTAGGTCTCATTTTTACTTTTCTAAAAAGTAGGCTTTGTAAAATGAGTGATGTTCCTTTGAGATTTATAAAATGAGGTAGAGTGCAATGTAAATAGTATTTCTGGTACTTCAGAAAACAGAGGTTGCAGGAAAGCAGCAACATGACCGATATTGTGCATTATATCGAATTTTTATCCCATTTTATGCTTCACTCAAACAAACAAATGTCTATATTAGTTCTTAAAATATGGATCATCATGTCACAACTTGGATGTCCAAGATTGTCATGACAAAGTCTACATTAATCGGTGTCCCATAATTCATTATTGGCCACTATATATGGTCGAGAATCCATATAATAGTGAGATACGATTCACTAGATTGACTCATTAATTTCTCTAAGATGTGTTTTCCTCCACATTCACTAGAGGTAATTAAATTTCATTCTCATTATGATCTTTCAAATGATAATGTTGGCAAAATATCTTTAAAATTAAACAAGAAATATTGAAGCACAATATATTGAAATAAATTTATTACTTTTAGAATAAACTTCAAATTAATAAGTCAACGTCACTAAAAGATCTTAATCTAAGAATCAAACTAAGAAATCACCAGTCTAAATAACTTTAAGACCCAAAGTACTTGTTCAAATAAAAGGAGGCACAATACTTGAACAACATTCTTGAAAAATGAGAAATTGATAAAGTAAAAGCGATCAAAATCACGAATACCTATTATTTGGGCAAAGTCCTTCATTGCCATTAAAATTTTGCAATCGTGTGGTTAACATCTTTACGATGGTTCTCGCCTTCCATATAGTGGGTTTCATGTTCTGTAGATTTTCCATACCTCTTATAATTAATTGCTACTTTGTGCTTGCATGGTAATGGTGACCCTTACCATGGGTCCCACAGCCCGTACCACGTGATGCATTTATTATTTTTACGTTGGTAGAGATTAACACATCATGTCAACTTTCTTTTTGGGACTCTTTCCATTGTTCTCTTAATAAAGTTAGCGTTGAGAATTTTCTTTTCTCCCATCGGGTTTTGACATTATTATTTAAAAAGAATTTGGTCATACTTTTCAATTGCTTAAAAGATGGCCCACATCATCGAGAACTTGTTGGTTGCCTAATATAACTTGTATCGGGACAAAAGTCTAATTATGAAAACATACAAACCCAATATACATTTGAGCAATTCACCATGATGATAGCATAATAATGGCCATACGGGGATGAAAAAATATTTTCCTTATTTTCTTATTGAATTTATAAAAGGTGATAGCTCATAACAATAAGAACTTGAATAATAAACTTATTCTTTGGAAAATGGTTAAAAAGTATGCATAAGCGCCATAAATTTGAAAAAATGAAAGCGGATCGAAGTTATTTAAGCGATCAATAACATCAAAACAGTTATGCGTTAATATAAAAAGGAAAGTAGGACCATTTTCTACGATTTGCTTTTCACAGAATGTAAGACGTGTTTTAACACACAACATATCATTATTAAGAGAAATTTACCCATTAATAGTCAAGTAACCGGAATTCATTCCACTAGACAATTTTTTTTTTTGGAAGCAGGATATTGTGCATGTTTCCAAAACGTCCCAGTCTCCCGGTTCTTGAAAGTGTTTTTCAATTGAGGGTAATCCTAGTTAAACTAGGATCAATATGTTGTCTTAGAAATATTAGGGCATTGACTTTGACCTTGTCAAACGGTTCTTCGTCCTTGGGGTTAGTGGATTGTTCAGTTGTGAGAAAGATAATCCTTCCCTAAGAAGGTAGGTTCCACATCGAAAACCCAACAATAATACTCAATTTCTTTTGAGCTCAATGTTTTAAATTCAAGCTAAGTTGGTTAAGCCATATATTGCAAGCAAGGGAGAATATATATTTATTACGTAAGCGTAACAATATAAGAAATTTACTTTTCAAGAATGTGCAAAATAATCATAACCTCACATACCCAAATACATCATGGGAGTTTAGAATATTTGAAATTAGTTTCATCAATATAATATTTTTGTGTGGCTTTACTTGCAAAAATATAATTGTCGCCACCTATTTCTTTAGATGGAAAAACATTCAATAAATTTCAGTGAATCAAATCAGCCACAACAATAAGCAATAACTGGCAAGTAAGGATTTTCACATAAATCCTAATTTCTACAGCAAATAATTCTCAAGCCTATTCTGCGGCAGCAAGGATTCTAAATCTTGAAATTTAAAAAGATTAAAAACTTTTTCTGGGAGGCGGAACCCTATGGTAAGGGTTCCAATGTCGTCTTATGAAATATTTGACTCGTGTCAAGCGTAGACTCAATGAGGTTTCACGTGTTTGCTTCCTCATCTCATATTCATGGACAATTTTGCCAGTCTTAGGATCATCTCAAAATAGGTAAAGGCCAACGGATACAAATGGCCAATATCGAGCCCAAAAGAAAACTCAACAAGGGACGGATTAGCAAAACAAAAGTAGAAATTTAATTGAATCCCTTACTCAAAATTATAATTGCATTGACATAATTTCCAAATGATGCTAGAATTGCTAACATAGTATTATACCATCAGAATCATTTCTTATCAAGAATTCCCCTAATCTTCACGAAGAGGATGCATATGCCATGACAAGGGAAAATAAATAAATACAGAGGACCCAATAGAATTTCATGTTTAAGAGTCTTTAAGTTAAATCTATGGGACACTATGCTAAAATTCGAATTCAATTCATTTACTCATGAATCAACCAACAATTGTAAATAGAGGATGTCAAATCAAATTTGTTACTTTGAGAATATTTTCAATAAATCTATGAGTGTACAACTTTCAATTAACCAATTTTGCATAGTGTAGACACATGGCATATGCAGACCCATTGCCATTAGATAGATATAAGCCCATATCAAGCCTGATTTGGCTATATGGTGAGTTGGTGACAAGCATCAACAAAATTTATAAATATGGAGAAATCATATTGTCGTGAACTCCATTCTCCATGCCTAGACCAATTTTCAATTAATTAATTAAATTAAATAATTTCTTTTCACAAGGATATAAAAATCGAAACCATAAAAGTAGATCGTGAACTTACCAATGACAGATCTAGGTCGGTAATAAAATAATTTTTTGAAACCATCGGTATACCTGTTCGATCCGCTTATCTTGACGGTATATGATCCAGCGAAATTTTGCGGCAAAGTAAGAGGCGTGAAAAACCTAGATAGAACGATCGTGTTGTAGGATAATAGAGACAGATCGTTTGTTGACTCAGTTCGTCGAGAACGACTACGTCTCGACGACTACGTCTGGTCGTGCTGATAACGTGTTGTAGGATAATAGAGACAGATCGTTTATTGACCCAGTTCGTCAATAGAGACAGATCGTTTATTGACCCAGTTCCTCGAGAACGACTACGGCTTACCAAGCCAGGAGATTTCACTATTCTTCACGTACGGTTAATACATCAGAGATCCCTTTACATCAGAGATCCCTTTATATATGATATAATCTAGAGTTACACATAATATAATGGAATACCTAAACTATCCCTCCATCAATTACTTCTTGATGAAGACACATAAATGTATTTTCCTTCAACACACTTTGATATTAATAACATTTTAAGGTCATCTCCAGTCCACCCCTCCCAAATAGACAATTTTTTAGTATCACTCTTATGTGTAGAAATTATTACTGTTATGTATAAAATTATTATTGGTATATATATAAACTCTTATTGTTTAAAAAATATTTTATATTTTTAAATAGTGAAATTTTTTATGCATAACAATGATAATCTCTCATATTTAATACCAAATTTACACCAACTAAATAAAAGTTAAATACAATGATAAAGTTCATGTATAAACCTGATTCATATGAGTGTTAATCTCCCAAATTTATAGAATTAATTATCTTTACCGAGTGTTCTGTGATACCGTCTCACCATGCGACCGGTGATGCTTTTTAATATATCAATTATCACTTTTTTAAAGTAAAGAATATCACTTTTTAAAAAAATATAAAATGTATCAATATCTATACTATATTAAAATGTGGATTTGGTTGAGAAACATTTTCGGACCCTTTCACTCCCTGCCATTTTCTACTTTGTTCAATTTGGTCATTTTTTTCATTTTTTAATTTTATTTCACTTTTTAAATTTTGTAAATGTAATTAAAAACTACTTTTAATTCTTTTGTCCGTCATATATTTTGACTTTTTTCAAATTTGTTCCGTCTTTTATTTTTTATGATTTCATTCCATCTTTTTAATTTTTTTTATTTTATAATTTTACTTAATAATTACTTGTATTTCTCATTATATATATTCAATTATAATTTGTGGACTGGGGTAATGAATTTTATCTTTGAACTTTTTTACTTTGTAATCTCTAAAGTTGTTCAATCTCGATCCGTTTTTTTATTTTTTTTATTTTATAACTTTACTTAATAATTACTATATGTTATATAATTTTTATTCTTTTTTAAATTTATCTTCAATTATATTTTCAATGTTATCTATGGTTAGATTTATCTACAATATTTTTAATTTATTCAATTTTGTTCTATGTTTTATTTTATGATTTTAGTTAATATTTATAAGCTACATATTTTTCATTCTTTTTAAATTTATATTCATTATGACTTTACCTGAGTTTTATTTAATTAATAAAATAGTGTAATTAAAATAATGTTTCATCTATACAGTTCATAAATTACAAGAATTTCAAAGGGTTACAAGTGGGCACAAGTTTAAGGGGACAAAGTATTAAAAAGTGGCTTGGGGTTAATATTTAAGGTTTTTTCAGTGTTCTCTAAAGATGACTTCTTTTGTTATATTTCTCGAAAATATTTTAATTATTTGGTTAGTATATATTCAATATGTTTTATTTGAAGTAATAAGAGATTTTTTAAACATGTTCAGTACACTATGTCTTTTTCAATCTATTTTTTTTAATAATTAAAGCATAAAGTCTTGATTTTCTAAAATAACGGTCTTTTACTAACAATTACTTATGTATCACGTGCAGTGTATGTGGTATAAACTAGTAAAATAAAACATTGCAAGTGATGCATTTTCTTAACAAGTGACAATCTTTCTATTGAAGAGTGATAATATTTGCAAGTAAAATGATCTCACACAAAATTCTTGTCATTTTCAATATCATTTTAATAAATAATCCTCATCTCATCTTTAATCACTATATTGGTAAAATAAAAATACCAAACATTATTTATTGATGTCAATTAACTTAAATGAGTCATGATTCAAATAATTCACATCATAGCAAACACTTAGAAAATATCAAATATATTATATGGGTAAGTAAAATATATCACATGATCTCATATCCCTTTAAATCTCATACCGCTAAACAAACGGGCTCCAAGTGTAACATTCATCACATAAAATCAACACACACATTCAAACGCATATGTATAAATAGACGACAAATATTACATCATACGTTTTTAATAGATGCATGTACAAAACCGAATTGATTGTTGCATGACGCTCACTTTGTTTACTTTTGAATTTGACCACAAATTTAATAACTGAAAACCACATTTTACGTTCTTAAAGCAAAACTTCCATCTTTCATCACTCCAAATTTGCAAAATATAGAACCCCCCTCCTCTTTTCCTCATTCATTTGCCATCATCATTATCATTATCATTTTCCTCAACCCTTTTTGGTGATGCTTCATCGCCAACTTTCCAAATTCATGGAAAAAGGCAAGAAAGAGCACAAAAAGAAGAAGAGGTTCTCTTCTAGGTTGAAGAAACGAGCGCCACCCGCCCTCCAAGTAGATGACACCAAAACCGGAGAGGATCTGTTCAGTAGTAACACCATCCCGTTCCTATCACCACTTGTGCTTTCTCCGGTGGCCGCCCCAGAGGCTTCAAAAGAACTAGTGGTGGCGGCCACTGGAGCAAGCGGTGTTGGGACGGGGTGGAGCCACCCTGCTCTCGGAGTCATGATGGACGCTTCGAAATTGAGTCCACTTTTCCAGGCACAGTGCATGCTACTTAACAAAACTTGAAGGTTTTCGGATTGATTTTGCTCCATCGACTGGTTCTGGCTTGTATTATGTACACCAGGAGCCTGTTTTCATATTTCTTGCTTTGTTTGACAGGGTAAATTGCGAAATTGATCTCGTATCTATAATTTATTGGGAGTTTGGCAATTTTAGCCTCGTACAAGTCAATTTTGTTGTGCCGTAATTCCATGTAGCAACCGAATTGATGACTTATTGTTTATGTGGCATAATAAGATCTCAACATATAATTTTAACTAAAATATTAAAAAATCACAAATTAATTATGATCTTAGAGCAAAAAATCGTAAATACATAACTAAAATTGCAGGATATCATTATGGGACTTTATTGAGAAAATTGAGATCAAATTTTGCAATATACTCTTATTTCTCATGATCAAAGCTAGGTTGATTATATCAATTTGGGAGTATCGTTAACTCTGACAATTTTTGGTAAATCTATGTCATTTCCCACAAGTTCTACGCATACAGTATTAACTATTTAGCATCCATCCATCAAGTGCAGCATCTATAGATCTTAATGTTCAATTAATGAGCCAAAAGCATTAGTGTTTCCTTATACCTGGCAAAATAAAGCATCATCAGTGATACAGGAAATATTGTTCAGATACAAGCAATTCTATAAAGCGACTGCACACGGTAAAGATGTGAAAGTCTGCCTAAACATGAATAATCTCGGAACAAGTAATCACAACTGCAAATGCAAAACACTAATATCTGAAGGTTGAAACTCATAGAAAGACTATTGAAAGTCAGGTAAAATTCACAACGGAATGGTTCAAGAACTCAGTATATATGTGAACATGTTCGACAAAAACTGAAAACAGAGGATATAAGTTATATATCAACACATTGGAGCCAAACTCTGTATGTACATGGCCATCACAACTCATTCTAATTCTCTCCAGTTCTCATTAAAAGGAGTGACCCAAAAGAGAAAAGATTTGGAAGATCTCTGGTAATCCTCTGAGGCAGAGGCAGTTCCAACACTATCAGAAGTCAAATTCTCCAGTTGCCTGAAAAACAATCCGAGAAGCGAAAACATCATATCCAATTTTGAGACAAAATAAGCATTGAATTATGCAATGAAAGTGGAAAGTTAGCCCTCCTGAGACAGAACATACCTTGTTAAACAGGATGTCTTTATTATTTATGTGCATAATGCCATCTTTCAATGTGCACTTCCACCTGCTCTTGGTTCTAGTCACCTAAAATAAAGAACTAATCTGGTTAAAATGACATCTTGCATAAAAATGGCTGAGAAAGAGGAGAAATTCAGTTCAGCACCTTGTCAAACTGAGCTAAAACTAAATGTGTTGTGTTCAAATCCTCCCCTTGGTCCACATCATCCAGATCTTCATCGTCATCTTCATTCAACGGTTCATCCTCATCATCATCATCTCCATTGTCACTCTGAGCGGGGGAGCAGGAGTTGCTGCTACCATGTCTAGTAGTCCAGATGGTAGAGTATCAAAATGGAGTATAAATAGATTTCAAAAAGAAGAAAAGGATAGTTCAGCCTGATTACAAAAAGAAAAATGCAAGAAGTTTTTTTCCTTAAAAATGCATCGAATGAGGTGATTTTTACAAAAATGTATTTTTTTTATTTTATTTTTTTTGTAATTAGGCTAAACCTCAAGGGTAGCAGTGATACCATTTGGCATAGGCGTATTTACTATATTGTAGTCTTCACTGGCAACACCTTGGTAATTGTATATCTATCAAGGAAACAAAAGCGAGAGTAACAGTTAACTCAAGATTAAAAAAATATATATATGTTGTGTCAAGGAAAGAAACAGGGCAAATAACATAAAAGGTAGTAGGTTGCATGAGAAAGTAACCGAGACGAAAAAGTTAACACAAGGCCCCCTTGATTTTACATCCCTTCAAATTGTAGCAACCAATAAAATGTAACGTAAAATAATTTTTTAACAGCAGATCTGGTGATTGCTTCCATAGGTCCTTCAAAAGCCAGAACTCAAACTAGATTTACAGCTTGCATGAATGGCTGATTGTCATCATCTATAGTAGCTAACAAAATGACATGCTAAATTTTTAAGAGAATCATTTAAATCCAGGTAAGGCAGCACTACTTGGACCAGCTGCATCCATGACCAACATCATTTTTATTTTATAATACTTTAATATAATTAAATTCAAATAATGAACAAAAGGATCTCTTGTTCTTATGCACAAAACCACCAGAGAACACAATTAAAACTAATCTATTTTCTAAACATAAATGGTCCATCAAATTGATAATATAAGTAGAAGTGTACAGTGTATACAGTTAAGGAGATAACCCATCATTGAAAAGGGTAATTTCCAAGGTGTTCATGGGGAAAAAAAAAAAGGTTTATCGAGAACATTTAATAGGCAGAACAAAAAAGGAGATGACCCATAAATGTTTTTTCTTCATATTGCCATATGAACAACAGTCCAAAAGTCAATGCATTCATGGCAGAAAAGATGCAAATCAAAAATAAATTAAAAGATGTGCTACACTTTATCATAATGACCAAGGATCCAAACTTAACCTCTTGTCAGGATCATGCACAAGTTCAACCTTTGGAGAGAGCAGGGAAGCTCTACATGTACTAATGTAGATTTCTTAACCAATTACAGCTTTTTTTAGATTAGTCTGCCTCAGTTTGCCTGAAGCAGTTGAAAAGGAGAGAAAAATTATAAAGGATAGGACTATGCTTTTCTTGACGAACAACCCCCTCTCCAAAAGATGAGTAACAATAAAAGAGCGCTAAATATTAAATCGAGGTATCCCTGCCCAAACTTCAAATGCAAACAGAGCAGACCTCTCTATTCATCATTAACAATTCCTACCAATATTTTAATTGTGCATGTTCCTTGCTATTATAATGCAATTATGGTTGACATGTAAGGAAGTTGTACCAACTAATTCCATATTTTATTGGAAGGAATAAATAAAAGCAGAGCTCAGAATCATATGGCATCAAGTAGCAATTAATCTTGGAAATCAGTTTCACTTCGATCATCAGCAATTCCAGACAGTAATAAAAAAACACATCAAAGTTAAAAAACCGGAAGCGTATACGAATGGGTGACATGACGAAAAAAGTAAAATAATAAGCAAATGTTGTAGGAACCAAGGAGCAAAAATGTATCATCAACAAAGACTCTTATCCAGCAAAAACAAGATATCACCAGATCCATAAATTCTGATTATTAGTGGATGTTGAATACAAAAGTGAGCTTCTATAACATCTCAGATGATGGTGATGAACAATAACAATGTAAAGCTACTGTTCATCTGTGTGTGTTATTTGCTTCTTGGGGAAAAAAAACAAGGATATAAACTCACATTGGGTGTAGAAAGCGCATCATCATATGGATCTGGTATAGGACCATCCAACTGAGGTATCAAAGAGGAAGAGCTTCCCTCTTGAACAAGCAATTTCTGAATACCCCCTTGGATCACCTGTCAATGCAAATGAAGGCCAATCAAAATGATATTATGATATTGTCAAAATGAAGGCCACTTCTTTAATAAAGGGAAAAGAAAAGTGATACATACATAAGAACTTTCCTTGAGGACTCATGGGAAGTAACGTGGGAAGGATATATTGTTTTTTATTTTATACCAATTAATCATTTCTTGGACAATAAATTCACAGAAGACTTTACCAAAAAATTGACTATAAGAAAACTTCGAGAGAGCAAGATCAATTTCGATAATGCAATATTCTCTAGTAACCAGCCAGTCTTTCAGGCGTTTTGTTTGGATTCATATTTTTTAATTCATTATTCTCCGAGAATGCAAAAAATTTTGTTAAAAAGTTTCCTATGAATGAAATTCTCACTATCCCACAAATCCAAATTATTCATCAATAATATTTTTAATTATTTTATATTCTATTCCATCCCACTAAACATAACAAAACAACATTGATAAGACATCAAAAAGAAATTGGTTTTGGGTTTACATAAAACAACTTAACAAAACAAACATTGATCAGTTTCCTATAAATTATTTGTTTTGGGTTTTGAAATTTAATATTTGGATTTGTAATCAATATCCCACTTTGCCAAGTCAGATTTTCGTATAGTTTTTCAATACCTATAAAATTCTACCATATAATACCTATAATGTACTTATCTTACTTTTTCCAAACACGCAACCAATCATCTAAGACCACTATTTAATTATTATTACCTACACTACACTACCAACACACACACTCTCTCTCTCTCATCCTTTTTCATTCTCTCTCTACCAATTCAAATTCAAATTTTACTTATATAATTGAGAGAATAATTCATACATATAATGATAAATTAACCTAGATAAATTAGGATTACAGCTTTTTAAAAGAAATAAAGATAATATATATATATATGTGTGTGTGTGTGTGTGTGGTCAGCAGGCTACATTAATTATATATATTTGCTACCATATATCATTACAAGATTTGCAAACAGTCTTCAACTTAAGATTTCGAACCTAATTTGGAAATTTCTTATACAAACACTTATAACTCATCAATGAGACAAAATCAGACAATTGATTTAGGAATCTTCCTGAATTAGTAAATGGAGGTCAACAGTTCGCAAGTCAATGAATGATATGGTAATGCATCAAAACAATAAAATGTGTTCATCAAGGAAGTCTGTGATCTACAAATAAACAAACCGGAATTTTAAGCAAGAAACAAACAGAGGTAAATCGATGCACGGAAAGATCTACCTTCAAGTCATCTGATAGATTATCGGAAGCTCCATCTTGCTGTGGAATGTATCCTGCATTGTATGGTCCATCCCGTTTTCGCTTTCCAGAAGACATGAAGAAATCCTGTATTTATTTCCCCAGCATTATGTCTATTACTGCTAAAAAGTTGCAATCATAATTCAAGAGAAGAAAAAATGCTACAGAGAAAAAAAGAGGAGAAATGATGAGACTATTCCAAAAGGACTGCATTTTTCCCTTTTTTATTTGTTTCTGAAAAGAATGGTCTTTACTAAATAAAATAAGCTTTTGATGTAAGTTGCTGATCCCTTCTATTTGTTAAATATTAAAAGCCTGAATTGTTAATGTAAAATATATTGTAATTACAATATGATGATTATTCTACCAATATTCTAATAGTAGCATCTATAGTTTAGCAAGAGCATTGTTTGTTTTAAAGCTAGATTGATACAATATGATACATCAATAGTGATGGATTTAAAGTCTTATAATAACAATATGACATTATACTTAAGTACTTCACTAATAAAATCTACACTACTCAAAGAAATTTAAAAGATCAAAATCAGAATCAAAATCAATTTTTTTTTCTGTACAAGTGACTCTAGCGCTCAAAAATTCAAATATGTCAAGGTCGATGTTGGCCTTAAATAAAAGCTCATTGTGGTGCTTGCATTTCAAATACTCATTCAGCTCTACTTACTGGAAGCCTACAATAACTCACCACTACATTT